>LR738714.1:65950043-65963811 GCA_902687465.1 Secale cereale | reverse complement strand
TGCAGGTGTGCATTGGGCGATGGGCCCAGACCCCCGTGCGCTTAGGGTTTAGACCGGCGTGCTGACCTCTCTGTTGTGCTTAGGTAGGGCTGCGACGTGTTGATCTTCCGAGGCCGGACATGACCCTGGAAAGTGTGTCCGGCCAAATGGGATCAAGCGTGCTGGGTTATGTGGTGCACCCCTGCAGGGAAGTTAATCTATTCGAATAGCCGTGTCCCTCGGTAAAAGGACGACCCGGAGTTGTACTCTGACCTCATGACAACTAGAACCGGATACTTAATAAAACACACCCTTACAAGTGCCAGATACAACCCGGTGATCGCTTTCTCACAGGGCGACGAGGGGAGGATCACCGGGTAGGTTTATGCTATACGTTGTTACTTGGTGAACTTACCATCTATTTCCCTTCTACTGCTTCAAGACGGAGGCTGCGAGACGCGAGGATACTTGTTACTTCCTTATATTCTCTTCTACTGCTGCAAGATGGAGGTGGCCAGAAGCGTAGTCTTCGATTGGATTAGCTACCCCCCTCTTATTCTGGCATTCTGCAGTTTAACCCACTTATATTATCCCTTTACACAGATATCATTGCATATGTAGTGTAGATCCTTGCTTGCGAGTACTTTGGATGAGTACTCACGGTTGCTTTGCTCCCCCTTTTCCCCCTTTCTTCCTTTCTTCTCGGATGATGCAACCAGGTGGTGGAGTCCAGGAGTCAGAGGATCCCGAGGATGTTTCTACATGGAGATCGGCTTCGAGGAGTAGTTAGGAGGTCCCAGGCAGGAGGCCTTGCCTTTTCGATCGTTGCTACTTTTGTGCTAGCCTTCTTAAGGCAAACTTGTTTAACTTATGTCTGTACTCAGATATTATTGCTTTCGCTAACTCTTGTGTATCCGAGCTATGTATTCGAGCCCTCGAGGCCCTTGGCTTGTAATATAAAGCTTGTATTATTTTAATTTGTGTTTAGAGTTGTGTTGTGATATCTTCCAGTGAGTCCCTGATCTTGGCCGTACACATTTGCGTGCATGATTAGTGTACGGACAAATTCGGGGGCGTCACACATGATCCCAAGCCTTCTCAATCAGCAGCATGATGAAAGGTCCATAGTTCAGGCACTTGCGTTCAGAAATAGCAGACAGGAGCTCAGACCACATCACATGTGAAATATCCAGGGTCTCACCAGTGTTCCTCTCTAACTGATGTTGGCAAAAGAGAAGCATGTCCACAAGATAGGAGTGAACCATATCTTGATTCCCAATCCGAGGGAAAAGAGTCTCACGGAAGATGCGGTGAAGGATATCCAGATAGGTAGACAACTCATATGTTACCTTCTTAGTCTAAGGGTGAACCTTCATAGTGCAGTAAGGCCAGAGAGCTTGCTTGTGAGTGGAGGTTTCGTTCTGATGAGGACGAAAGCCAACTGGTGTCTCAAGTCCCTGGTCTTCCACCCCAAGTAACTCCATGAACGCCTTCCACTTGAGAGACAACAGTTTGCCATTGGTCATCCATGTCAGAGTTCTGTCCTCATCCGTCCCTAGATGGACCGTGTCATAGAATTGAGCCACAAGATCTGCATCAAAGTCCTTGTTGAACTGAATGATCTGAAGAATGTTGAGCTGAGTGCACATCTGAAGAGCATCATCAAAATACTCCGGATCCTTCTCCAGGTATTCCGTGTCGATGGAGCGAACACTGACAAAGAGATTCTTCTTAGCCTTGAGCACATCAAAGTAGACAACAAACTGGAAGCGATTCCAGAACGGACGGTTGACCAAATTGGGTTCTTGATCAACCTCATAGGGATTGCGGCGACGCCTTGCCCAGAACTCCTTGCCACTCATTTGTGTCACAGTTTTGCCCTTTGGCTTTGCCATGGCCTTCTTCTTCTGTTGAGGTGGAGGTGGAGCACTCGAGGAACCTCCAGCAGACTCAGATGTGCGGTAGCGCTTTGAGGTTGCACGATTGGGGTTGATACGGCGAGCCTGATGCTCGGGATGTTCATCACCTGGAGCCAAACACAAACACAGACGAACCAACCAAAAAGAACAAGCATAAGCCAATGAACCCAACAAAAGAAGATCAAGGAATGAAGAAATATGTGAGAACTAGGCACACCGCGGTAGTACCGTGAGCTGGTAAGCGGTAGTACCGCCCGAGCGGTAGTACCACTCCATAGAGCGGTAGTACCGCTCGAGGCGGGGAAATAGCGGTTTCCTACTACCGTGGTCAGATCCGGCACTACCGGCCTGTCAAATTCAAAAATATTTCTATCATTCTCTAATCTAGATAGTCTAGTTGCTTTCTCCATCCTACTCAAGCCTAGATTTAGCCAAAAATCTAAAGATGCAAACACTATTGCCCCTAAAACACAAGATCTGAAAAAGAGACAAGAGGAGAAGAGGAACGGGGGCAATACCGGCATCCATGGCAAGAGGACTTGGTGGGGATCGACTCCACCGAAGGAAAAGGAGAGGAACACCCCAGAGGAGGAGATCCGTCGGAGCCCTCCCGCGGCGACGAACTGCTGGAGAGAGAGAGAGAGAGAGAGAGAGAGGAACGAGGGGGGCAAATGAATGGGTATGGGGGAGAGAAACCTCCCCTGCCCTGATATAACCACCACGTACCTCCCTGCAGCGGTAGTACCGCGCTGGTGGGAGGTAGTACCGCTTATAAGCGGTAGTACCGCGCACCACCAGCGGTAGTACCGCCCAACACGCCACGGCAACAAAAAGTTCAAGGCAAAGCTCAAAAAGAAACCCACAAAGAGGAAAAAACAAACCACCACACACACACACACACACACTAGCAAGATGCAAGAGACCCCTCTACAAGAGAGGGCGGTGACCGAAGTCACCTATGTTTGAGTCTAGAGGTATGGCGCCGCAAAGATTTTAACCTTGGGCCCATGACCAAAACTCATCCTTGAAGCACTAGTACCATCAAAGATGGTTAATGAAAGACTAGATCAATTTATGCATAATGAGGGGAGAAAGAGTTCATTGAGAGAACAATGCTCCCCCTATGTCCATGCCTACATCTAGACAAGATAACTATATTGAGTGTGAGGAGTGTGTGTAAAGTCTCAAGCCACATTGCTCAAATCGATGATATTAGCTCATGCCTTAACTCGCGAAATCTTGCTTCATCCAACGGCTTCGTGAAGATATCTGCAAGGTTATCATGAGTGTTGACATAGTGAAGCTCGATCTCTCCTTGCCTTATGTGATCCCGGATGAAGTGATACCGAATCTCTATGTGCTTCGTCTTGAAGTGTTGCACCGGGTTGAGAGAGATCTTGATGGCACTTTCATTGTCACACCAAAGAGGCACTTTGTCACAAGTGACACCGTAATCCTTTAAAGTTTGCCTCATCCATAAGAGTTGAGCACAAAAACTGCCAGCTGCCACATACTCTGCTTCGGTGGACGAGAGAGACACACAACTTTGCTTTTTGGAAGACCAACTAACGAGAGAGCAACCAAGGAATTGGCACCCTCCAGAAGTGGACTTCCTATCCACTTTGTCTCCCGCCCAATACGAATCAGAGAAACCTACAAGGTTGAAGTTTGCTCCTCTTGGGTACCATAAGCCAAAGTTTGGGGTATGAGCCAAATATCGAAAGATTTGCTTGACAGCCACAAAGTGACTTTCCTTAGGTGAGGCTTGAAACCGTGCACAGATTCCCACACTCAACATAATATCCGGTTTAGATGCACAAAGGTAAAGTAAGGAACCGATCATAGAGCGATATACCTTTTGATCCACCGCTTTACCATTGGGATCAATGTCAAGTTGGCACTTGGTTGGCATTGGAGTAGTAGCCGGCTTGACATCACTTAGATTGAACCTCTTGAGCATGTCTTGAGTATACTTGGATTTTTTGATGAAGATCCCTTCTCTTCTTTGCTTGATCTCAAACCCAAGGAAGTACTTCAGTTCTCCCATCATGGACATCTCAAAATGTGTGGTCATGAGTGCGACGAACTCATCATTGAAAGCTTTGTTAGGAGAACCAAATATAATATCATCAACATATAGTTGGCATACAAACAACTCCCCTTTGACCTTCTTAGTAAAAAGAGTGGGGTCGATTTTCCCAATTTCAAACCCAAGATCTTGTAACAACTCGGTAAGATGCTCATACCACGTACGTGGGGCTTGTTTAAGGCCATAGAGTGCCTTATCGAGTTGGTACACGTGATTGGGGAGCTTAGGATCCTCAAACCCCGGGGGTTGTTTAACATACACCAACTCATTAATAGGACCATTAAGAAATGCACTTTTCACATCCATTTGTTGCAATTTAAAGTTATGATGGGAAGCATAGGCAAGCAACAAACGAATGGATTCAAGGCGAGCAACGGGGGCAAAGGTTTCACCGTAGTCGATACCCTCGACTTGGGAGTAGCCTTGAGCCACCAGACCGCCTTGTTGCGGATGACAATGCCATGAGCATCTTGCTTGTTCTTAAAGATCCACTTGGTTCCAATGACATTATGGTTCTTCTTTGGCCTTGGCACCAGACGCCACACCTTGTTGCGCTCGAAGTTATGGAGTTCTTCATGCATGGCATTAAGCCAATCAGGGTCTTCGAGCGCCTCATAAACCTTCTGAGGTTCAACACAGGAGACAAAAGCTTGATGAGCACAATAGTTTGCTAATTGTCTACTAGTGCTTACCCCCCTTTTGATGCTTCCTAGAATGTTCTCCATGTGATGTTCTCTGGAAGCAAGCCTGGAGGCAACTTTTGCAGCACGACGCTCCAATTGCTCTTCAAGAGATAACTGAGGAGCATTGAGTTGATCATCTTGAGCGTCGTCATGAGCTAGATCTTGATCTTGAGCTTCCTCTTGACCTTGATCTTGCTCGGAGGACAAAACTTGGCCTTGTGCATCATTTGGTGGTTCCCCACCATCTTGTGATTGATCTTGCACTTGGCCTTGTTCGTCTGGTTGAGGGACTTCAATTTGTTCTTCGGAAGCGTGTGGGTCTTGGTTTGGTGATGGTTCCACTTGAGTAGAACATTGTCCTTCTCCGTCGGCCACAAGGGGTTCCTCAATGGGTAGGATATATCCAACGCCCATTGTTCTTATGGCTTGAGGAGGAATTTCATCACCTACATCACAAGTACCACTTTGCTCCACTTGGGAGCCGTTATTTTCATCAAACTCTACGTTACTCGTCTCCTCAATGAGTCCATTGGACTTGTTGAGGACACGGTAAGCATGAGAGTTTGTAGCATAACCAAAAAATATGCCCTCGTGAGCTCTAGATTCAAATTTAGACAACCGAACACCTTTCTTGAGGATGAAACACTTACACCCGAACACCCGGAAGTACTTGAGATTGGGCTTGTTACCGGTAAGAATCTCATATGGAGTTTTGTTCAAGCCTTTGCGGAGATAGAGCCGATTTGATGCATGGCAAGCGGTGTTAATGGCTTCGGCCCAAAAGTTGTATGGAGATTTGAATTCTGCCATCATGGTTCTTGCCGCATCCATCAGAGTTCGGTTCTTTCTCTCCGCTACACCGTTTTGTTGAGGGGTATAGGGAGCTGCATATTGATGTTTGATCCCCTCATCACTGAGAAACTCATCGAGGGTGTAGTTCTTGAACTCGGTGCCGTTGTCACTTCTGATCATCAAAATCTTTGCTTCATGTTGTCGTTGAGCTTCATTTGCAAAGTTGATGACGGTTTGTTGGGTCTCACTCTTCTTCTTGAAGAAGTATACCCAGGTGTATCTTGAGTAATCATCCACAATCACCAAGCAGTACTTTCTACCCCCAAGACTATCAAAATATGGAGGCCCAAAGAGGTCCATGTGAAGGAGCTCTAGGGGTCTCTTTGAGTAGATGATAGTCGTGGGAGGGTGAGCCGTCTCATGTAACTTTCCTTCAATGCAAGCCCTGCAAGCACGATCTTTGGCAAAGCTAACATTTGTTAGTCCACGGACATGGTCCCCCTTGAGAAGACTTTGCAAAGATCTCATATTGACGTGGGCCAAACGGCGATGCCAAAGCCATCCCACATCAACTTTAGCCATTAAGCATGTCGCGACCTTAGTGGGTTGCTTCGAGAAGTTAACCACATAAAGACCGTTCTCGACATGCCCAACATAGGCTACTTTAAGAGTCTTGCTCCACAAGAGGGCCACGGTATCAATATCAAAGAATGTAGCAAAGCCCATGAGTGCAAGTTGGCGAACAGAAAGTAAATTGTATGCAAGGGACTCAACAAGCATGACTTTCTCGATCGTGAGATCATGAGAGACAACAACCTTGCCAAGCCCCAATACCTTAGAAGATGAAGCATCACCCCATTCGACGTTGGTGGCCATAGATGAACCTAGATGCACGTCCACCACCAAGTCTTTGCTTCCGGTCATATGATTTGTGGCTCCACTATCGAGCAACCATGATCCCCCACCGGAAGCAAACTCCTACAAGAGATCAATGCTTGGATTTAGGTACTCATTTGGTAATGGGTCCTTTGAGGTTAGTAACAAGAGTCTTAGGAACCCAAATGGACCATTCAATGTACTCATAAGAAGAACCAACAAATTTTGCAAACACATGACCATCACTAGCACGACATAAAACATATGAAGGATTAAAGTCGCCGGCTATGTTTGATGGTATGGTGGAGGTTTTCTTGACACCACCACCTTTCTCCGTTTTCTTCTTCTTTGATGCACCCTCTCCTCCTTTCACAAAATTTTGTTGGAGAGGGGGTGGTACCTTGATCTTGTCATTCTTCTTCTTCTTGGGCTTAGGAACAAACCCAATTCCTTCTTTTGCCACAACCTCCTTTTGATTGCTCAAAAGGTTGTTGAGGTTCTTCTCACCTTGTATGCATGTCACAAGGCCTTTCTCAAGTTGCTTCTTCAACTTGGCATTTTCTTCAACAAGATGCACATGCTCGCAACATGGGTTAGTAGCATTTGCATTATCAATTAACACCATGCGAGGAAAGACAGCCTTTTCCTTGGTTAGCGAAACTTGGAGTTGATCATGAGACTCCTTGAGAGAAGCATGCATACTTTTCAAGGCCTTGTGAGCCTTGTTGAGTATAACAAACTCCTCTTTGAGTTTAGCATGGTCAACCCCAAGTTTTTCCTTCTCGGAATTAAGCACACGAGAGACAACTAAGGCATGATCAAGATCTTTCTTTAATTTAACCTGATCATCGTTGTGTGACTCCTCAAGAGCCAAACGAAGACCACGTTCTTCCTCTAGGGCATTAGAGAGATCCGATATCTCATCGGCATAGTCTCGACTATGTCCTTCCATTTTAGTAATGGTTTCCTCGTGAGCCTCGATCATGTCATTGGCCTCACCGAGTTGTTCCAAGAGAGCAACAAAATGCTTCTTGGGTTTGCCCTTGAGGTTGTTCATGAATAACTCAAATTCATTCTCTCCCTCCTTAGTTCCCTCACTCTCATCAATACAATCCGTCAATGAAGGATTAAAAGTGATAGTAGTATTGATGTTTGGGGTTACCTTGTTGGTGGCCTTGGCCATGAGACACTTGGCGGTGATGTTCTCATTTGGTGAGTCGAAGAGGGATGAGTGCGGAGTAGTAGCAATAGCAATTGCGGCCATGGTGACCATCTCATCATCTTCATCATTATCATCATCCTCAACATATTCTTCTTGGGCCACCAACCCTTTAGGAGGAGTCTTCTTGTTGAAGTTGTTCTTGTTGGGATAAGACTTTGACTTGTCCTTCCGGATAAGCTTGCCTCCAAAGTCTTCTCTTTTCTCATATGGGCAATCAGCAACGAAGTGGCTTACATTTCCACAGTTGAAGCATGTCCTCACTCGTTGCTTGCCCTTGTTCCCACTTGAGTTGTTCCTGTTGAAGTTGGGTCTTGTGTTCTTCTTGTTGCCCCAAAATTGCCTTGAAGCAAGAGCCATGTGCTCATGATAGGCATATTTGGTGTCCTCGGGGCTACATTCATCATCATCCTCCACTTCCTCTTCTTCCACACAAGCCTTGGCCTTCAGAGTAAGGTTAGGCTTCTTCGATCGTTGAGCTCTTAAGACCGCATTGTCGGCGGTCATGTCCAAGATCCTCATAGCAACGAACTCATCCAACACTTCATTTGATGATAAGTGGTGGAAGTCCGGTCTCTCACGAATGACAGATGACATGGCCTTATGATAGGGCATCATGGCCTTGAGGAACTTGCGCTTGATCCAATTGTCATCCGTGTCCTTACTACCATGATCTCGAAGAGAGGCCGCAAGGGTAGTTAATCTCCGATAAAGTTCACGAGGATCTTCTTCTTCGATCATAGCAAACTCATCGGCTTCATCTTTCACAACTTCATAGTTAGAGCGTTGAATACTAGTGCTTCCCTTGTACATAGTGCCAACATGCTCCCAAGCTTCCTTGGCCACAGTGAAGGGTCGAAGATGTGCAATGTCCTCTGGAGGAATAGCATCTTGAAGAATGCAAAGAGCGGACTCGTTGAATTGATGATCCGCAGTTTCTCTTGGAGTCATGTTGTCGGGATCACGTGGATAAAAACCTTGCTCAATGATTCTCCAAAGATTAGTAGAACAATGATTTATATGACATTTGAAACGAAACACCCACGTAGCAAAATCAGAATTTTTTATGAACTTGGCAGGAGGCCCAACGGAATTTAAATGCGGTGTAGGAATGGGTCCTCCATAGTGAGTAGGAGGAGCGGATTGGGCAAAAATCCCACTCCCATTCTTAGTAACAGGGGGTTGTTCACTACTAGCTTCTCCCTTGTTGGGATTAGCCTCCGACATGTTGGTAGCGGGACGAACCACTTCCAATGGTGCGGTGGATAATTTAAGCCCCTCAAGCAAATCTTTAAACATGCCTTTGACCTCGGTCGCTAGTGACTCTTTAAATGTGGTCAAGGCCACATTGAACTCCTCATGAGAGACCGAGGCTCCCCCATCGGACGTAGGCAAGGACGGAGTTCCACCGGAATGATCCTCCATCTCGACTACGTTGTCACCCATACTCTTTGGACGGTAAAGTCCTTAAAAAGAGATGAGGCTCTGATACCAATTGAAAGGATCGATAAGGTTGACTAGAGGGGGGGGGGGGTGAATAGGCAACTAACAATTTTTAGCTTTTCTTAACCACTTTAAATTAAGCGTCAAAGTAAGTTGTCTAGATATGCTACTAAGATGACAACAAATAGAAAGTAAAGATAACAACTTCACAAGCAAGCTATAGGAGATAAACAAGTAATGCTTGCACAAGTAAAGGGAAGAAATAACCACAAGTGGAACCGGTGGAGACGAGGATGTGTTGCCGAAGTTCCTTCCCTTTGAGGGGAAGTACGTCTCCGTTGGAGCGGTGTGGAGGCACAATGCTCCCCAAGAAGCCACTAGGGCCACAGTATTCTCCTCACGCCCACACACGATGCAAGGTGCCGTGATTCCACTAGTGGTGCCCTTGAAGGCGGCAACAGAACCTTTACAAACAAGGTTGGGGCTATCTCCACAACTAAATTGGAGGCTCCCAACGAAACCACGAAGCTTCACCACAATGGAATATGGCTTCGAGGTGACCTCAACCGTCTAGGGTGCTCAAACACCCAAGAGTAACAAGATCCGCTAGGGATTAGTGGGGGGAATCAAATATCTCTTGGTGGAAGTGTAGATCGATGCCTTCTCAAGCAATCCCGAGCAAATCAAAAAGTTTGATTGGCTAGGGAGAGAGATCGGGCGAAAATGGAGCTTTGGAGCAACAATGGAGTATGTGGGGGAAGAGGTAAGTCAACATGGGGAAGAAGAAGCCTTTATATAGTGGGGGGAACAATCCAACCGTTATCCCCCCACTCAGCCCCGCACAGAGCGGTACTACCGCTCGAGGGAGCGGTACTACCGCTTATAGAGCGGTACTACCGTTGCCTTGCAAGCGATACTACCGAGCCAAGGGATAGGGACCCTGAGCGGTACTACCGCGGCCTCAGGGCGGTACTATCGCTGGGAGCGGTACTACCGCCTCTACTACCGCACCTAGTACCGCAAAACTCGACACGAAAACTCGCTCGCGAGTCGAGGCGGTGGTAGCATGGATCAGCAGCGGTACTACCGCAGTGTGCACCAAGGGGTACTACCGCTTAGTGGGGCGGTACTACCGCTTGAGGCACACAGGCGGTACTACCGTTGGGATCCGCGGTACTACCGCTGGAGCCAAGTAAGGCTAGAGAAGATGGGAAAGAAGAAATCCATTGCAGCGGGAAGAAATGGTGGGTGCAATAAAGAAGTGTATGTGTTGATTCAACCAAACCTTACCAAAGCGGATCCCCTCTTAATAGTACGGCTTTCCTATTACTCAGAACCACCGAAAACTAAGCAAAAAGGAAACACCGTCTTCCATAGATTCCGAGGGGCATCTAATATTCTTGTGCCTTTGTGAGATGTATCTGAAAGAGCTTAGAACACATGATTAGTCCGCAAACGCATTGTCATCAATCACCAAAACACCATTTGGCTAAATATGCCCTTACACAGGGGCCTCGAGGGCTTGAATACATAAGCTCGAGAACACAAGAGTCAGCGGAAGCAACAATATCTGAGTACAGACATAAGTTAAAAAAGTTTGCCTTAAGAAGGCTAGCACAAATTTAGCAACGATCGAAAAGGCAAGGCCTCCTGCCTGGGACCTCCTAACTACTCCTCGAAGCCGAACTCCATGTAGAAACATATTCGGGATCCTCTGGCTCCTGGTCTCCACCATCTGGCTGCGCCATCCGAGAAGAAGGAACAAAAGGGGAAAAGGTGGAGAAAAGCAACCGTGAGTACTCATCCAAAGTACTCGCAAGCAAGGATCTACACTACATATGCAATGATATCTGTGTAAAGGGGTAATATCTGTGGGCTAAACTGCAGAATGCCAGAATAAGAGGGGGATAGCTAATCCAATCGAAGACTACGCTTCTAGTAACCTCCATCTTGCAGCAGAAGATGAGGGTAGCTGGAAAGTAACAAGTATCCTCGCTTCTGGCAGCCTCCTTCTTGCAGCAGTAGAAGGGAGTAGATGGTAAGTTCACCAAGCAACATCGTATATCATAATCCTACCCAGCGATCCTCCCGCACATCACCCTGTGGGAGAGCAACCACCGAGTTATATCTGGAACTTGTCTGGGTGTGTTTTGTTAAGTATCCAGTTCTAGTTGTCATGAGGTCAGAGTACAACTCCGGGTCGTCCTTTTACCGAGGGACACGAATAGATTAACTTCCCTGCAGGGGTGCACCACATAACCCAACACGCTCGATTCCATTTGGCCGGACACACTTTCCAGGGTCATGCCCGGCCTCGGAAGATCAACACGTCGCAGCCCTACCTAAGCACAACAAAGTGGTCAGCACGCCGGTCTAAGTCCTAGGCGCGCAGGGGTCCGGGCCCATCGCCAACGCACACCTGCACGTTGCGTACGAGGCCGGTGAGCAGACCTAGCAACCTCCATTACTAAGGAAGTTACGTTACGTGGTCCAACCCGGCGCGCGCCGCTCAGTCGCTGACGTCAAGAAGGCTTCGGCTGATACCACGACGTCGAGTGCCCATAACTATTCCCACGTAGCTGGTTAGTGCGTATAGGCCAATGACCAGACTCAGATCAAATACCAAGATCTCGTTAAACGTGTTATTATGAAATAACCGCGGCAACGACCAGGGCCATGCCACCTCTCCATTGGGTGTCTCAACCTGCCCTGTCGCTCCGCCACAAAGATCCACTGGGGGGGCCGCCGGGAACTCAGGCCCATCACTACCTGGATGGAGCCACCTGTCCTTTCAGCCCCTCCACATCGAATCACTTGCGGGTACTCAATGAGCCGACCCGACTTTAGTCACATCATGTGTGATGTAAAGTATGAGTATAGTATATACCCGTGATCACCACCCGAGGTGATCACGGCCCGATAGTATAGCATGGCAGACGGACAAGGATGTGGGGCCGGTGATGGAATACTAGCATCCTATACTAAGCATTAGGATAACATGTAAAGGTATCAACAGTGGTAGCAATAATGACAGGCTATGCAGCAGAATAGGAGTTATCGAATCATCCACAGTAGCAAATCTAATGCAAGATTAAGAGAGAAGAGAATGGGCGATATCTGGTGATCAAGGGGGGTTGGCTTGCCTGGTTGCTCTGGCAAGAAGGAGGGGTCATCGTCGACGCAGTCGATCACCGTGGCACTGTCAGCGGTCTCAGTCCCGGTGTCTATCGTTGAGAAGAGGGGAAGATACAATAAATATAAAGTAAGCATCGCACCACAAAGCATAACATGGAAATATGCGGTGCTACGTGTGACCTAACACGGTACTAAGTGATACTGGCGAGGATGGAAAACATCCAGGAAAGTATTCCCGGTGTTAGGTATATTCGGATAGGTGAAAAGGAAGTGGACGGTTGTAAGTTCGCTATGCTAGGGACGTGCGGTGGACGAACGAACTGCGTATTCGGATTCATCTCGTCGTTCTAAGCAACTTTCATGTACAAAGTATTTTCATCCGAGTTACGGATTATTTTATATTAATTTTTAAAGTTTTAAATCATTTTCTAGAATTTACAACATTATTTTAATTATAAATTGCAATTAAGATGTCATCATGAGGTCAGGGTGATGTCAGCAGTCAACGGTCAGTTGACTTAGTCAATGGAGTCAACTGACGTGTGGGTCCCACTTGTCATGGTCTATTTAGTTAACTAATAGTAATTAGTGATTAGGTTAATCTAACTATGATTAATTAAATTAATTAATTATTTAATTAATTAATAATTTAATTATTATTATTACTTATTATATATATATATACATATTTAATTCTTTTTTCGTTCTCAGGGGTGGGGCCCGTTAGGCAGTGGTCCAGAGGGACCATAGCGGGCGACGAGCGTGGGTTTCGGGCGCTAGCGCCCAGCCCGTTTGGGCGCTATGGGCGTGGTCGCCGGCCAGAGTGGTTGGAGCGGGACGGCGGGCATAGGCAGGGGGCAGTGCAGCGGCAGGGCGGGGCAGACCCGGGGCTACGGGGCCGGCGCGGGCCACCGAGCGCGGTGGGGCGCCGACCAAGGGGTGGCGTGATGGCTGGCGGAGGTGACCGCGGGCGAGCTGGAGCACCGCGAGACGGGCACGGCCAGCCGCGGGCAGCGCCGGCTCTGGACGTCTGGCTAGCAGCAGGCGACGGGACGGCGATGGCGCACGGTCGAGGTGCAGCAGCAGCAGTGCGCAACGGCGCAACTCGGCACGGGGACGGCTGGTACGGTGCGCGCCCGCTACAGGCAGGAGGGGGCGGTGACCATGGCGGGGACAGCGCGGGCGCGTGGCCATGCACGGCGACGTGTGTGAGCGAGGAAAGTAGCGAGGGGGAGGAGCTCACCCCCGATGCAGGGGTACGGGCGGCGACGGTCGGTGTGGCCGGCGTGGAAGAGATGAGGATGGCGGGCGGCGGTCCGGCGAGGTTTCGGGCGGCGGTGACGGGGTGATGGAGGCAGTCCTCGGGCGCGCTCTTCGGGGCTGCTGGGAGCCGTGGAGGACGCGGTCGGGCCGGTGGGACGTTGGCGGGGAAGGGCCTCGCCGCGACAGTGGTGGCGGAGGCGGGCGTAGCGCCCCGATCTAGATCAGGTCGGGAGAGGAGACGAGGGAGCGAGAGGGGAGTGGGGACGAGTCGGGTTCGGGCCTAGGGTTAGGTCAGGGGTGGGGGTGGTTATGGGAGGCCAGGTGGGCCGGGCTGGCTGGCCCATTGGCCAGCTGGGCTGAAGCCCAGCGA
>LR738714.1:65775687-65949971 GCA_902687465.1 Secale cereale | reverse complement strand
GGGGGGGGTTCTTTTTGTTTTTGTTGTTTCTTTTTTTGGATTGTTCTTTTTAAATCTTTTCTGTTTTCTTTATTTTAGTTACAAAAATAGTTTTACAAAAAGTTAACCTTGCTCCTAAATTGGCATAACAATATAGGCCACTCCCACAAAAAGTTTGGTTACTAAATAAACTAGTCTAATATTTGTTTATCATTTAAAAGCATTTAAATAATAGTTTTGGCCCGTGATTTATTTGTTTTAGAGCATTTAAGCATTTTATCAAAATGTGGTGCCTTTATCATATTTAGTCATGATTTATTTTGACACATCTAGGACATTTTAGTTTTAATGTTTGAAAACTTTTGTTGTTTGCCTTTATCTCAATTTTGAATTCGGATCGGTTTTCAGCTAACGCGGGATATCAATAGTAACAGAGGTGATGTGGCATCATTAGCTGGGAATTTCTGTAGTCTGATTATCCGGGCGTCACAATTCTCCTCCACTAGAAGAAATCTCGTCCCGAGATTTAAGAGGTGGGGTAAGGGGGAAGGTCTGGTTACGGAATTCTAACGAATGTTCTCTGTCTTGGCTGCTCTTTCGAAGAGGTTGACCCCTTTCATTGATGTCTTCATTTCTCTGCTTCAATTCATCGTGACCAAGCCGTCATCTTTTCTTCGGGATCTCCATCGTCCTACGAGTGCGACCAGGGGGAAAAACTCTGGAAGAACGCATCTCCACAAGGCTATGCATCTGACGGTGAACTCAATGGGAAATACACGAGGTACCCCACGAGTTGTATTTCAGTGAATTTGTTGATTGCAATATATGATGGTACCAAAGTTTCAAATGGGTAGGCAATCATTCGAGGCCTAGACAGAAGCTGGAATGGGGGCTTGAACAATGAGAATAACATGGTGTTTGCTTCCAGGGTGAATAATGGTATAGAATTTAGCTCGTGAATCACATACGAAACCAGGTGCAAAGGATACAATAGAATCAAGGTTGTACAGGAGAGTCAGGTTTCGATCCAGTGGACCTGTGGGTTATGGGCCCACCTTGTGGGTTGAAAGTAGGAAGGGTGATGACATCTTGCACAGAAAGCAAGGCATGTCAGAGGATAGTCTGTCAGCTAAGTTGGCAACAATGTCAGTACCAAGGACGGGGGACGAAGAGAACCATTTCCTTGCTCGTTGAAACGAGGCGGACCGGTAGGCAAAGTTTTCGTTCACCGGCAGTTAATGGAATGTTACAACAATAGTAGCGAGGTCTTACTGACAGAGTTGTACAACGAGGTGTTTACATAAGCAGAGAATTATTACTGCTTATATTATATGTAGATCAAAGAAAGGTTAAACAAACAAATGGAAAGGAAAATTGTGATTACACACAATTATTAGGAGTATATCCTTCCCATGGACAAGCAGAACACGGCATACAGGGTAGGAGAGCAAGTACCCAACCATTCAGATAAAGAGGCAAGGATTAATCAAGATGTTACCCATACAACGGTGTTTGGATAACTGACCAAGAAACATTTAGCATCACGCCTCCAAGGTTCTTGTTGATGAGCGGGGTATCATAGTCATGCTTCGAGGTAGCAATGATATGGTGTTTCAATCAAGGGTCAGACTTTGGATACACAAATGATCCATCAGAAGCAACTTATAGAATAAGTCTTACAATTTCCTCCTGGAAGAATGGCTATCCTTGCAAAAGAAATTATAATGATGGGTCCTTGAGCCAGGGTGCTAGGCATGACATCATATTACCGGGTCATCAAAGGACCAGCATTATAACTACTGGAAAGTTGTCCCAACCATCATATCTGACCGAGATTCAGATCCGATTGGTCTTATGATACCTCAGACTCAGGATGTTCGAGAAGAAAAGGTGCAACTCAAATCGATGAAACGACATTGCAAGATTCTCGGGAAATTAACTATGGGAGCGGGTTCCCGAAACAATAGTTCATCATTAAACCAAGGAGAGGATGAGGAGGTGGCTGATGGGCTCAGCGACAATTCATCGAGAATTCCAAATGGATGGATTTCCAAAATAATGTGAACTCTTAGATGACACTTGTCAATTCAAATGATATAATCTTTTATGCTCGAGGAAAATATACACCATTAATCATTAGTTGAAAGGTGTGCCAGAAATATGACCTTAGGCGGCAAGATCAATGTTAGGGTGACGATTCAATAACCAACCGTCTAAGAACGAACTATCGATCGTTAACTTCAAAGCAACAGGGTTGTTAGAAGTGCAGAACTCAATTAGCATCTTTAGCATATTGGTATCCCGGTTGAAAACAACACGGGGACCAAGGAAGAATGGTGGTGATGAGATGTATCTTTATACCGAGAATTTCTAAGAGGTGGGGCAATCCACACAACATCCTCGACATAAAAGACAGTAATACTTCAAGGCAGATCACAACACTAGCTAGAGAGCAAGTTGTCTTCATAATGTGGACAAGTTCGCGATGAAAGGGAGTCAAGGATGTTGTCGATGATAATAAAAATCATCAAGGGCAAGGAGGGTATTTCTCATCATGAACACATTTGACATCTCGGAAGAAGTCAAAGTGTTGAAGGGGATCCGACACATTTGCCGGGAGGTTTCAAGAGGATGCAACCAAACAACAACAGCTACAAGCAAGGGAATGATGAAGTGGCAAGTTATAGGATCAATATATAAGATGCAAGCTCAGAACCAAAGTTGCCTTTCAAGACCAGCAACAAGAAGTTGAAAGCTCGACCTAAGTCGTGCTCACACACTGAAGCATTCGTGCACCAGAGAAGGACGAGGTATCACAGTCAAAGATAGCAAGACCAGGATGCAGCCGATAGTCTAGGAATGACCAGATTGAGTTTAGAATTTCCCAGTAAAAATACTAGGGGTATTTGATTTGTAGTGCAGAATAATTTCACTAGTCCGTGTCCTCGGTTGGCAACAACCCAGAACACGTAGAGTGATTATGACAAGGAAAGACATTACTTTAACAAGGTTAGTAAAATGTGGTGCAATGGCAAGACATCTTCGAGATACTAGGGGGTAATACTCGAAGGTAGAACATGATAGAAGTAGAACCGGGCCATTGACCTATGATAGTAGATACTTCAACCTTGCCAAAAATAGACGAGGCACTGGAATGAATTCCCATCAGATATATCAGATCAGGACAACATGGTCGGAACCATAACTGTAAGGAATCAATTCAAGAATACCGAAAGAATCATACAGCTGGATAATCATTTTGCAAGAAGCTTACGAGACGGTCTACATCATATTCATGGGCATGAACACAAAGTTCAAGGTCGACTCCCACTTCTTTAATGCATATCATTTCATTCACCTCTCGCTTTGATAAAACTGTAGTATTGGAATTTTATCTGGTAGAACACCGGAAGAGTAAGACTTGTGAGAACTTTTGGGTTCTCATGGATTAGGGGAAGGCATAGGTTCAACCCATCGGGCATCTTAGTAACATACCACAAGTTTCAAAAGTCAAAACACAAGCTCGAAAGCAGGGCATGGTTGGCCAAGCAGAGGATACAATTTACCAAAGGCATTATGTATCAGGGGGAGAACTCAAGGTTTTGATATGTCGGAACGGTCGGATAATAATCCACAAAAGGATCTGGCGGACCGCAAGGAATCAGATGTGAGTACCGATACTCAACCAGAAGAAGAAATAATTAAAGGAGATCAGATTATAGAAACAACTGACTAATTCAACCAAATTCAAAGGAATTATGTTTCCAGAATCAAGAGATCAGAAGCAAATGCTCCGATCAAGGATGGATAAGTTGAATATGCTTAGGGATACAATCGATGGCTATTTGATTGGTCGAGATCCAACCAGGTTTAAAATGACGTCTGCATCGGAAGGATGAATTCTAGGATCTGATTGGGGATTGCGAGCATCTGCAACACTTTGAATCAACGGACTCGAAATGATAGTGACAAGGATGGCAATAAGATTGCCAGGCTTATGGGATTAACCATATTGCACGCAAGCAAGAATTTCAAGATAAATATGTTGTTGAGGATTTTCTAAAGCTCGAATAGGATTTCGAAGACTTTAGTGACACATATGAACAACTGGGGAGAAACAAATCCTCGTATGTGTGAGGATTAATTTGTAGGTGTATTCATGCGACAGGAACTTGTAAGGCAGTAGGCACAAAGGATTATTGAAACAACGACGAGTATTTCGAGGTATCTTGTAATAACAAGACCAACTGGGGATGAATGTAAGAATGAAAACTGCATGTAGTTATCATAAGGGTTGACGGTGGAAGGGGAATTGCAAACACGATGAACACAAGTTCTCGGGTTAACAGCGGAGAGTATCTTCTGGGTCTTCTGGTGTAGCAGACGATCATCGGTAATAAGGTGTCCTCCGGGTGAAAGTGATAACGAGATCCTAATGTTAGATTTTGCAAAATTCATTTATCCCGAATAGAAGAGAGATCAGAGTCCTAGAGTATAGACGAGGAGTAAAAGATCCTAATACCACCCATCGGTGTTGTGGGCCCATAAGCCACACAACTAGTTAGTAAATTTGTTTTCCAAAGACTAGACTCGACTTCGGCCAAGGAGTTGGAAAGGGGGATTCCTACAGGCAGTCGGCTATGATACCAACTTGTGACGCCCCCGATTTGTCCGTACACTAATCATGCACGCAAATGTGTACGACCAAGATCAGGGTCTCACTGGAAGATATCACAACGCAACTCTAGACAAAAATTAAAATAATACAAGCTTTATATTACAAGCCAGGGGCCTCGAGGGCTCGAATACATAAGCTCGAGAACACAAGAGTCAGCGGAAGCAACAATATCTGACTACAGACATAAGTTAAACAAGTTTGCCTTAAGAAGGCTAGCACAAATGTAGCAACGATCGAAAAGGCAAGGCCTCCTGCCTGGGACCTCCTAACTACTCCTCGAAGCCGAACTCCACGTAGAAATATCGTCGGGATCCTCTGGCTCCTGGACTCCACCACCTGGTTGCGTCATCCGAGAAGAAGGGACAAAAGGGGAAAAGGGGGAGAAAAGCAACCGTGAGTACTCATCCAAAGTACTCGCAAGCAAGGATCTACACTACATATGCAATGATATATGTGTAAAGGGGTAATATCTGTGGCCTAAACTGCAGAATGCCAGAATAAGAGGGGGATAGCTAATCCAATCGAAGACTACGCTTCTAGTAACCTCCATCTTGCAGCAGAAGATGAGGGTAGCTGGAAAGTAACAAGTATCCTCGCTTATGGCAGCCTCCGTCTTGCAGCAGTAGAAGGGAGTAGATGGTAAGTTCACCAAGTAAGATCGTATAGCATAATCCTACCTGACAATCCTCCCGCACATCACCCTGTGGGAGAGCAACCACCGAGTTATATCTGGAACTTGTCTGGGTGTGTTTTATTAAATATCCAGTTCTAGTTGTCATGAGGTCAGAGTACAACTCCGGGTCGTCCTTTTACCGAGGGACACGACTATTCGAATAGATTAACTTCCCTGCAGGGGTGCACCACATAACCCAGCACGCTTGATCCCATTTGGCCGGACACACTTTCCAGGGTCATGCCCGGCCTCGGAAGATCAACACGTCGCAGCCCTACCTAAGCATAACAGAGAGGTCAGCATGCCGGTCTAAGTCCTAGGCGCGCAGGGGTCCGGGTCCATCGCCCAACGCACACCTGCACGTTGTGTACGCGGCCGGTGAGCAGACCTAGCAACCTCCATTACTAAGGAAGTTACGTTACGCGGTCCAACCCGGCGCGCGCCGCTCAGTCGCTGACGTCAAGAAGGCTTCGACTGATACCACGACGTCGAGTTCCCATACCTATTCCCACGTAGCTAGTTAGTGCGTATAGGCCAATGACCAGACTCAGATCAAATACCAAGATTTCGTTAAACGTGTTATTATGAAATAACCGCGACAACGACCAGGGCCAGGCCACCTCTCCACTGGGTGTCTCAACCTGCCCTGTCGCTCCGCCACAAAGATCCACTCGGGGGGCCGTCGGGAACTCAGGCCCATCACTACCTGGATGGAGCCACCTGTCCTTTCAGCCCCTCCACATCGAATCACTTGCGGGTACTCAATGAGCTGACCCGACTTTAGTCACATCATGTGTCATGTAAAGTATGAGTATAGTATATACCCGTGATCACCACCCAAGGTGATCACGACCCGATAGTATAGCATGGCAGACGGACAAGGATGTGGGGCCACTGATGGAATACTAGCATCCTATATTAAGCATTAGGATAATAGGTAAATGTATCAACAGTGGTAGCGATAATGACAGGCTATGCAGCAGAATAGGAGTTATCGAATCATCAACAGTAGCAAATCTAATGCAAGATTAAGAGAGAAGAGAATGGGCGATATCTGGTGATCAAGGGGGGTTAGCTTGCCTGGTTGCTCTGGCAAGAAGGAGGGGTCGTCATTGATGCAGTCGATCACCGCGGCACTGTCAGCGGTCTCAGTCCCGGTGTCTATCGTTGAGAAGAGGGGAAGAAACAATAAATATAAAGCAAGCATCGCACCACAAAGCATAACATGGAAATATGCGGTGCTACGTGTGACCTAACCCGGTACTAAGTGATACTGGCGAGGATGGAAAACATCCGGGAAAGTATTCCCGGTGTTAGGTATTTTCGGATAGGTGAAACGGAAGGGGACGGTTGCAAGTTTGCTATGCTAGGGACGTGCGATGGACGAACGAACTGCGTATTCGGATTCATCTCGTCGTTCTGAGCAACTTTCATGTACAAAGTATTTTCATCCGAGTTACGGATTATTTTGTATTAATTTTTAAAGTTTTAAATCATTTTCTAGAATTTACAGAATTAGTTTAATTATAAATTGCAATTATGATGTCATCATGAGGTCAGGGTGATGTCAGCAGTCAACGGTCAGTTGACTTAGTCAATGGAGTCAACTGACGTGTGGGTCCCACTTGTCATGGTCTATTTAGTTAACTAATAGTAATTAGTGATTAGGTTAATCTAACTATGATTAATTAAATTAATTAATTCTTTAATTAATTAATAATTTAATTATTATTATTACTTATTATATATATACATATTTAATTCTTTTTTTTGTTCTCAGGGGTGGGGCCCGTTAGGCAGTGGTCCAGAGGGACCATAGCGGGCGACGAGCGTGGGTTTTGGGCACTAGCGCTGTAGCGACCACGATCCGAATGGACCGAAGTCTTTGTGTTCTGTGTCATCCCTGGATCGGTAATACTGGCACACACAGTACTTGAAGGTTTTATAACAGAGTGGCAATCACACACTTATTACATCGAATGTCTCCAATGAGAACTTATTACATAATCTATGGCTTAAGGCCATCTAACAAAATAACAGCGGAAGGCTTGGAAGATAAGTGATTCCATCAACTCCAACGGCATAGCTGAGTGCATGAAAAATGACCTAGCACGTCTTATTCCTCGTCTGAAAAGTCTGCAACGTAATATGTTGCAGCCCGAAAACGGGTCAGCACATGGAATATGCTGGCAAGATAACACAAAAGATGCAAGTAACAGAATAAAGGCTACACTATATGCATATTTGGCTGGTGGAGGCTCTATGGTTAAAGTTTTTGCGTAAAGCCAATTTTTCCCTACAACAAAGGAATAAATTTTATTTTTAACTACCATGTTGGTTGAAAATCATTGAGAAGGTACCCCCTTACTCAATCCCAAATTAAAAGTTCATCATTAACCCAACAAATTAAGTTATAGAGTGTTGAGATCAACCAATAATTCAAGTACCAAATACTCAAGATGTCCATAACCGGGGACACGGCTAATCATGATCAGTTTGTACACTCTTCAGAGGTTTGTGCACTTTTCCCACAAGACTCGATCGCCTCCGTTTGGTTTCTCGCACTGCATGGTGTTTGAGAAACGGATGACCGAGACACAGTCTTTCCGAAGAGGTCCCCTTAACCGGATATATAGGCCGGTACACCTACAATCCCTCTACATCTGCTAGCCCATCACGGAAAGGTTTCCCACAACATGCTCAACTATGCCAGAGCCCATATTGGCATGTGGCTGCACACGGAAGTTTCTAGCATGAATAGTTTTATGATCCCTTTGAGCCTGGGTGGCATTCCATAGGAAAAATCACACGGAACCCCGGGATTTCCTAGGACAACACTGGATTCCCCAGGTGCCCTGCAACCAATCCACCCAGATGTGTATTCAAGTAGCCACCTTAAGTTGAATCCTTAATTAACAACTCACATCTGTCATGGATTTCACTCAAACCCAAACCACGTCTACGAGCATAGCATAGCAACCTAAGCACACGTAGAAGTAACTCCCAAGGGTTTGAAAATAATGCAGGTAATAGGTTCTACCTCAATATACTTCCCAGTCCCACAAATTAAGAGATCCTACTCATGCAATGTGTGAGGGTTTGATCTAATGCATAAAAAAACTGGGTAATAAGAGGTATGATCAAAGTGTTACTTGCCTTGCTGACGATTCGCAAAACCTAGAGACTCGTAGTAGCACGCTTCACAGTCCGGGTATTCTATCGCAAGCGAACAATAGCATACATAAGCAAACAAGCAAAGATGCACAAACAAAACTCCAAAAGATCAGATCTAACCAGAAAGTTCAACTTAAGAACTCTGGTTTGCAAAAAGAATCAACTCGAAAGAAGCAACGAAACTGAAACTGCGAAAGAAACGAGCTCCGGTTTACTAATTGGCCTAAAGTCAAATTTTATAGTAGCCAAAATTTTGTTCAAGTTGGTTAAACGTGAAGAGGGCATCGAGACGAAGATCTGGGATTTTGAATCACCTGATTCCGACTCTCGAGCGAAAAAAAAACGAAAAACAAGATCAGGGCAGAAATCACGATCGGAATAATCGCGGATAAATCGCCGAAAAAGGAAAACTGACGAACAGGCTAACGAACGAGCGTTCGCTGTCTGCGGATAACGGATGAAAACCGTTCGTTAAAACGAACGTACAGACGAATGTCCGCTAAATAACTAAACCGACGAAAACCGAACTGATCTAATTAAAAAAAAGGAGTCTACGGTCTACGGAATAAAACCGATCGGTTCTAAAAAAAACCGATTAACTACCTCAACGGCAACTCCGGCGAGACGGCGTCCGGCGGCAGCGGCGGTCCGGCGTGGCGGGGCGGGCGAGGCGGCGACGCTGTGGGGAGGTGGGGCGGCGGGCGGGCGGCGGCGCGAGGCTGGGGCGGTGGCGGCGCTGCGGGGCTAGGGCAGGGAGGCGGCGGCGGCGGCGCTGCGGGGCTAGGGCAGGGAGGCGGCGGCTGGGCTGACGGGCCAGGACGGTCGTCTTATAAAGCCCAGAGTCCCAGTCCTAAACGACTTCAAGTCGGTTCGCGTTTTTTTAAAATAGAGTCCTGGCGCAGAAAAACTAACGAAAAAAATACTAAACGAACTCCAAAAATCCCGAAATAAATTTTCACTGTCCTCTAATAATATTTAGGACAAAGTGAACATTTTTCCTGGACCTAAATGCAATTTTGAAAAACGCGCATTTTTCCTATGCAAATAAGATCGCAAATAAATCCAGAAAAAAATACCAAAAGTGATTTTAACATTTTTCCTCCAATATTTCTGTTATTTTGGAGAAGTCATATTATCTCTGCTCATATTTTGTATTTAGAAATATTTTTAGGAGAGAAAAATAATTAGAATCACACTGTCCTCGTACCGGTATTTCGAGCGAACTCAAATACTAAACGCTAAAATTCCCAACTCTCTCCCTAGGTCCTTGAGTTGCTTAGAATTTCGAGGAACGCCACAAACAAAAATGCAAAGAGCATGCAATGCAGTATGATCTATGTATAACATTCCAAATTGAAAATTTGGGATGTTACAAACCTACCCCCTTAGAATGAATCTCGCCCTCGAGATTCGACTTGGCTAGAGAACAGGTGTGGGTGGTCCTTGCGTAGATCATCTTCTCGTTTCCAGGTGGCTTCTTCCTCGGTGTGGTGACTCCACTGTACTTTGCAAAACTTGATAACCTTACTACGGGTGACTCTGCTCGAAAATTCGAGAATCTTAACAGGCTTCTCCTCGTAGGTCAGATCACTGTCTAACTGAATTGCTTCCAGGGGTACTGTGTCTCTAAGCGGTATATCGGCCATCCCCGCATGGCACTTCTTAAGCTGTGAAACGTGAAACACGTCGTGCACTCCTGACGATCCTTCGGGTAATTCCAACTTATAGGCAACCTCTCCCATGCGTTCCAAAACACGGTAAGGTCCCACAAATCTCGGGGCTAGCTCCCCTTTAACTCCGAAACGTTTAACTCCTCGCAGAGGCGACACTCTCAAGTACGCTCTATCCCCGATCTCATAGGCTATATCCTTGCGGTTCGAGTCTGCATAACTCTTCTGCCTGGACTGAGCTACCTTCAGTCTATCTCGAATCAACTTCACTTTCTCCTCAGACTCTTTGATCAAGTCTGGTCCAAACAACTGCCGGTCTCCAACTTCATCCCACATTAACGGTGTTCGACATCTCCTTCCATACAATGCCTCGAACGGTGCCATCTTCAAACTGGCCTGGTAACTATTGTTGTAAGAGAACTCTGCGTAGGGCAAATTGTCATCCCAACTAGATCCGTAGTCTAACGCACAGGCTCTCAACATATCTTCCAGGATCTGGTTGACTCTTTCGGTCTGTCCATCGGTATGCGGATGAAAAGCGGTGCTGAACTCCAGCCTTGTTCCCAAAGTTTGGTGTAACTGATGCCAAAACTTTGAGGTGAACTGTGTTCCTCTATCTGATACAATGGTCCTCGGAACTCCGTGCAGACATACTATCCTGGTCATGTATATCTTGGCCAATTTCGCACTGGTATAAGTGGTTTTTACGGGGATAAAATGGGCTACCTTCGTCAATCGGTCCACTACTACCCAGATTGAATCGTATCCTGCTTTGGTCCTGGGCAATCCGGTGATAAAATCCATGCCAAGCTTCTCCCACTTCCATTCAGGTATCGGCATAGGCTGCAGCAATCCTACCGGCTTCTGATGTTCTGCCTTTACTCTCTGGCATACATCAGATATGGCTACATACTCGGCAATATCCTTCTTCATTCCCGTCCACCAGAAACGCTCCTTCAAATCCAAATACATCTTGGTGTTTCCGGGGTGTATCGAGTATGGCGAATCATGTGCTTCCTGCAGTATCAACTTGCTGATCTCCGGGTCGTTGGGCACATAGATTCGATCCTCAAACCACAAGGTGTCGTGTTCGTCCTCACGAAATCCCTTGGCTTTTCCTTCACTCATTCTTTTCCTTATCGCGGCAATTTCCTTATCATCCTTCTGGGCTTCGCGTATCCTTCCCAGTAATGTCGACTGAACCTCCAATGATGCCACGAAACCTCTAGGGACTATCTCCAAACGAAGCTCCCTGAGATGTTCTGCTAACTCCTATGGCAATCCCCCTTTTACTAGGGTATTGGCATAACTTTTCCGGCTCAAGGCGTCTGCCACGACGTTGGCCTTTCCTGGGTGATAGTGTAGCTTCATATCATAATCCTTTATAAGCTCCAACCATCTCCTCTGTCTAAGGTTCAGCTCCTTCTGTGTGAAAATGTACTTCAAACTCTTGTGATCCGTGTACACATCACAACGGTTTCCAATAAGGTAATGTCTCCAGGTTTTCAGCGCGTGCACCACTGCTGCTAACTCCAGATCGTGCGTTGCGTAATTCAACTCGTGCGGTCGCAGTTGACGGGATGCATAGGAAACAACTCTTCCATCCTGCATAAGTACTCCTCCCAGTCCTAAGCGTGAAGCATCGCAATACACTTGGAAATCCTTGTGTATATCTGGCAATATCAGCAGTGGGGCTGTCGTCAACCGTTTCTTCAACTCCTGGAAACTTTCTTCACATTCTTCAGTCCAATCAAACTTTGTCTCCTTCTTCAACAATGTCGTCATTGGATTTGCAATCTTGGAGAAATTTTCTATGAACCTCCGGTAGTACTCCGCGAGTCCAAGAAAACTACGGATCTCTCCAACTGAAGTGGGTGCCAACCACTCAGTGACTGCCTGCACTTTGACGGGATCCACTGCTATACCCTCTCCCGATATAACATGCCCTAGGAATCCAACTTCCTTCAACCAAAACTCGCATTTGCTAAACTTGGCATATAACTGATGTTCTCTGAGCTTCTCCAATACCAAACGCAAATGCTCTGCATGTTCTTCTTCATCCTTAGAGTATATCAGAATATCATCTATGAATACCACTACGAACTTATCCAAGAACTCCATGAACACTTTGTTCATCATACTCATGAAATAGGCAGGCGCGTTAGTCAATCCAAATGACATAACCGTATATTCATATAGCCCGTACCGTGTGGTGAAGGCTGTCTTAGGTATATCCTTCTCTCGGATATTCAATTGGTGGCATCCAGATCGTAGATCTATCTTGGAGAATACTTTCGCTCCTTGGAGTTGGTCGAACAAATCATTGATCATCGGCAGCGGGTACTTATTCTTAATGGTCACTTCATTCAATGCCCGATAATCAATGACCATTCTTAAAGATCCATCCTTCTTCTCGACCAAAAGCACTGGGGCTCCCCAAGGTGATGAACTTCGGCGAATAAAACCTTTCTCCAATAACTCCTTAATCTGCTTTTTGATCTCCTCCAGATCATTTGCTGGCATCCGATACGGTCTCTTAGATATTGGTTCGGTGTCGGGCAACAACTCTATCAAAAACTCAATATCTCTATCCGGTGGCATACCAGGTAACTCCTCTGGAAACACATCCGGATAATCCTTTACTAATGGCACTTCCTCCTGAACAACTCCCGTGAGAGAATGTACTTGCGTCCTTATAGGAGAATGCCTAGATACATACTTAATCCTTTTTCCCTCCGGGGTGGTGAGCAAAATTGACTTACTGGCACAATCGATATTACCTCCATACTTCGATAGCCAATCCATACCTAATATCACATCCAATCCTTGTGACTCCAGGACTATTAGGTCAGAGGGGAAAGTGTGGCGTCCTATGTTCAATGGCGTCTGAAAACATCCTTGGTGTGCCATATACTCTGCTCCTGGTGAACTTACTAACATGGGGGTCCTAAGAACTCGGGTGGACATCCTATGTCTATTTACGAATCCCCTTGAAATGTATGAATGCGATGCACCAGTATCGAAAAGAACTATTGCGGTAAATGTCTTAACCAAAAAACTTATCGACAACAGCATCTGGTTGCTCTTCTACCTCCTCCACAGTCACGTGGTTCACTTGTCCTTTGTTGAATGGGTTGGGCTTCTTCCCGGCGCTTCCATTGCCGTTCCCATTTTTAGCTTTAGGGCAGTCATTGGCATAATATCCGTTCTTCCCGCACTTGAAACAAGTGACATGGCTGAAATCCTTCTTGGTGGGTGTGGACGGGGTAGTGCGGCTCTGGTTACTACTTGCTCCATTCCCATTTCCATTCTTAGGGCCATTGTGGTTGTGGGGAATTCCATGGTTATGGGTGTATCCTCCCGAATTCGGAGTGAATCGGGGCTTCTGCTGGGCTCTAGAATTATTCCTTCCTTGTCCATACTTCCTCTTGCGACTTTCAATCTGCTGGTCCTTTCCTTCAATCATAAGAGCTTTATCTACCAACTCCTGGTAGTTGTTGAAAGTTGCCATCATCAGCTGTACGCTCATCTCATCATTCAGCCCTTCCATAAATCTCTCCTGCTTAGCGGCATCTGTGGCCACATCATCTGGGGCATAACGAGACAGGGTACTGAACTCATCCACATACTGTGCTACAGTACGGTTTCCTTGGCGCAAGTTGCGAAACTCCCGCTTCTTCATGCTCATAGCTCCAGTTGAGACATGGGCAGTATGGAAAGCTTGCTGAAACTGCTCCCAGGTGACATTGGCTATAGGGAAAGTGGCTGTGTAATTCTCCCACCATGCTGCGGCTAGTCCAGACAACTAGTGTGCGGCAAATCGCACCTTCTCAGCATCCGAGCAATTGGCGGTGGTCAAATCCCTTCCAATCTTGCGTAGCCAGTCATCAGCCACTATTGGTTCGATGCTGCTAGCAAACACGGGTGGTTGCAACCTTAAGAAACGTGTCAGGTTGTCCACGGGTGGTGGTGGTGGAGGGTTGTTGTTGTTGTTGTTGTTGTTGTTGTTGTTGTTGTTGTTGTTGTTGTTGTTGTTGTTTTTGTTGTTGTTGTTGTTGTTGTTGTTGTTGTTGTTGTTGTTGTTGTTGTTGTTGTTGTTGTTGTTGTTGTTGTTGTTCTGGTTGTTCTGGACAAGAAGTTGCATCAAGGTGTTCTGCTGCTGGATCAACTGGGTGAGCTCAGGGGGAGACTCAAATCCGGGCTCACGTCTTGGAGGCATCCGATGGGTGTAGAGGGAAGACATTATAATAGAATTGAGGTCTAAGGGGAAATCACTACCCATATGCACATGAGACAAACACAATCATATCACACCAATCAATTTCAATCAAGGCCTTACATATCTAACTACCGTTACAAAAGTGCTCTAAAACTAATATGTGGGGGTAAACTACTAGTCACATGGTGGTCATCTAAAAATATTGATCGGCGGACGATTCCATGATGTCTGCTCCAGCTTCATCTTCATAGTCTTCGTCTTACTACCATCGGGTTCTGAATCCGTGTCATCGATGATAATGTAATCTTCGGGAGAAATTTCCTTAGGCTCTTCTTCCTCTTCTTCTCCCATGAATACTCCTATCTTCCTTGTTAAATCATCATTCTTCTCCACTAGTATCAACATCTCCTCCTCGTATCCGTCACGAGTAGACTTAAGTTCTTCTGCTAGCTCCAAATTCCTGTTTAGTGCCTTCTTCAACTC
This sequence comes from Secale cereale, assembly GCA_902687465.1. Classification (NCBI taxonomy): domain Eukaryota; kingdom Viridiplantae; phylum Streptophyta; class Magnoliopsida; order Poales; family Poaceae; genus Secale; species Secale cereale. The sequence goes on along the minus strand of LR738714.1, from coordinate 65,935,095 downwards.
TATCATCCCAGCGCACATCTTGTGCTCTTGTCGTCGAATGTGCTGATTCAACTCCTGGATGAATGCTGCAATGGACCTATCCTTCCGGGTGCTGATCATATCCCAATTCTCATCTCTGCGTCCACAAATCTGGTAGATGGTGTCCTTCAGCTCCTGCTTGTAGACTTCTCCGATCCTTCCCATTGCGATGTGGGCGGCCATGCTCTTGCCTAGACTCCAGGTTGGCGCATCAAAAGAAAATTGGCTCAATGGATGGTGCGAAGGTTCTTCCGGGAATTTGGACTTGTATGCTCCATCGCTCCTCCTCTGTTAAAGTGGCGGTGTAGGTCCCGGTAAAGCTTGGTATTCCTATGTTCAGGTACCTAGTGACTTCCTTCAAGTGTCGTCCAAATGGTGTGTCTTCATCCGGTTGAGTGAACTTGTTCCTTGGGTCCACCATCCTAAAGAAGTAGAAAATGGAGAGAAGTCAGAAATGAGTAGAGAAGAGTGATCTAGGGTCTGTCTTAGTGGTCGTGTCCTACATTCAGCGAGTGCTCTGATACCATCTTTGTAGCGACCACGATCCGAATGGACCGAAGTCTCTCTGTTCTGTGTCATCCCTGGATCGGTAATGCTGACACACACAATACTTGAAGGTTTTATAATAGAGTGGCAATCACACACTTATTACATCGAATGTCTCCAATGAGAACTTATTACATAATCTATGGCTTAAGGCCATCTAACAAAATAACAGCGGAAGGCTTGGAAGATAAGTGAGTCCATCAACTCCAACGGCATAGCTGAGTGCATGACAAACGACCTAGCACGTCTTATTTCTCGTCTGAAAAGTCTGCAACGTAATATGTTGCAGCCCGAAAACGGGTCAGCACATGGAATATGCTGGCAAGATAACACAGAAGATGCAAGTAACAGAATAAAGGCTACACTATATGCATATTTGGCTGGTGGAGGCTCTATGGTTAAAGTTTTTGCGTAAAGCCAATTTTTCCCTACAACAAAGGAATAAATTTTATTTTTAACTACCATGTTGGTTGAAAATCATTAAGAAGGTACCCCCTTACTCAATCCCAAATTAAAAGTTCATCATTAACCCAACAAATTAAGTTATAGAGTGTTGAGATCAACCAATAATTCAAGTACCAAATACTCAAGATGTCCATAACCGGGGACACGACTAATCATGATCAGTTTGTACACTCTGCAGAGGTTTGTGCACTTTTCCCACAAGACTCGATCGCCTCCGTTTGGTTTCTCGCACTGCATGGTGTTTGAGAAACGGATGACCGAGACACAGTCTTTCCGAAGAGGTCCCCTTAACCGGATAGATAGGCCGGCACACCTACAATCCCTCTACTTCTGCTAGCCCATCACGGAAAGGTTTCCCACAACATGCTCAACTATGCGAGAGCCCATATTGGCATGTGGCTACACACGAAAGTTTCTAGCATGAATAGTTTTATGATCCCTTTGAGCCTGGGTGGCATTCCATAGGAAAAATCACACGGAACCCCGGGATTTCCTAGGACAACACTAGATTCCCCAGGTGCCCTGCAACCAATCCACCCAGATGTGTATTCAATAGCCACCTTAAGTTGAATCCTTAATTAACAACTCACATTTGTCATGGATTTCACTCAAACCCAAACCACGTCTACGAGCATAGCATAGCAACCTAAGCACACGTAGAAGTAACTCCCAAGGGTTTGAAAATAATGCAGGTAATAGGTTCTACCTCAATCTACTTCACAGTCCCACAAATTAAGAAATCCTACTCATGCAATGTGTGAGGGTTTGACCTAATGCATAAAAAAACTGGGTAATAAGAGGTATGATCAAAGTGTTACTTGCCTTGCTGACGATTCGCAAAACCTAGAGACTCGTAGTAGCACGCTTCACAGTCCGGGTATTCTATCGCAAGCAAACAATAGCATACATAAGCAAACAAGCAAATATGCACAAACAAAACTCCAAAAGATCAGATCTAACCAGAAAGTTCAACTTAAGAACTCTGGTTTGCAAAAAGAATCAACTCGAAAGAAGCAACGAAACTAAAATTGCGAAAGAAACGAGCTCCGGTTTACTAATTGGCCTAAAGTCAAATTTTACAGTAGCCAGAATTTTGTTCAAGTTGGTTAAACGTGAAGAGGGCATCAAGACGAAGATCTGGAATTTTGAATCACCTGATTCCGACTCTCGAGCGAAAAGAAAAACGAAAAACAAGATCAGGGCAGAAATCACGATCGGAATAATCGCGGATAAATCCCCGAAAAAGGAAAACTGACGAACAGGCTAACGAACAAGCGTTCGCTGTCTGCGGATAACGGACGAAAACCGTTAGTTAAAACGAACATACGGACGAATGTCCGCTAAATAACTAAACCGACGAAAACCGAACCGATCTAACTAAAAAAAACGAATCTACGGTCTACGGAATAAAACCGATCGGTTCTAAAAAAACCGATTAACTACCTCAACGGCAACTCCGGCGAGACGGCGTCCGGCGGCAGCGACGCTCCGGCGTGGCGGCGTGGGCGAGGCGGCAGCGCTGCGGGGCGGCGGCGCGAGGCTGGGGCGGCGGCGGCGCTGCGGGGCTAGGGCAGGGAGGCGGCGGCGGCGGCGCTGCGGGGCGGCTGCGCGAGGCTGGGGCGGCGGCGGCGCTGCGGGGCTAGGGGCAGGGAGGCGGCGGTGGGCTGACGGGCCAGGGCGGTCGGCTTATAAAGCCCAGAGTCCCAGTCCTAAACGACTCCAAGTTGGTTCGCGTTTTTTTAATAGAGTCCTGGCGCAGAAAAACTAACAAAAGAAATACTAAACCGACTCCAAAAATCCCGAAATAAATTTTCACCGTCCTCTAATAATATTTAGGACAAAGTGAACATTTTTCCCGGACCTAAATGCAATTTTGAAATACACACATTTTCCTATGCAAATAAGATCGCAAATAAATCCAGAAAAATACCAAAAGTGATTTTAACATTTTTCCTCCAATATTTCTGTTATTTTGGAGAAGTCATATTATCTCTGCTCATATTTTGTATTTAGAAATATTTTTAGGAGAGAAAAATAATTAGAATCACACTGTCCTCGTACCGGTATTTCGAGCGAACTCAAATACTAAACGGTAAAATTCCCAACTCTCTCCGTAGGTCCTTGAGTTGCTTTGAATTTCGAGGAACGCCAAAAAAAATGCAAAGAGCATGCAATGCAGTATGATCTATGTATAACATTCCAAATTGAAAATTTGGGATGTTACAAGCGCCCAGCCCGTTTGGGCGCTGTGCGCGTGGTCGTCGGCCGGAGTGGCTGGAGCGGGACGGCGGGCATAGGCAGGGGGCAGCGCAGGGGCAGGGCGGGGCGGACCCGGGGCTATGGGGCGGGCGCGGGCCACCGGGTGTGGTGGGGCGCCGACCAAGGGGTGGCACGGTGGCTGGCGGAGGTGACCGCGGGCGAGCTGGAGCACCGCGAGATGGGCACGGCCAGCCGCGGGCAGTGCCGGCGTCTGGACCTCTGGCTAGCAGCAGGCGACGGGACGGCGACGGCATACGCTCGAGGTGCAGCAGCAGCAGTGCGCAACGGCGCAGCTCGGCACGGGGACGGCTGGTGCGGTGCGCGCCCGCTACAGCCAGGAGGGGGCGGTGACCATGGCGGGCACAGCGCGGGCGCGTGGCCACGCACGGTGACATGTGTGAGCGAGGAAAGTAGCGAGGGGGAGGAGCTCACCCCCGATGCAGGGGTACGGGCGGCGACGGCCGGTGTGGCCGGCGTGGAAGAGATGAGGACGACGGGCGTCGGTCCGACGAGGTTTCGGGCGGCGGTGACGGGGTGATGGAGGCAGTCCTCGGGCGCGCTCTTCGGGGCTGCTGGGAGCCGTGGAGGACGCGGTCGGGCCGGCGGGACGCCGGCGAGGAAGGGCCTCGCCGCGGCAGTGGTGGCGGAGGCGGGCGTAGCGCCCCGATCTAGATCGGGTCGAGGGAGGAGAGAGGGAGCGAGAGGGGAGTGGGGACGAGTGGGGTTCGGGCCTAGGGTTAGGTCAGGGGTGGGGGTGGTTATGGGAGGCCAGGTGGGCCGGCCTGGCTGGCCCATTGGCCAGCTGGGCCGAAGCCCAGCGAGTGGGGGGGGGGTTCTTTTGTTTTTGTTTTTTTGGTTTGTTCTTTTTAAATCTTTTCTGTTTTCTTTATTTTAGTTACAAAAATAGTTTTACAAAAAGTTAACCCTTGCTCCTAAATTGGCATAACAATATAGGCCACTCCCACAAAAAGTTTGGTGACTAAATAAACTAGTCTAATATTTGTTTATCATTTAAAAGCATTTAAATAATAGTTTTGGCCCGTGATTTATTTGTTTTAGAGCATTTAAGCATTTTAGCAAAATGTGGTGCCTTTGTCATATTTAGTCATGATTTATTTTGACACATCTAGGACATTTTAGTTTTAATGTTTGAAAACTTTTGTTGTTTCCCTTTATCTCAATTTTGAATTTGGATCGGTTTTCAGCTAACGCGGGATATCAACAGTAACCGAGGTGACGTGGCATCATTAGCTGGGAATTTCTGTAGTCTGATTATCTGGGCGTCACATCCGACATCTAGAGCAGGGGCGCGTCAAGCCTGTTGGTGCACGACGAGTCTTGAGCAAACCAGATCCAACACGGACATCCGGTCCTTGTGCACAGCGGTGCGGGCCCGTTAATATTTGGCTTGGTTCTCGCCCTGTTTTGGCGCGCGGCGGTGTGGGTTAGTCTATTGCGCCGCGGTGCGATCTCTCGCCCAGATCTACACATGGAGGCAGGGGATGGCCATAATCGACTTGGTCGCCCATGTCCTGTTTGCGACGGTGCAGACCGGTCAGGGTGGCGTGAGCTCGCTGGGTTTTTGCGTACGGCGGCGACGATCTTCGTGTTTGGCAGTTGTCAGGCCCAAGATGCGATTCTATCCCGATCACGTGACACTTAAGTGATTGGGGCACAACCGCATTTCGGGCGCTTAGCAAGATGGATATCATTACATCGTACCATTACATACATACATGGGGGATACAACAATACATACAAGTCTCATGAATACAACAACATCAATACAAGTATCCGACTACGGATACAAACAATAAAAGCACAAAGACATCCATCTGCTATCCCAGGCTGCCGACCCGGAACCTAACCCAAGACTGAAGAAGAAGAACTCCAACAAAAGAACAACGCTCTCACGTCAAGACATCGGAAACCTGCACCTGCAACTGTTGTTGTAGTATCTGTGAGCCACGAAGACTCAGCAATCCCATAACCATGGGTAACAAAACTATCAAAGCTTAAGTAGGTAGGAAGAGGTAAAGTGGTGAGGTTGCAGCGGCGGCTAAGCATAATATGGTGGCTAGCTTACGAGTACAAGAATAAGATGAGCATCTACGCAAACAGTCGCAGATAGTAGTGATCTCCCGGCGTGCCGACACCCTGATAGTAGCCGCGTGTATCTCGTCTCAGGCCACGTCCGGATAGGTGAGCCTACGGGAGCCAATCCTCGAGTTTCCCTGTGGTGGCCCCGCAGTCTCCCCGTTTGGGACCAACACCATCAACACTGCCCCCCTGCTATGTAGATAGAATCCTCGGGTAGCGCTAACTCCCTATGCAATTTAATTAATTAATTAAGTTGTTATTATGAGCAAATTAAAACCAATGTTGGGCCTTGCTGGAGGAGTTTTATTCAAAGTCGAACTGTCAAGGGGTCCCCATATACCCATCGTGTAAGGAACGCAAAATCAAGGAACATAATGCCGGTTTATCGGCGCCTAAGGTGGCATGAGTGGAACAAAACACCGAGAAAAAGGCCAAGCCTTCCACCCAAGCCCAGTATATAGGTGTGTTATAATAATTATAGATATTGTGATATTCCAACAACAAGTTCCCTCCTGGAACGAACTTCATCTTCACCTGCAACTAACAACGCTATAAGAGGGGCTGAGCAAGCGGGTAACATAGCCAAACAATGGTTTTGCTAGGAAGGTGTCAAAGGTTAGAGGTTTCATGGCAACAAGGAGAGGCTGACAATAATGATGGGTTGCGCGACATGTAACGATAGCATCGAGACACTAAGCATGGCAATGATAGTAAAGGTATCCAAGGGTATGGTCATCTTGCCTGAGATCCCGCAAGGAAGAAGAACGGATCCATGAAGAAGACGAAGAAGAAGCCTTGAAGAAGAACCACGGGTAGACAAACGAATCCTCACAACGCAACGGAACAAGCACTAATGAGAAGAAGCAAGCAATATGGTAAACAAACCACTCAAGATCATAACAATATGCACTACCAAGTATGATGCAAAACAAGTCTACCTATGATGCACAGAAAATCTACACAGGAAGCAAAACATGGCAAGGTAGGAAGCACAGAAAACATCACAGGAAACATGGCAATGTGCTTAAGCAAGTATGATGCAAACAAGTATATATAGGAAGCACAACAAGTCTATACAGGAAGCATTACATGGCAAGGTAGGAAGCACAGAAAACAACACAAGTCTATATGATGCAATACATGGCAAGATAGGATGCATGGCAAATCTATACAGGAAGCACATCAAGTCTATACAGGAAGCATAACAAGTCTATACATGAAGCATAACATGGCACGGTAGGAAGCACGACATGGCAACGGTGCAAGATGCACCCAAACTCACTCCAAACATGTTAACAATATGATATTATGATTCTACATGCAAAATCAATCAAGTTTCATATAAGGAACACTCCAAACGGAGCAACGGGCTAAAAGATACACATGAAACAAGATATAACAACAAGCTGAAATTAACAGCCACATAGCAACTTTGGAGCATGATAAATATAAGCTACAACACTCAAACATGGTGATAAGAAGCATGAACATGAAGTAGACATATCCTACAGCAAACAACTCCATTGGAGCATCTCCATAGGAGGCATGGATCAATAGCAACAAGCTACAACATTTTGATCATGACACTAAAAACCTGACAGCAGTATTTTATAGCAACTTGGGAGCAAGAGTTAAATAAGCTACAGCAAGTCAAATGAGCATGTGAGGGCATGAATGGATAGCCAACAACATATACAACAAGGAATCATCAATAGTCACCCCAAAACTATCATGGATTTGCCTAGAACAACAAGCAAACATGGCATCAGGATATTACAGATTCCAGACTTAGTGAAATTTCACTAAGTGCTAAAACAGTAACAGCAACATGGCAAGTTTGCAAGCATGTTTAAGTCAACACAAGGCGTATCATGGAAAGTTAAATGCACCACATCAAAGAACACATCATGGAGATTCTAAAACATCTAGGCATGTGACAAGGGGACAAACACAACAATAGCAACGAGCTCCTCAACTAGGCATCTCGTAACAAGTTTCAGAACATAACAGCCAAATGCACTTTTGCAACATAGATAAACATGGCAATATGAACTCAAACAAGCATGCTATAGCAACCATTATGTAGAGCATCTCATGATGAACATTTTGACATATCATTTGCATCATTTGGATAAACATGCACCAAGTTATCATATCACAAACATGGCAACAAGATAACAAGTAGCAGCAGTTTATAACAAGTAGCACTCTTGCAACAGATATTTAAGCATCTAGATGAACTCAAATGAGCATGGCACAATGGAACAAAGCATAGAGCATAACTCCACGATCATTTTGACATATCATTCACTCAAAACGGATAAGCACACAAAAAGTTATCACTATGCAAAGTAGCAACATTATTGCAGACAGAATAAAAGACTTAGCAGAAATCTACTCAGGGAAAAAAACACACGTGCGCAATTTATTAAAACGCGCACGGGGCGGGATCTGGGCTGCTCACCAAGCTGGGCCTGGCCCATGCGCTGAGGAGGCAGAGGGCGGCTCGGGAGCTGGGCCGCGCGGAGAGGTGGGCCAGGCTGGAGGCAGCTGGGAGGTGGGCCGGCCGGGGCCCACGAAGGGGAGGCGAGCGAGCAGGCAGCCCAGGCGAGGGGGCTGGGCCGGTCCGGCTCCGCTGGCCGACGGAGGGGCTGGCGCTGGGCCGGCCTTGGCGCGGAGCTGGCTGAGGGAGGGGGCCCAGGCGGGGTCGCGACGAGGCCAACGGAGCGGGCAGGGCGCTCGAGCCCCCGCTCCCATGGCTGCTGGCGGCGCGAAGGGGAGTCGAGGAACGGGCAGGGGAGGACGGGGCCGGCTGGATCCGGCGGCTCCTCGCCGGATCTGGCCGGAGGCGAGGCCTGGGCGGCGGTGGTGGAGGCCAAGGCGGTGAGGAGGAGGAGCAGTGGCGTGACTCCGGCGGAAGCACGGCGCGGCAACGATGGAAGCACGGCGCGGCGGCGACGGGGTGGAAGCACGGCGCGGCAACGATGGAAGCACGGCGCGGCAACGGTGGAAGCACTGCGCGGAAATTTGAGGAGGGAGGTAGGGGAAGGCCAAAAATGGACTAGGGGGAGTCCATTTATAGTAGGAGGGCTAGGGTTTGGAGTTTGGAGGGGTTTTAGAGCCCTCCGATCGCGATCCGACGGAACCGATCGCGAGGTGAGGTAGGATGGGCCTAGGGGAGGTTAGTGGGCTGTGTAGAGTAGTTGGGCTGAGGGAAGAGAAGAGAGAGGAAGGGAGGCCCGCGGAGGTTTTTCGGAGACCGAAAACGTCCGACGAAAAAACCGACGACTAGTGCCGCTATATATATCCGTTGGGCTATCAAACGGACTCCGAATGCGATGAAATTTGGCAGGCGGCCTGCCTACACTATAATAAGACCACACGCCAAGTTTCATCCCATTCCGAGAACGTTTTTCGGCCACTCACAAAAATAAATATTCGGAGGCACCGCGGGCGCGTGCAAGTGTGTCTGGGCTCAGAACGGACAACGGAGACGACGAGGGGATTCGGGCGGATGCAAGTTTTCAAAACATGCTGATGCAACACACATGATGACAAGGCAAGGATGCACAAACAAGCAGATGACATGGCACTGACAACGAATAACTGACTGACACCTGGCGCACCGGTCTCGGGGTGTCACAACACTCTCCTACTAACAAGAGATCTCGTCCCGAGATCTTAGGAACGAGACGGAAGGAAAAAGGAAGAATAAGGTTCCTCGAGGACAAAAGAGTGAAAACTAAAGAACCTTGAGAGGATGAACAACTCAAAAGAAGGATACAAAGGAGATGAACGAAGTTGCAAAGACTTCGGTAAATAAGAGGAACAAGGAATACGACGAGAACCAAAGGTTGAAGGAATAAGAATGAATTCGAAACCACTCCGGTTAAAAGAGATAGAAGAAATCTCCACGAAGGAATTCGGGCAGCACTCCGGCTAAAACAGAAAGAAATAGCACACCGGTTGACAAGAATGGAATAGGACAAGAACTCGAAAAGATGAGATGATACTCGACGAGAGCAACAACTCAATGCCCCCGGAATAATTGAAATGATGGAATTAAAAGAACGTAGAATAAGATGGATTAAAAAACATGACGAAATGAACAAGACAATGCCTACGAAATAATTGAAATGATGGAATATGAAGAAGAATATGACAACTTGAGCACAAGTGACATGAACGAGAATTAATAAGAGAATGACTTGACCGGAGTTGTTGAGAAAATCAACAATAAAAGAATGAGCTTGTTGTGGTCTTATGAAAACATCTCAAACTTGAGGTGAATTACTGCCAGAACGAAAGATTGAAGAGATGAGGTGAAGGAAGAAATGCAAAACTCCACTTCAAAAGAATAGGAGAATTATTTGCGCTCGAGAGGCAAGAATAAGAATGCTTGAGCTTTAAGCCAAAAGAATTTGATGAACACTAGAAGAATGAATTAAATGATGAAGAACCACCACGAAGAACTCCGGTAACGAAAGGATGATGATATAGAAATGACGGGTGAAAAGACTAAGATTAAAGCCTTGCGATGATTAGATGGGGTACGAGATAGCCGAGAAAAACTTGAATTCCGGAACGAAAATATTAAGCACTTGGAACTAGAATTTATTCATGAAGAATAAACTCCGAAGGAAGGAATAAATCAACTCGATGAAAAGAATAAGAATTATGTCATGCTTATCCTCCATCAATTAAATTGATGAAAAACAATGGATTCGCATATCACTTATTCTCGATGAAATTGATTTAAAGAAGAATATATCGCGAACTTGCGAAAATCTTCGTGAAACACCAGTAGGATTGGAAGAACGAATGAATAGATATGATAGCACCGGAAAGAACTCTTGAGAGAACCACCATAAAGAATCAAAGCCGAGTGAAGAAAAGGAACGAACCACCGTGAAGAATTAAAATCGAGTGACGAAAAAGAACAAACCACCGTAAGAAATTGAAATTGAGTGAATACGATGAATCGCCGGGAAGAATAAAGCACTTGGGAAATTTAGATACAAGAGCACGAAAAGATCACGAACTGACTAAAGAATACTAGAACGAAGCACCGGAAAGAATGTGAGACGAACGAAGAGGCATCAATGAAGAATATTTGGAGGATGAAGTTGAAAACTGAGAACAAAGAAATCTTCTGAAAAGATGGCCTTCGGAGGAACACAAGGAAAATAATTCAAAAACTACTCCGGATGAAGAAAAGAAGAAAGATTGCACCAACGATGAAAAGAATTGAAAGCGATGTTGGAGAAGGCATATGACTGATGGGATCCATACTTACGTCACACTTGAAAAGAACTTGGAACACTCCGGGAAATTAGAAGAGTCAGGTAAGATCCTGGGAATAAACCTGTAGGTTATGAGCCCACCGAAGAGAAAACCACCTTTGAAAAGGATTGAAAAAGGAGATAATGCACCGGAACGATTAAAATACTCGAATGAGGTGACAACCTCGACTTAATTGGAAGACAAACGAATATCCTGAGATTTCTTCGGAACTCCAGAATAATTAAATGGCGAGAGATGAACGAGCAAGGTGAAGCAATTGAGCCGAGGAAAAAGAATATGAACAACACCGAATACTTGAGTTGAATCCACCGGAAAAGAAGAAGAGGTGAAGAATATCAATCGAGAGGAGAATTCCCCGGGAGAAGAAAGAGATGAAAGGTGATGAACTAGACAAGAATCCACCAGATGAAATAATTAAGGAAAGAATTCGAAGGATTTACACGAGTAGGAAGGATACTCGATTAAGGACTCCGGTCCGAGAAGAAAAAAGGGTGGGCGGGTGGGAAAAAGAAAGAACACAACGGACGAGGAAAAGACCGTCGGTTGAAAAGAACCGAGGGTTGAACTTGCAAGAAGAAGAGGGTTGAAACCACTTGACGAGAGATGCACCAGATGAAAGAACTAACAACGCAACGAACGAAAACTAACCACGTGATCCTAACAAAAAATTGAAGGGGAAGACAAGTAATTCAAAACACCTACGTCAAGATTCCTCACCAGAGCGACGAAGGGACTGAGGAGTAAAAAGAATTCCTACTCTTTGATATAACTAGACTCCGAAAAAGTTTTATTCTAGACTCAACAACGGCCAAACTACGATCAATCAAGGGGGCTCCTATGGTCGGTCGAGGCTCTGATACCAACTTGTCAGGCCCAAGATGCGATTCTATCCCGATCACGTGACACTTACGTGATTGGGGCACAACCGCATTTCGGGCGCTTAGCAAGATGGATATCATTACATCGTACCATTACATACATACATGGGGGATACAACAATACATACAAGTCTCATGAATACAACAACATCAATACAAGTATCCGACTACGGATAAAAACAATAAAAGCACAAAGACATCCATCTGCTATCCTAGGCTGCCGACCCGGAACCTAACCCAAGACTGAAGAAGAAGAACTCCAACAAAAGAACAACGCTCTCACGTCAAGACATCGGAAACCTGCACCTGCAACTGTTGTTGTAGTATCTGTGAGCAACGAGGACTCAGCAATCCCATAACCATGGGTAACAAAACTATCAAAGCTTAAGTAGGTAGGAAGAGGTAAAGTGGTGAGGTTGCAGCGGCGGCTAAGCATAATATGGTGGCTAGCTTACGAGTACAAGAATAAGATGAGCATCTACGCAAACGGTCGCAGATAGTAGTGATCGCTAGAGATCCTGAACTACATACGAGTCAAACATAACCCCACCGTGTTCTCTTCTCAAAATGAAAAGAGACAGTCACGGTTACTCACACAGTTGTGTGCTTTACTACGGATCCTCTGTCAAGTTTTCTACAACCGGACATTAACAAATTCCAATCTGCCACATAACCGCGGGCACGACTTTCGAAAGATCATAACCCTGCAGGGGTGTCCCAACTTAGCCCATCACAAGCTCTCACGATTAGCTGAAGTGATAAATATGATATCATCACCCCTTATCTTAGGGAAAACCGATCAGGCTCGGCATCCCGGTGCACAAGACATTTCGACAATGGTAAAACAAGTCCAGCAAGACCTCCCGGCGTGCCGACACCCTGATAGTAGCCGCGCGTATCTCGTCTCAGGCCACGTCCGGATAGGTGAGCCTATGGGAGCCAATCCTCGAGTTTCCCCGTGGTGGCCCCGCAGTCTCCCCATTTGGGACCAACACCATCAGCACTGGCCCCCCTGCTATGTAGAAAGAATCCTCGGGTAGCGCTAACTCCCTATGCAATTTAATTAATTAATTAAGTTGTTATTATGAGCAAATTAAAACCAATGTTGGGACTTGCTGGAGGAGTTTTATTCAAAGTCGAACTGTCAAGGGGTCCCCATATACCCATCGTGTAAGGAACGCAAAATCAAGGAACATAATGCCGGTTTATCGGCGCCTAAGGTGGCATGAGTGGAACAAAACACCGAGCAAAAGGCCAAGCCTTCCACCCATGCCCAGTATATAGGTGTGTTATAATAATTTTAGATATTGTGATATTCCAACAACAAGTTCCCTCCTGGAACGAACTTCATCTTCACCTGCAACTAACAACGCTATAAGAGGGGCTGAGCAAGCGGGTAACATAGCCAAACAATGGTTTTGCTAGGAAGGTTTCAAACGTTAGAGGTTTCATGGCAACAAGGAGAGGCTGACAATAATGATGGGTAGCGCGACATGTAACGATAGCATCGAGACACTAAGCATGGCAATGATAGTAAAGGTATCCAAGGGTATGGTCATCTTGCCTGAGATCCCGCAAGGAAGAAGAATGGATCCATGAAGAAGACGAAGAAGAAGCCTTGAAGAAGAACCACGGGTAGACGAACGAATCCTCACAACGCAACGGAACAAGCACTAACGAGAAGAAGCAAGCAATATGGTAAACAAACCACTCAAGATCATAACAATATGCACTGCCAAGTATGATGCGAAACAAGTCTACCTATGATGCACAGAAAATCTACACAGGAAGCAAAACATGGCAAGGTAGGAAGCACAGAAAACATCACAGGAAACATGGCAATGTGCTTAAGCAAGTATGATGCAAACAAGTCTATATAGGAAGCACAACAAGTCTATACAGGAAGCATTACATGGCAAGGTAGGAAGCACAGAAAACAACACAAGTCTATATGATGCAATACATGGCAAGATATGATGCATGGCAAATCTATACAGGAAGCACAACAAGTCTATACAGGAAGCATAACAAGTCTATACAGGAAGCATAACATGGCAAGGTAGGAAGCACGACATGGCAACGGTGCAAGATGCACCCAAACTCACTCCAAACATGTTAACAATATGATATTATGATTCTACATGCAAAATCAATCAAGTTCCATATAAGGAACACTCCAAACGGAGCAACGGGCTAAAAGATACACATGAAACAAGATATAACAACAAGCTGAAATTAACAGCCACATAGCAACTTTGGAGCATGATAAATATAAGTTACAACACTCAAACATGGTGATAAGAAGCATGAACATGAAGTAGACATATCCTACAGCAAACAACTCCATTGGAGCATCTCCATAGGAGGCATGGATCAATAGCAACAAGCTACAACATTTTGATCATGACACTAAAAACCTGACAACAGTATTTTATAGCAACTTGGGAGCAAGAGTTAAATAAGCTACAGCAAGTCAAATGAGCATGTGAGGGCATGAATGGATAGCCAACAACATATACAACAAGGAATCATCAATAGTCACCCCAAAACTATCATGGATTTGCCTAGAACAACAAGCAAACATGGCATCAGGATATTACAGATTCCAGACTTAGTGAAATTTCACTAAGTGCTAAAACAGTAACAGCAACATGGCAAGTTTGCAAGCATGTTTAAGTCAACACAAGGCGTATCATGGAAAGTTAAATGCACCACATCAAAGAACACATCATGGAGATTCTAAAACATCTAGGCATGTGACAAGGGGACAAACACAACAATAGCAACGAGCTCCTCAACTAGGCATCTCGTAACAAGTTTCAGAACATAACAGCCAAATGCACTTTTGCAACATAGATAAACATGGCAATATGAACTCAAACAAGCATGCTATAGCAACCATTATGTAGAGCATCTCATGATGAACATTTTGACATATCATTTGCATCATTTGCATAAACATGCACCAAGTTATCATATCACAAACATGGCAACAAGATAACAAGTAGCAGCAGTTTATAACAAGTAGCACTCTTGCAACAGATATTTAAGCATCTAGATGAACTCAAATGAGCATGGCACAATGGAACAAAGCATAGAGCATAACTCCACGATCATTTTGACATATCATTCACTCAAAACGGATAAGCACACAAAAAGTTATCACTATGCAAAGTAGCAACATTATTGCAGACAGAATAAAAGACTTAGCAGAAATCTACTCAGGGAAAAAAACACACGGGTGCAATTTATTAAAACGCGCACGGGGCGGGATCTGGGTTGCTCACCAAGCTGGGCCTGGCCCAGGCGCTGAGGAGGCAGAGGGCGGCTCGGGAGCTGGGCCGCGCGGAGAGGTGGGCCAGGCTGGAGGCGGCTGGGAGGTGGGCCGGCCGGGGCCCATGAAGGGGAGGCGAGCGAGCAGGCAGCCCAGGCGAGGGGGCTGGGCCGGTCCGGCTCCGCTGGCCGACG
Source organism: Secale cereale (assembly GCA_902687465.1). Taxonomy (NCBI): domain Eukaryota; kingdom Viridiplantae; phylum Streptophyta; class Magnoliopsida; order Poales; family Poaceae; genus Secale; species Secale cereale. The sequence goes on along the minus strand of LR738714.1, from coordinate 65,920,057 downwards.
GAGGGGCTGGCGCTGGGCCGGCCTTGGCGCGGAGCTGGCTAAGGGAGGGGGCCCAGGCGGGGTCGCGAGGAGGCCAACGGAGCGGGCAGGGCGCTCGAGCCCCCGCTCCCATGGCGGCTGGCGGCGCGAAGGGGAGTTGAGGAACGGGCAGGGGAGGACGGGGCCGGCTGGATCCGGCGGCTCCTCGCCGGATCTGGCCGGAGGCGAGGCCTGGGCGGCGGTGGTGGAGGCCAAGGCGGTGAGGAGGAGGAGCAGCGGCGTGACTCCGGCGGAAGCACGGCGCGGCAACGATGGAAGCACGGCGCGGCGGCGACGGGGTGGAAGCACGGCGCGGCAACGATGGAAGCACGGCGCGGCAACAGTGGAAGCACTGCGCGGAAATTTGAGGAGGGAGGTAGGGGAAGGCCAAAAATGGACTAGGGGGAGTCCATTTATAGTAGGAGGGCTAGGGTTTGGAGTTTGGAGGGGTTTTAGAGCCCTCCGATCGCGATCCGACGGAACCGATCGCGAGGTGAGGTAGGATGGGCCTAGGGGAGGTTAGTGGGCTGTGTAGAGTAGTTGGGCTGAGGGAAGAGAAGAGAGAGGAAGGGAGGCCCGCGGAGGTTTTTCGGAGACCGAAAACGTCCGACGAAAAAACCGACGACTAGTGCCGCTATATATATCCGTTGGGCTATCAAACGGACTCCGAATGCGATGAAATTTGGCAGGCGGTCTGTCTACACTATAATAAGAGCACACGCCAAGTTTCATCCTATTTCGAGAACGTTTTTCGGCCACTCACAAAAATAAATATTCGGAGGCACCGCGGGCGCGTGCAAGTGTGTCTGGGCTCAGAACGGACAACGGAGAGGACGAGGGGACTCGGGCAGATGCAAGTTTTGAAAACATGCTGATGCAACACACATGATGACAAGGCAAGGATGCACAAACAAGCAGATGACATGGCACTGTCAACGAATAACTGACTGACACCTGGCGCACCAGTCTCGGGGTGTCACAACAGTGTGCTCTTGGTCTCGCTCTGCTCAGTGGCGCTTGGTTTTCCTCGGATCTTGGTGAGCGTCAGTGGCGTTGCCCCTGAAGCACACTAGAGAGACGGGGCGGCGGCTTGCGCAGGCCTTGCCGGTGCCCATGGCCAAGAGGAAGACGCTGCCGTCCTACTCCGTGACTAGCAGGCAGTGATGATCCTCCAGCGACTCCGGCACGACAAACGGCTAGCACGTGTCGTACTTGATGTTCACAGCCGCGAGCTAGTAGTGATTTACGGACGGTGTCGTGAGGTGATGCACGAGGCTTGCCGGCAAGCTCTCAAACGACGGTGTGCACTCATAGTAGTAGCAGGGTTCGTGCGCGCATCTGGAACTATGCTCCGCCAGTGAGTGCTGGTCGACGTACCTCTCGCAGCCGTAACTCTTGTAGACACAGGGCATCTTGCAGGCATCGACCAGGCCGTCCATGAAACTAGAGTGGCTTTAGGGGAAGTTGCGCCCGCCGAATGGAGCGTAGGAGGGAGTGGCTGTAGGGCACGTTACGCCCGCCGAATGGAGTGCAAGAGTAGCACACGAAGCAGTAGATTGTGTCCTTACAAGTACTCCCTCTGTTTCTCTACTCTCTACTTTCTCTAGTTATCTATTGCTTTTTTTCTTTCTCTTCTCTACTCTTATAAAAATAGAGTTGGTGATGATGGTGTGTCTGCCATCCTGCAATATAGGTCGTCTGATCTATATCTGACGGATAGGAAGGAAACTACGACAATTTTGCAAAAAGATACCCACACTCCTACCCACATTTCCAGATAAGGCCTTCTCTCGTTCATCCTTATCTCCCACAAGATAAACTACTCATATAAATGCATCTTGATGTTTCGGGTCACATTTTGCAGATAGGGCAATTTTGCAAAAAGATACCCACACCCCTCTCGACATTTGCAAACAAGGCCTTGCATCGTTCATTCTTATCTCCCACAACCTCATTGTTGAGCAATTTAAAAAGGGAAGTCACTGGAATAATCTATCATGGTGGCCGCTGCCGGCGCCGTCCATCCCCATTAGACCTATAATCCCCATGCCTCCGCCCAGTCCGACCACCATTCACCACCACACCATACTCCCTCCTAATCTTATCTCTCATATTTCTAGAGATATCATTTTTTCGATGAAATTCTTGAGATACCATTTTCCGATGAAATTGACGGCATATCATTAATTTTTACACATGGGATTACTCATGCATGGGTCAATCCTAACAGGTGTTTTGTAAAAAAAGCATCTTGATATTCCGTGCAATGCACGGGCATCTTGCTAGTTTGCACATAATTCCAAACACCACGTAGACACGTTCTTTGACCATTTTACAACTATGTCAGTATCATTGTTAGTGGTCAGCTGGTGCAAGTTATAGCCCCGGGGGTTTTAAGATTTTTTTACTAATGATATCTAGCGATTGTTCGCCATGAGCCCATCCCTGGCGAATCCCACATAACCGTCAGATTTCCCCGACGGTGGCCTGTTTTTAAGCCATAGTATTTGACAAAACCACCACCCTTAAACACATATTGTAACTGCGTCACGAGCGTTTGCAACTGCCATGTCTCCCAGCGAACGTTTGCCGGGGATTGGAGTTAGCACCGATGACGGTTCGCAGTCATTCCATGCTCGGGCATTGAAGTTTGTAATAACTATTTTAGAATATACTACTCATCCGGTGCTAGTAGTAGAGCAGAGTCCTACTCCACTATATGCAAACTACTAGGGCATAGTAGTAGGTACTGTAGTTTATTGTACTGGTACAGTGATCACTCAAGCAAGTTGTCTGGCATCGATATGACCCTACGCTGCTGGGATGTGTCTCGTAAGTCAAGCGGCGTGCTGTTGTCATCATCACCTGTCCACTTCCCGCAACACATATTCTCTTCTCCATCCTCGTCCGCACATAATCGTCCAATATTCCATCCCCGCTAGGCACCTCCCCCCTCTTTCGAAACCCAAGCACTAACAATGGCAGAACTGTAGCGACCCGACACGAATGGATCAAGTCTCTGTGCTTAAGTGTCATCCCTGGATCGGTATGCTGACACACACAGTACTCGAGGATTTATAACAGAGGTAAATCACATGTATTAAGTAACGTAAATACTATTAGCTCAATCAATCATAGCGGAAGCAACAAAGGTTGTGAAGTTCCATCAACAACAACGGCAAAGTTGAGTGTAGACAGCGCAACCCTAACGTAACACTTCCTCGTCGAATAAATTCCTGCAACATGAGACGTTGCGGCCATGTAGGTAAGTACATTGAATGTACTGGCAAATTCACACTGTAATGATAATGATGAACAATGCCTACAACTACATGCAAATTTGGCTGGTGGAGGCTGTAAGGCTGTTTTTGCATAAAGCTAAATTTTCCCTACCACAAAGGAATGCATTTTATTTAACTACTTTGTTAAATTTAAATCATGAACAATTGAGAATGGTACCCCCATCTCAATCCCAAGCCAAAGTCATTATTAACCCAACAAATTAATTAAATAGAGTGTTGAGATCAACAAATAATCCACTTCTAGATACTCAAAGATGTCCATAACCGGGGACACGGCTACTCATGAATAGTTTGTACACTCTGCAGAGGTTTGTGCACTTTTCCCCACAAGACTCGATCGCCTCCGTTTAATTTCTCGCACTGCATGGTGTTTGAGAAACGAATGACCGAGACACAGTCTTTCAGAAGCATTAACTCTTTACCCTGGGTAGACCGGTACACCTACATTACTACATCTACTAGTCTACCACTGAAAGAGGTCACACAACATACTCAACTATGCCAGAGCCCATAATGGCTTGTGGCTGCACATTGAAGTTTCTAGGCATGAAAATATTATATGATCCCTTCGAGCCTGGGTGGCATTCCAATAGAGTGATCACGCGGGTCCTCCGGGATCCCCTAGGACAACACTGGTTTCTTCAGGTGCCCGGGCAAACCACTGGGTGCTCCAGGGTGCCCCAACCAATCCACCCAGATGTGTATTAAATTTCCACCTTAAAGTTTCCCTTAAATAAATATCACTCTCACATCTTTCAGGAAACTCTCATACCAATCCACGTATACGAGCATGGCTAAGCAATAAGTAACAAAACGTATATCCCCTTGGTTGATCTCAAGTCATTGGGTTCCTACCTCATGAACTACAAAGTATCATATTATGTAACCAGTCCTACTCATGCAAGTGTTTGAGGATATAACTAATGCAATGAAAACTGGGTATTGGAAAGTATGATCAAAGTGTGAACTTGCCTTGTACTGACGATATAGAAGATTCACACTCAGAACTCGTGATAGACCTACTCGTCACACTCTGATCAATCTATCGTAAGCAAACAATAGTAACCACACATAAGCAATCACTCAGAAGATCGGAAAGAACGAAGAAAACACTTCGGAAAACTTCAAAAACAAATGAATGACTCTTGAATCATAATTTTTTCTAACAGTACCTAAATTATGTTAATTTGGCCTTATCAGAAAATTTAGGTCAAGAGCTTCGATTTGCAAAAAGATTCAACTAAAACGGAGTTATAAAACTCAAGTTATGACAAAAAGAAGTTTGAAACAAAATCTAGTTGAATTCAAATTTTAAACTTTCAAAAACATGTTTAAGTTGTTTTACTGGAAAGAGGGGATCGTAACGAAGACGTGGGCGTTGGTTTCGTTGGATTTGGACCAACGAGCAAAAAGTTATGGCCGAAAGAAGACCAGGGACTAAATTGCAAAGAAAATAATTACAAAAAGGTCCCTGACTAAAAGAAACAGAAAAAGAAAAACTTAACGAACGAACGTTCGTTTTCTAACCCTAACTAGTGAACGTTCACTAGATAGATCTAAACCTAAAAAAACCGATCTAAAACATAAAACCTAACTTAACAGAAAACCAGGTTTTTTATACCTAGCAGTTTTTCTTCGAAAACCGCGGGTTCGGCGGATCAAGCCGGGGCGGATCGGGGCTTCGGCGGACGTCGGCCGGCGGCGAACTCCGGCGACTCTGGCTGGAGGTGGCGGGCGGCGAGGCAACGCGGGCACAGCGCGAGGGCGAGGGGAGGCGCGGCTGGGGGCGCCGGCGAGCAACGCGGCTGCGGCGGTGGCAGATCGCGGCGACGGCGGTTGAGCAGCGGCGGCGGTGGTTGAGTGAGTCGGCGGCGCGAGAAGAGAGGAGGAGCAGCGGGGGCCGAGCGCGGCCTTTATATAGGCGGAGAGGGGGGGCTTTGCGTGGGGAGAGATCGGGGCGACCACGGCATCCATGGCGGCGGCGTCGTGCGGTGGGCGGAGAGCTGCGCGAGGTCGGGGACGAGCCGCGGTGCTGGGCTAGGCCTGGCTCGGGCGCTGGGCCGGCCCAGTACGGCGGAGAAGACATTTTTTAACACTGACAAAAAAAGAATAAAACCAATATATATATAATATACTATAGGCATATTATATATCAAAATTTTCAGAAAAACATTTCCTACAACTTGAACATTTTTCTACAGTCAAATAAAATCCCCACAAATTCTAATAAATCAAATAGTGCTACTATTGCAATAAAATCCAATAAAAATCATTTACAAAAATACCAAAATGATTTCAAATTTATTTCTCTCCAATTTTCTACTGTAGGGAATCATGTTACCCTATTTTCCATATAATTTATTTTTGGAGAAAAATAATTTGAATAAAAACCAATAACTCAAATATTGAAAATGTGTTGTAGAAAATTTCAGAAAAACTTCCAACTCATATTTCCTATAAATTTGAAGAAGTCATTTTATCTTCTCTCGGGAAAATCATTGAGTTGCATAAAATTTCTGAATTTGAAACAGTTCAAGAATGAAATTCAAAAATCCTTTCAAAACCCTTTTTCATTTAATAAATGGAAGAGTCATATTATCTTCACTCCAGGGTTTTGTGTTGAAAAGAATTTGAATTCTCGGAGATCATAAAGGCAAAGTGAAAGTTTGGGAAAGTCATTTCATTCCCTCTGATTTAACTTTCAAAAGTTTCAAATTTCACTCAATTTCACACAACACGTCACACAAGTAATCAAATCTATCTATTTATTATAACATTCCAAAATTTAGAATTTTGGGATGTTACAAACCTACCACACTTAAAATGAATCTCGTCCTCGAGATTCGGAGAGGCTAGCAAGAAATAGGTTGGGGTTTGGGGGTCTCCTAACAAATCCATTGGTCAGTCTAGTCTAGTGTGCTACCACACTTAGAAGCATAATTACGGTCCCATCAAAACTCAGGTGCTCCATCCTTAGTTGACAGTGTCGATTCTCCTCAGATCTTCAGGGTAACTCCTTCTTTGGGCTCTTTCGGTAGTGGCATAATCTTTCTCCTCAATTCTGGTGTCCTTTCATCCTGATACGGTTCTTTCGAGACTGGCTCTTCTTAGCTGACATGTCTAACGCCAATACTAAACAATTATCGATATCTCATGGTGGTCATGAAACAATGTGATTGGGTCCCTGCAGAAAATGGGTTTGGGCTTCATCCTCACCGTATATCCTACGGCTGGCAACAACTGCCTTGTACATGGGAAAATTGATATACCATTCTAAGGTTTAAACAAGGTTCTGTCATCGTCGTCTCTCTACTATAGGTAAGTCACCCAGATTTACCATCCCGTATAACAGAGGCAAATAATAAGATTAAGTCGGTATGGTGATCAATCCATCCCGCACCCAAATCATTACCTTGTATATGGTTTAGTGAATCTCGAATTCTAACACTTGGTCATCCTCTCAAGCATTGCATAATCTGTCTTGTCAACGAACTAAGTTCGGAGAAATCCATTGATTCTTCAAGCCAAACAACCATCTATCATTCTTCACAACCCTCGGGTTTAGCGTAAACACCTACATGATCGTCTATTGACACGGTCGTAACTTCTTCCAGGGGTTTTCCTTCAGCAAGAGTGTGCTTGCATTCTTGATAGGTCCTGGGGCCTGTGGGTTATGGCTCATCTCACCACTAGTAACACTTGGTCTCTTCATCGGGTTGCAACTGATCATTCTTCCGACATCCAACTTCCTTGGTTTTCTTAAATCCATCCAATTATCCCTTACTTCTCTTGGGTCAAAACTGAGTGTGATTTCTCATACTCGTCCTTGGGCAATCCATTCCAAATCTGACGTAACTAACCACTAGCTAGTGTATTCGGGTAATGGTGTTGGATTCTACCACACTTAAAATGAGTAACACTAGTTTATTCAAAGTCTTGATCCATGTATCATGTCTTCACTCATCACTTATTTAGTAACAACTCATAAAATCCAAAATCAATGCCATGATGCTAAATGTATTGATTCTCAACTCACTCCGATCTACTATATCTCCATTGCATCCTTCAACTCAACTACTTAGGACAACTCTCCTTCTTCTTGGGACAATCACTAGCAAAGTGCTCTGCTTCACTACAGCAGAAACATATTACTCCTGATAAGTCTCGTGGTTTCCTTATGATTATGTAGCCTCCTTAGGTCCTCGGCTTAGGGGTCCACGTCAGAACTTGTATATCCTTAAATCATCCATTGGAGTCACTATTGCTCCACACTTCAGCATTACACCCTCTTAAAAATCCAATTGTACTTGTTTCCTTCATTCCTTCGGGGTAAGCATCATATCAAAATAAACTCCAACTTATTGGTGTAAACTCTACTCCTTGGAGCAACACTTTCCTTTTTATCTGTCCAGGGTTCACTCAGAAAAGTATCGCCCTAAACAAAATGCACTGGTATATCCATAATCCATAATCTCCTCATATCAAATATTTTATTACTTCCTGAACCACTATTCAACACTCAATTTCAAAGGTGCTTCACTACAAATGTTGCCATCCACAAAGTTGGGTATGGTCAAACATTCCTCCCATCTTTATTCCTTTGTCCTAGCTAAGGACGCTTCAGTCCCACTGGAATTGTGCAATGTGATTCTTAAAATCATCAATCTTTTGCTTCGTCCTATTGGTCGTGTGCTTCATCTTCATCATCTCTGCATGCACCCCACTCAGGCATTCCTGAGCGTGACGAAGTCTTGCTTCAAGTATTTCTCCAATCTTACGTATGGCCTCCATAGCAGCTTCACAAACAGAATCGAAGAATGTTGTTCGTGGTACTCGGAAGATGAAAAAATATTGTCCCATAGTTTTTGGGCAAACTCCTTTCACACGGTGGAGGTGTACCTCCACGTACCAAAGTTCAACTCCATTCTCCACGAAGGGATAACCCTTGTAAATTGCATCTCCTTCAAGGTGAATATGCTTCATCATGTCCTTCAGGATCTTTGGATAATCCTGATCGCTAGTTAGGGTCATGATCGTTTCCGGGCCCTTGAGAAAGGAATCGTAAAGGGTTGTCATATGTGGGTATAAGACAGAAGGGGTTCTTAGGACAACATACATATATCCTTGGGTGAGATGAGTTGGTTGTCCGAGAAAGGTTTGGGGTCAGCTTCTCCATGGGTTCTAGGTTTTGGTCTGGGTAAGAGGCACTCAGAATTATCCAACAACTCACACCATTTCCTTCTTGGATTCCAAATCTACCAACTTCTATTGTTTCACAAGTTATCACAATGCCCTTTCCATAACTCAACTCAACATCGTAATAGAAGTGCGTTCCTCATTTAGCTACATGCTTCATTCTAATATCCAGATCTCAACTACTCTGATCAATCTTTCCTCCGGTCTGAACCTTCTCTTGGCAAAAATGTCCTACTTCCTTGCAGCGTAAACTAATGACATAAGACAATTCTAAGGACTTCATGGTGACTATCCTGGTTCACTGGATTCTTCGCTTCTTGGTTGGGCAGTGGTTAGCATAATGACCTACATCCTTGCACCGGTAATGTCGTGGTTTTGTCACGGCAGATGTCCTAGCAAAAGGACTTAGTCGTGAGGCCATCGCTACGGGTTAGCTTAAAGGGGTTAAAGCGAACAAGGACACACGTGTTTTATATTAGTTTGGCCCCTTCGATGAAGGTAAAAGCCTACGTCTAGTTTGGTGTAGTATTGTTAGGGTTTCGATGACCAGGGAGCGAATCCGCTTTGCCTGTGTCTCGAGCTGTTGTTGTCTCTCCCGAACCATCACCGGGTCGTCCCTTTATATACGAGGTGACGCCCGGCCCGGTTTACAGAATCCTGTGGCCGGCTCATAAACATGTCCGGCTCGGTTTCTATCCTTCCTACCTTACATCACAAGTTACACATCATGGCGGTTTACAAATCATGGGCCCTAACGCCTCTTGGGCTTTAAGCTTCTTGGACTAAAGCGCCTTGCCCCATGTTTGGCTGGGCTTCAGTAGAAATAATCTCCATAGGCATAAACCGGCCCCTCCTGGGCGGTTTATACTTGATAGTAATATCCCTCACATTAGGCCCCAGATTGATTTGAACCTGTTCATGTCAATCTTCAAAGTCTTGTACAGATTTCCCCTTCCGTAGTTTCAAATGATTCATAAACCGGCGTGACATCACCTTCCCCAATTGCATTAAACCGCCGTGACATCATTTGCCCACTTACGCTTGTACCTGTTTTTTATTTTTTATTCATTAAAAGCTCCGAAGATCGAGGCGATAGTATCGTCCCATATCTACTTTTTCGGCTCCTCGATTCCCAAGCCTGCCATTTTATCCTTCGGCTTATAAATAGGGCAGAGGGGCATATCTTTCCCCCCTTGCCTTTGCTTCTTCTTCCTCCTTGCGTCCGTTCGTACTCGAGCTCCGCCGCCGTCGTCAAGCTCCGCATCTTTGTCGGGTCTTGGCCGCTGCATCAACCTGATCGGTTCAGAAACTCGCCGGCGCTTCTCCGCACCCATCGCCTCGGGTACGTCTTCTCCTTATCCCGCTCATAGATCTCGTTTTAGGGTTCCTTCATACGAGCTTGCGGGTAGGCGTTGTTCTTCACAGTTCTTGCTTACGGCCCCATGAATCAATGTGGATCTAGTCTTCTTGTCTCCTCATCGTAGCAGCAATCCCGCTTTGTTAGTATACTTGTGTTTCTCCCTGTAATACTAGTTTAGATTGCACCTGCTAGAACTTTCGTTAGTCCGTCGCATATAACCTGAATATCTCTGAATTTCTAGCATGCTGTAGATCCATATTTTCATTACTGTCTGTGCGAAAGCTGTTTCTTCATAAGTTCAGATCTGTGCCTTGTTTACCCTTGTTGGCGGTTTAGCTTTTTCAGACTCTATAATCCGGTAGATGCCATTGTTCTAGCTGTTCTAGATACTTTAACCCGGTAGATACCATTAGGCCCCTGCCTAAACCGCCGTTTAGACCAGTACCTTTATAAAGCATGCCGGTTTAAACTTGCTTAGATTGTAAGCCGACTCTTCATTGTATTTTCAGACTTTTCCTTCCATAAAATGGCCACTCAAGCCAAGCAGTTTACCTCCTGCAACTGGGTCCAATCCCGGATTACTGAGGAGGATTTAGAGAAAATGGCCAAAATTGGCGGTTTAGGCCCAAAAAATGTCCTTCACTGGAGGGTTCCCGGATCAGAATGTCCTCCAGAGCCCAAAGAGGGAGTGGTTATCGTCTTCTTTGATCACTTAGCCCGGGGATTCAGCCCTCCCGGGTCAAAGTTCTTTCGTGACGTGCTAGCAAATTTCCAACTTCATCCGCAAGATCTTGGTCCCAACTCTGTGTCAAACATTTGCAATTTCCAAGTCTTTTGTGAAGCTTATCTACAAGAGGAGCCGTCAATCGAATTGTTCCAGGATTTATTTCACCTAAACCGTCGCACGGAATTTCATGACGGTCCAAACACTGAGCTTGGCGGGATGACTATTCAGAAAACGAAAGATGGTAGTTTTCCTCACGCCAGTCTCCACAGCCATCCAAAAGAGTGGAATCAGACTTGGTTCTACTGCTTAGATACTTCCCCGGAAGATGAGGATCCATTGCCGGGTTATCGTTCCCACCGTCTTTCAGAGACCCACCCCTTTCCACATCGGCTAAGTGCCCAGGAACGAGCTCGTTACACTCCTCAGCTCTCAAAGCTCAGGGCCTTTACGGCTAATGGTCTGACAGGGGTTGATTTTGTGCGCTGCTGGATTTCTTGGAGTATTCTTCCGCTAAGCCGGTGTTCCGGTTTAATGTGTGAGTATACTGGGAATCCAAAAGATCCTTTGCACCACACAGAAGCTATGTTATCAGAAAACGAGATCAATGAATCCGTCAAGAGACTGCTGAATGAACCCATGGAAGTTTGCAGTCAAACCAGATTGGCTCCCTTATCTGCGCTCAACAAACCACCATCGGTAAAAAATCATTGCTTTGCTTTGTTTTAATTCGTCTGCAGCACTTGTCTTGAAGTGTCTTTATTTCTTTCAATAGTGCAATGATCCTTTCTGGAAAAGGAAGGCCCAGGATAAACTGGCGAAGGCGCCTGGCCAAAAAACCAAGGCTGTCAATAAAACCGCCAAGAAGAAGAACACTGCCGTGTCTGGATCCAATCCAGAAGAAGATGAGCTGGCCTCCGAGGTACCACCTGATTCTTTTGACTTCCTTGTCTTTTCTTTATCTGCATTTTTATTAATAATGACTGTTCCCAGGGACACGCCGAAGGTAGTAAAGCGAATGATGTTGAGGTAGTTACTCTTTCTTCCGGTTCAGAACCGCTGCCATCACAAAAAGTTCGTCGGACAAGCCGGAAAGTACAGTTTTCTTATCCTTTCTCTTATTTGGATCCAAACTTTATTTTGAAGAAAAAACAACATGAAGCTCGCCGCACCACACGTCATAGCGGTCACGCTATTGAATCCACCGGGTTACCGCACACTCCAGCTCGGAGGCGCCGTTCCGAGGTTTTACACACTCCAGACGCTCTTTATCCCAAAGCAGGTCTTATTCGACAACCCCTTAATCCATCTGATTCGAATTATCAGGAAACTCCTCATTCATCTTCTGGCGAATCAACAGCCACGCAGATTCCTCCCCTCAAGACTGTTCCTGGGTAAGTTGTTTTTCACTTTGTCCAGTTTAGCATTTATCTTTGATTCTTCTGATTTTCATTATCTTTAACTTTCGCAGTAAACCCAAGCCTAGCAAAAAGGCCAAACTGAATAAGCCGATGGGCGATGATGCGAATCTTGAACCGGCTGAGGATCTTGAACATACTGAAGAACCTATTGACACCTTGAATGACAATCCTATTCCCACGGATCATGAAGTCTTTGTCGAGCAGGCAAACATTCCAATGGATGACGATAATGAACCGGTCGATCCCATCCGAGCCAGCCCTACTCCTGCGAGCCCAGCTAAGGGCGTGGCCGCTTCAACTGAAGAGGTTGAAATCACTTGGACCGGTCTTACTGCTCCTAGTGAGCCTGCCGCTTTGTCCAAGCATACTGCCAAGGATGAAGTTCTCAGCAAGGACAAAGGCAAGTGGAGTACTGATTTGTCCAGCTACGCTCAGCTCAGCGCCCAGGAACTCCTTTCCGGCTATCTAAACCGGCTGTACACTAGCCGTGATCATGAAGCTGGATTGATAAATTTGATGAAGGAGCGCTATGAGGTAACCTCTCTGCTTTTGACTTGTCTTCTATTTCTGCTTGCATCTTGTAACTTATCCTTACTCCATCGTAGCCCCCAAGTGCCGGTTTAGCCTTTTAGGGTGAACCGGGACTTTAGTAGATCCAGTAGACAGTTTGTTTTACACATGTGTAGTCCCCAAGGGCCGATTTACTCCTTTAGGATGAACCGGGACCTCTACTTGAATTATGTTCAGAACAATGTCACATTAGCCTCCAAGTGCCAAGTATATAACTTGTTTATGTGCTTGGGACTTGACTGAAAAAATGTCTGTTTAACTGCAAATATACATTAGCCCCCAAGTGTCAAGTGCATAACTTGTTATGTGCTTGGGACTTGACTGAGATGCCTCATGAATATATAATGTGCTTTCCTTTTGGCAGACTGACTTGAACCGGAAAAACTCTGAAGTGACTGAGCTCCGGGATACTTTGAAATTCGAAGAAACTGCTACTCTCAAAGTCAAAGACCAGCTGACCCTTGCTTTAGCAAACGTAGAAAAGCTGAAGAAAGACTTTGAACAAGAGCGGTCAGATTGGGATGCTGAAAAGGCTGCCTTGGAGAAGAGGGCCACTGATGCAGAGGCTGCTCTTAATCCGGTGACAGAGGAATTGTCCGGATTAAAGCAACAGATCAGTGCCATGATGACTGCCATATTTGGTTAGTACTATTAACATAGCTCTGAACATTGCAGTCCTGTATCGTTCCAGTTTAACTCATGCTTTTTAATGCAGGAAGACACATTACTCATCTTGGCGATGATATGCGAAGGAAATTGAAGGCCGCATATACTCTGGTGGAGCAGCTATATTCCGGTGCTCAGAGGGCTGTCTGTGCTGCCTCGCATAACAAACCGGCTCCCACCACAATCAAGGGCACTTTGGAAAAGCTGTCCATTCTGCCTGCCCGCCTCGTGGAGCTGAAGAAGTCATCTGCAAGGGCGGGTGCTCTGATGGCTTTAACTCGAGCGAAAGCTTGGGTGCCTAATTTTGATCCGGCAAAGGCGATGAACGGCTACCCAAGTATGAAGGAAGACTGATCAGCCTTCTCCAGCAATGACTTACGTGCATTAACCAAGGAAATGCGGCCTCTGGCTAGCAAACTAGCTGACGAGGCTGATCTGTCTAGATATCATCCGGGCTATGATGCTGAGAACGTGCGGGCAGAGCTTCCGGCTTATGATATTGAAAATCTTATTCTGCCCGTCCGTAAGCACACTTTTGCTCCTGACATTGATCCATCAGACCTCGTGAATGATGAAGTTTATTTCCGAGCGCTGACCAAGATTGACTGGACCACTACTGACTTCCAGCAGCTGGAAGAGACCGTCGAAGAACCGGAGTAAGATGATCGTCAACCTTCACATCAAGCTGACGCAAAGTCTTAAACCAGTGCCGATTTAAAGTTTATGTCCCAGTACTTGTGAAAAAACTGATATTCTTTTGGGCTCTCCAACGCCTTGTAATAGGATAGCTGAAATACTTTATGTTGTCACATACTATCCTTTGTATGAGATTGCTTCAGTTGGCAACTTCTTAATTATGCCTTGCTTATAATGCCTTTGATGGTTTATTTGACTTGCTTCTGCATAAAAAAATGTTTAAAGTGTCCTGGCGGTTTATCGCCAGATGGGTCATAATGCCCAAGCACATGGTCTAAGCTTATAACTTGAACTATGTATAAAATACAAAGTATGTATCATACCTGTGATTAAGTGTGTCACGATGAACCTTAATCCGGTAGGCAAAGATAATGATCCAAGGTGCAAATGTTGATGACTCCCTTGATTATTTGCCGGTTCAGTACGAAACCGAACCGGGTTATGATGAACTCCGGTTTAACTGTAGTTAGTACTGGTGTTTCTAACCCAGACTAAGGCTCTGTAAACGCAGGTGTAGTGGCAACTTATAGTCATCCACACCCTCAATCAATGGACTTGGATGGACACCAATGATCTTGAAGAATTTTTTTATAAAAAATAAAAAATAAATTTTTGGGCAAATAAGACCATGTAGTCGAGGCTTTTTACGAGCTGCGAGGCTCCAAATCCGAGGCTTTTTATGAGCTGTCAGGCTACTGTCATTAACCATTTTGCAAAGCCTATTAAGATGGTCCTCAATCCTTAACCAAATCATCAATGTTAATTTTACCAAGTGTAGGGTATGTAAAGATTGACTTGTGTAAATACTTGATGATCGTCAATTTAACGTTACCAAGTTCAGGGTTTGTAAAGATTGACTTGTGTATACGTTCGACGGGTTGTACCAGGTTTACCTGGGCGGAGTGACTTACTTAATGCAGGCAGGCTAATCCGAGGTTTTAGGTGTATACAGCAGGCTTCCAAGCCATGGCTTGATAGCCTACTACAAGGGTTGTCAACTCGTTGATGCTTTGCATTAGGAGCCCCCAGGTAGCATTTGAGCTATGCTCGTCGGGGCCTATGTTTGAGTTGTGCTAGGCATCAAACTCTCTTCTGCCCCTCATCATGATGTGAGGTTTGCCGAAGCAACCAGAGCTATGCTCTTATGATGGACTTTGACATGAACGCCGATTTAAGAGGCCATAGGGACTCCTTTGCACACAGAAGCCCCCATGTGACAAACTCTTAGAAGAAAAAGGGGCGGCTGATACCCCGCTTTATCGAGGACGCTGGTTTATTTATTGATCATAATATATACACTCTAAAGATATGTACATAAAGCAGAGCCTATGGCTCAGGTGTAGTAAGGTTGAAGAAGAGCGATGTTCCACGGCCGTCTGGTCTCCTCCGCAGTACGTGAGTCCTTATGTTCTCGAACGTCGATAAGGTAGTATGATTCGTTGTGCAGGTTTTTGCTGATCACAAAGGGTCCTTCCCAAGGCGGGGATAACTTGTGCATGTCTGTCTGGTCTTGGATGAGCCGGAGCACCAGATCTCCTTCTTGAAACGCTCTGGTTTTAACCCATCGACTGTGGTACCGGTGCAGATCTTGTTGATAAATCGCCGATCGAGCTGCTGCCGTGTCCCGTTCCTCATCCAGCCGGTCTAATGCATCTTGCCATGCCCTTTCATTATCAGTTTCGACGTAAGCCACCACTCGCGGTGAATCATGACGGATATCGCTAGGGAGGACCGCTTCAGCTCCATATACCATGAAGAAAGGCATGTACCCTGTAGATCTGTTAGGTGTAGTGTTGATGCTCCATATCACAGAGGGTAATTCCTCCACCCAACAACCCGGTGTCCTCTGCAAAGGGACCATAAGCCATGGTTTAATGCCTCTCAAGATCTCTTGATTGGCTCTTTCAGCTTGGCCATTAGACTAAGGGTGAGCTACTGATGATACATCAAGGCGGATGTGCTCTCGTTGACAGAACTCCTCCATAGCCCCCTTGGATAGATTGGTACCATTATCAGTTATAATGCTGTGTGGAAAGCCAAACCGGAAAATCACCTTTTTGATGAACTGAACAGCCGTTGCTGCATCACACTTACTGACTGGTTCCGCTTCGACCCATTTGGTAAACTTATCCACCGCCACCAAAAGGCGGGTCTTCTTATCTTGGGATCTCTTGAAGGGTCCAACCATATCAAGCCCCCAAGTCGCAAATGGCCAAGTAATTGGAATCATCCTCAACTCCTGCGCCGGTATATGAGCACGCCGTGAGAACTTCTGGCAAGCATCACATTTTCTGACCAAGTCCTCTGCGCCGGCATGAGCCGTCAACCAGTAAAACCCATGACGAAATGCTTTAGCCACCAAAGATTTTGAACCGACATGATGACCACAATCTCCTTCGTGGATCTCTCTGAGAATATCACAACCTTCATCTGGCGATACACAACGTTGAAACGCCCCAGAGACACTGCAATGACGTAATTCTCCATTGACAATAGCCATTGATTTGGACCGCCGGACTATCTGTCTAGCCAAGACTTCATGCTCTGGTAACTCACCTCGGTTCATGTACGCCAGGTAAGGCAGCGTCCAATCCGGAATAGCATGAAGCGCCACAACCAATTGTGCCTCTGGATCAGGAACAGCCAAGTCCTCTTCTGAAGGTAACTGCACCGACGGATTGTGTAATACATCCAGGAAGGTATTGGGTAAAACAGGTTTACGTTGAGAACCCAGCCGGCTTAACACATCAGCCGCTTCATTCTTTCCCGGTCTATATGATCCACTTGATAACCTTTGAAGTGTCCGAGGCCGAGGGCTCGTACGTGTAGCTATGTGGTTATCTCTCTCTCCCATGATGTGATCTTCGTTGTGATCATAGGCTATGTTAATCTAGGGTGATCCCATGATATTTCCCCTTCCTTAGAACTTTCACTAATCTTTCTTCTTCATGTTCTGAAAGGTTAGCACTAATAATAACAGGATATATCTTCTTTTCATCAAGATAATCATATTTCAAAGTATCTTCTTTAATTCAAACACATTATCTTCTTTAATTCAAACACATTATCACCTTTAGGTGGAGGAGGATCTCCTAGAGTTTCAATAGGTAAATTGTGTTTAAGTAGAGGGCGTTGTTCAAAGAAAATATCATCTATTTCACTCCTTTCATGCATATGTAAATAATTTTCATGGTCTAGCAAATATTGTTCTAGAGGATCAGTAGGAGGCACAACAATAAAAGCAAGACCAATTATTTCATCCTTACTAGGCAATTCTTTTTCATGAAGCTTTCTATTAAACTTGGAGAAATTAAATTCATGAGACTCATCACCAAAACTAACACCGATAGTTTGTTTCTCACAATCTATTTTAGCATTAACGGTGTTCAAGAAAGGTCTACCAAAGATAATGGGACATAAGTCATCTTGTGGGGAACCAAGAACAAGAAAATCAGTAGGGTATTTTATTTTCCCACACAAGACTTCAACATCTCTAACTATCCCAATTGGTGATATAGTATATCTATTAGCAAGTTTAATAGTAACATCTATGTCTTCTATCTCTGCGGGTGCTATGTTATTCATAATTTCTTGATATAAAGTGTAAGGAATAGCACTCACACTAGCACCTATGTCACATAAACCATGATAACAATGATCTCCTATTTTAACTGAGACAACGGGAATGCCAACAACAGGACTATATTTATCCTCTTTATCGGGTTTAGCAAATTTAGCAGCTTCTTCACAGAAGTAAATAACATGCCCGTCTACATTTTCTTCCAAGAGATCTTTAACCATAGCAATATTAGGTTCTACTTTAATTTGTTCATATGGTTTAGGTGTTCTAATGTAATTTTTGTTAACCACAATTGAAACTTTAGCATGTTCCTTTATCCTAACAGGAAAATGTGGTTTCTCGATATAAGTAGTAGGAACAATTGGATCAACATTATAAAGTATAGTTTCTTCCTTAGCTAGTACCGGTTCTTTAATTTCTTCTTTAATAGGTGGGTGATATTTAAACCACTTCTCTTTAGGGAGATCAACATGAGTAGCAAATGATTCACAAAATGAGGCTACTATCTCAGAGTCAAGTCCATATTTAGTGCTAAACATTTGAAAAGCATCAGTATCCATATAAGATTTAACACAATCATACTTAAGCTTAATACCTGACTATTTACCTTCGTCGAGTTCCCAATCTTCAGAATTGCGTTTAATTTTTTCCAAAAGATCCCACCAGAATTCAATAGTTTTCTTCATAAAAGAATGAGCGCAAGAAGTATCAAGCATGGATTGATCATTACGAGAAAGCCGAGCATAAAAGTTCTGAATAATAATTTCTCTTGAGAGCTCATGATTGGGGCATGAATATAACATTGACTTAAGCCTCCCCAAGCTAGAGCGATAGTTTCTCCTTCACGAGGCCAAAAATTATATATGTAATTTCGATCACGATGAACTAGATGCATATGATTTTTTTTGGTGAAACTCCAATTTCAATCGATTCCAGTTCCAAGCTGCAATATCATCGCATAGCCTATAACATGCTAATGATTTTCCCTTCAAAGATAAAGGAAAAACCTTCTTCATAACTTGATCTACGGGTAAACTTGCAAGCTTAAACAATCCACAAATTTGTTCCACATATATCAAGTGCATATCAGGATGTTTGGTTTCGTCCCCTGCATAAGGATTAGCTAGCAGTTGTTCTATCATACTCGAAGGAATTTCATATTCAATATTTTAAGTGGGTGCAGCAGGTTGACGCGTAGCTAATTGTGGTTTCAGTCGAGGCGAAGATACCCCGAACAAGCCCCTCAAAGGATTGTTCTCCATAGTAACAAGTGACAATAAATTTCAGCACACTATATGAATGTTTCCTTACCAATTTCCATTAACAAAAGTGCTTCACTCTCCGGCAATGGCGCCAAAAAATAGCCTTGATGACCCGCAAGTATAGGGGATCAATTGTAGCTCTTTTCGATAAGTAAGAGTGCCAAACCCAACGAGGAGCAGAAGGAAATGACAAGTGGTTTTCAGCAAGGTAATGTCTGGAAGTGCTGAAATTGTAAGTAACAGAGTAGTTTGATAGCAAGATAATTTTGTAATGAGCAAGTAACGATAGTAGTAGAAAAAGTGCAGCAAGGTAGCCCAATCCTTTTGAGGCAAAGGACAGGCCAAGACGGTCTCTTATAATAAGCAAAGCGTTCTTGAGGGTACACGGGAATTTCATCTAGTCACTTTCATCATGTTTGTTCGATTCTTGTTCGCTGCTTTGATAATTTGGTATGTGGGTGGATCAGTGCTTAGGTGTTGTTCTTACTTGAACAGAACTTCTACTTATGATTAACCCTCCTGCAAGCATCCGCAACTACGTGAAAGTATTAAGAATAAATTCTAATCATAGCATTAAACTTTTGGATCCAATCGGTCCCTTAAGGAATAGCGCATAAACTGGGGTTTAAGCTTCTGTCACTCTCGCAACCCATTATCTAATTACTACTCCATAATGCATTCCCTTAGGCCCAAATATGGTGAAGTGTCATGTAGTCAACGTTCGCATGACACTACTAAGGGGATCACAACATACATACTATCAAAATATCGAACACATATCAAATTCAAATGATTACTTGCAACATGATTTTTCTCATGACCTCAAGAAAAAAGGTAACTACTCACAAATCATAAGCATGCTCAAGATCAAAGGGGTATTACATAGCATGTTGGATCTGAACATATAATCTTCCACCAAATAAACCATATAGTAATCAACTACAAGATGTAATCAACACTACTAGTCACCCACGAGCACTAATCTATAGTTTCGGTAACAAGATTGAACACAAGAGATGAACTAGGGTTTGAGATGAGATGGTGCTGTTGAAGATGTTGATGGATGCCGTTGGGGGCTTCGAGATAGTAGCCAGCCTGCTCCGTTCCGGCGGAGGGGTCGGCGGCCGGCGTAGCACTTGATGCTCCCGCCGCCTCCGGGCCGGCGGTGCGGTCGCCGTCCCCCTCCCCGGCCGCTGCGTCTGCAGCCGGAGCGGTCTCCTGCGCGGCCGGCTCGGCGGCTCCCGCGGTGTCCTCGGCGACAGGGGCGTCGCCGCCGCCGCCCTGTGCGCCCTCCTCCTCGAGATTGATGACCTCCGTCTCCATCTGCTCGGGCGGAGGAGGATCTATAAGAAGAAGAAGAAGCAAAGGAAATTCAAGCAAATATCCAAAAAGAGACAATGCCAAGAAGAAAGAAATCACGAGACCTACCTTGGCGGACGTCGTCGGCGGCGGGCTCCCTCGCCGGGGAGCTCTGCCTTGGCGGAGTGGCTATCCTCGGAAACTGTCCGCCACGAACACCTATGGGACCGGAGCCCCTTGTCTGTGCGGTACGAGGGCGGAGGGAGCACGAAGAGCAGATCGTAGCGAGCACGCGGGCAGTTTTACCCAGGTTCGGGCCGCGATAGACGCGTAATACCCTACTCCTGCTTAGTTGTGTATTGAGTTGGAGAGCTCGGGAGTTTGAAGAAGCAGCTACACCGAGCGTATGAGTAATCTAGGTTCCGAACCCCCTCCACGTTGTGCATGGGCCTCCTTTTATAGTGCAAGGGGTCACCGACAGGTGTCAACGTAGGAGAAAGGGGTAAAAACGTAAAAGAGGTGGTAGTTGTAACAGTGCGGGAATAGTGGAGCTACAGTGCGCGAACAGTGGTCGCCACCTACTTTGACAATGGGGGACAAGGGCATTTAATGCCCGTCGCCGTCGACCCCAAAAGTTCCCGCCCTTGCGTCTCCGTTTGCCACAGCGATGGCTTCACCACCGTGGAGTGCCACCGTGTCCCCCAGGCTGCACAGCCATCCGCCACGCGTCCCTGGATAGGCCCCAGGGCGACGCGTGGGCCGATGAGCTGGAGCGCGGGCACACAGCGCAACTCTCCCGGCAAGCACTTTGCCGGGGTCTTGATCTTGCCGGGCCCGGGAGCTTGCCGCTCCCCAGGCCCTCGCCGGGACGCATATAGCGCCGAGGCGTGTCTTCTATGATGGAATCTTCTAGTCTTCCTGGCAAGCTCCTCTTGCCAGGGCCTTGTGCTAGTGAGGTAATCTTGAGCCTGATACGGCCCTCCCGGCAAGCTCCACTTGTCGGGGTCTCGATCTTCTGTCTTGCATACTTTGTTTTTGAATGGTTTGATATGGAGCAGGAGGGTCTCCGGCGAGCGCGTGGTAAACCCTGCCGCGGGAAGCTGCAACTGCCCGTGCACAAGTTGGGGTACTGAGGTACCCCTACCTCAGTACACCGACAATGGAGATAGCCCTCCTCAAGATGGGAGATTTGTTGGTGATGATGATGGCGATGATTTCCCCCTCCGGGAGGGAAGTTCCCCTCGCGGAATCGCTCCGCCAGAGGGCAAAAGTGCTCCTGCCCAAGTTCCGCCTCGAGATGGCGGCGCTCCGTCCCAAAAGTCTTCTCCTTATTTTTGCTAGGTCAGAAGGGCTTATATACCAGAAGATGGGCACCGGAGGTGGGCCTGGGTGAGCACAACCCACCAGGGCGCGCTTGGGCTCCCTGGCGCACCCAGGTGGGTTATGCCCACCTGGTGGGCCCCCTCTGGTACTTCTTTGCTCCAATATTCTTCAAATAAATCATAATAATTCTCCGTGAAGTTTCAGCTTGTTTGGAGTTGTGCGTAATAGGTGGCCTGACGTAGCTTTTTCAGGTCCAGATTTCCAGCTGTCGGAATTCTCCCTCTTGGTGCATACCTTGCAAATTATGAGAGAAAAGACATTAGAATTACTCCAAAAAGCATTATTATACATAAAAACATCATAAATAACATTAAGAAAACATGATGTGAAATGGACGTATCACGCGACAGCTGGATGCCCGTGGAGGTCTAGACCCGGCTATTGATCCCCCTTTCTTCGATTAACACTGCACTGCTTTGGCACCGCAGCCCAGAATATTTGGAATCTTACAATAGCCAACATGAGACCAAGTTTGATTTGCTCAAGGTTGTAATATGCCAAGTGCCCACAAGATCTGTGAATTATAAGGACTCCAGGCTAATTCCGTTCTTCAACCGCACTCTCGCCTATCTGACAGGTCACTGCGGTAAGTGTATAAATCTGCACGTCCATCGCAGGATCATACATCCTCCATGGTTCTCTGATGCCATTGAACACAAGGGATTCATTTATGATGTGGACTCCTTCTATGGTTGGACGTATTGCTGGCTTACTCTAGTCATCGCTACAAACGACTGTTACAACAGTATGTTACTTTCCTATGATATCATGATGGCTTGCTTATATTACTGTCAACATTTACAGAAAAATTATTCATGCTCATAACATGATGCTCTTAAGATTGACTACAGTACGAGCCCTTTTCCTTTTTTATTTGACTCAAACTTGATATGATGTTGTAGGCCGCCTGGTGTCCCTACCCTTCCTAATCCCAGAACCTTTCAAAGAAAAGCGGCATGGCAGTTGTAGGTGGTTCCTGGCTCGATCAGACGACGACGAACGATTGATGACCGTTCGCACGTACCGGACGTGTTGTTTCGCGGAATACAATCACATTCACTGCAAGGTCTTTGAGCAGGACCCCATCTTCTCTGGGCCTTGAGGAATTTTTGACTCGAGGCTGGTAAGTAGCCTTGGTACACGCTCTCTGTTTCTTGGACTAAATTATCTGATTAACCATGAGATAACCGATGGCAAGGATCATGATGGCAACGCGGTTTTGTTCATCAGGAAAAACTGTGTGTACATAGCGTACCATGCATCTATCCATGCACCATACCCTGATATGTGCCGCCACGCTCTACAGCCCAAAGTAGGAGATAGGGTCGCAAGTATCAGACTTCGACCTGCTGGCTGGAGTTTCCCCCGTCAGGCATCCATCTAGTTCATGCCGTCAGCCATTCTCCATAGCTTAATAAATAGTAACGTCTAACAGAGCCAGTTAGTTAGATGCGTACGCTTGGTGTAGTAGGATCTTTATTTAGTTTGATACATACACTTGTTATTTTTTGGTAGCCCTTTTGTAATGATGGCTGATGTTTGGTTTAGAAGAGAGATCCATGTCTTTACTCTTCTGGCCTACTTATTGCTTCTGTTACACCCCAGCCCTGGTTGCTGTTGTTGCGGTTTTTAATGTACATTCAATAGTATATTTCGTCTGTTGGTCGAATAAATGTGTTGTTAGAACGACAAACACAATATTTTGGAAGTCGTTGCACGGTCTGATCCTTTACTTCCACATACGTAGCGCATACTATTTTTTGGTATGGTACACATTTTTCACTTGTCGATAACATGCAACCCACTGATGAAGGCCCAATAGAGGAGCCCATAATTAACTGGAAGGGAGGCTCTCACATGAATCCAGCCCATGTACATGCTCATGGTCCCCTAAACATAAATAAGTAAATAAATAAAGCCAAATGCTCATGCACCAAATCTTTAAATTTATGATTTGAAAACTCAAATTTTAACAGGAGAATATTATTTCCTATGAGAGTGTCGTTACATTCAGTCGATATTATTCTTAGGCAAAGTCGCAAAGATAGCGACCAGTCTTTTTTCTCCCACCATTTTCTTCCTACAACTAGCGGACCCATGCAAATCATTTCAATGTCTTAAATAGTTCCGGTCCATTATTATTTTTTGATAAGAACGCCCAACCCACCCCAACACATTGGCGACACCACTTTATCCCAGGGCTTCTGAATGTGCTCGGCTTCACACCTCATGAAGAAAATTATCTAAAAAAAACCTCAGGAAGAAAAAGGTGCTTTGCAACATTTTACAATAAGTTTTAGCCATATAAAATTAATTCTTATAATCCAGCATAATGAGTTTTTAGGTCGGACCGGTCCAGCTGCCAAAACCAAACCTGCGCTAGCGGGAGCGGCTGTTCCCACCTTCTATGATTGGTTGCGCTACGGTGCACGCATCGCCACCCTATCATACCCTGAAATACTGGCCATGCCATCCCTTTACTCCCCCGACATCCTATTCTTCTATGGCGACAGCAGCCTACCCGCACCAGAACCAGTGAACCCTTGCTACCTCTTGAGCATGCGTTGGTTTTCCCTTGAATAGGAAAGGGTGATGTAGCAAAGTACCATAAGTATTTCCCTCAGTTTTCAGAACCAAGGTATCAATCCAGTAGGAGACTACACACAAATCCCTCGTACCTACACAAACAAATAAGAACCTTGCAACCATCGCGATAAAGGGGTTGTCAATCCCTTCACAGCCACTTGCAAAAGTGAGATCTGATAAAGTTAATAAGATAAATATTTTTCGTATTTTTGTTTATAGATTGAAAAGTAAAGATTTCAAAATAAAAGCTAGCTAATAGATGGAAGATTAATATGATGAAAGATAGACCCGGGGGCCATAGGTTTCACTAGTGGCTTCTCTCAAGATAGCATATTCTATGGTGGGTGAATGAATTACTATCTAGCAATTGATAGAAAAGCGAATAGTTATGAGAATATCTAGGCATGATCATGTATATAGGCATCACGTCCGTGACAAGTAGACCGAAATAATTCTACATCTACTACTATTACTCCACACATCGACCGCTATCCAGTATGCATCTAGATTACTAAGTTCATAAGAACAGAGTAACGCCTTAAGCGAGATGACATGATGTAGAGGGATACACTCATGAAATATGATATAAACCCCATCTTTTTATCCTCGATGGCAACAATACAATACGTGCCTTGCTTCCCCTACTGTCACTGGGAAAGGACACCGCAAGATTGAACCCAAAGCTAAGCACTTCTCCCATTGCAAGAAAGATCAATCTAGTAGGCCAAACCAAACTGATAATTCGAAGAGACTTGCAAAGATATTAAATAATGCATATAAGAATTCAGAGAAGAACCAAATATTGTTCATAGATAATCTTGATCATAAACCCACAATTCATCGGATCTCGACAAACACACCGCAAAAAGTATTACATCGAATAGATCTCCAAGAAGATCGAGGAGAACTTTGTATTGAGATCCAAAGAGAGAGAAGAAGCCATCTAGCTAATAACTATGGACCTGAAGGTCTGTGGTAAACTACTCACAACTCATCGGAGAGGCTATCGTGTTGATGTAGAAGCCCTCCGTAATTGATCCCCCTCCGGCGGAGCTTCGGGAAAGGCCCCAAGATGGGATCTCACGGGTACAGAAGGTTATGGTGGTGGAATTAGGGTTTCGTGCGCTCCTCTAATGTTTTCAGTGTATATGAGTATATATAGGAGGAAGAGGTACGTCTGTGGAGCTACGAGGGGCCCACATGGGTGGGGGGCGCCTACCCCACTTGGCGTGCCCTCCTGTCTCGTGGCCGCCTCGGGGCTTCCCTGACATGTACTCCAAGTCTTCTGGGTCGCGTTTGTTCTAAAAATGATTCTCGCCAAGGTTTCATTCCGTTTGGACTCCGTTTGATATTCCTTTTCTGCGAAACACTGAAATAGGCACAAAAAACAGCAATTTGCACTAGGCTTTGGGTTAGTAGGTTAGTCCCAAAAATAATATAAAAGTGCATAATAAAGCCCATTAAACATCCAAAACAGATAATATAATAGCATGGAACAACAAAAAATTATAGATACGTTAGAGACGTATCAAGCATCCCCAAGCTTAATTCCTGCTCGTCCTCGAGTAGGTAAATGATAAAAACATAATTTTTGATGTGGAATGCTACCCTACATAATTTTCAATGTAATTTTCTTTATTGTGGCATGAATGTTCAGATCCGAAAGATTCAAGACAAAAGTTTAATATGGACATAAGAATCATAATACTTCAAGCATACTATCAAAGCAATTATGTCGTCTCAAAATAACATGGCCAAAGAAAGTTATCCCTACAAAATCATATAGTCTGGCTATGCTCTATCTTCATCAGACAAAATATTTAAATCATGCACAACCCCGGTTTCAGCCAAGCAATTGTTTCATACTTCAATTTTTTCAAACCTTTTCAACTTTCACGCAATACATGAGCGTGAGCCATGGATATAACACTATAGGTGGAATAGAGGTGGTTGTGGAGAAGACAAAAGGAGGAAGATAGTCTCACATCAACTAGGCGTATCAACGGGTTATGGAGATGCCCATCAATAGATATCAATGTGAGTGAGTAGGGATTGCCATGCAACTGATGCACTAGAGCTATAATTTTATGAAATCTCAAAAAGAAACTAAGTGGGTGTGCATCCAACTCGCTTGCTCACGAAGACCTAGGGCATTTTGAGGAAGCCCATCATTGGAATATACAAGCCAAGGTCTATAATGAAAATTACCACTAGTATATGAAAGTGACAACATTGGATACTCTCTATCATGAAGATCATGGTGCTACTTAGAAGCACAAGTGTGGAAAAAGGATAGTAGCATTGTCCCTTCTCTCTTTCTCTCTCATATTTTTTTCTTTTCTCTTTTTTTGTGGGCTTCTTTTTTTATTTGGGCTTCGTTGGCCTCTTTTATTTTATAACCTCACATGGGACAATGCTCTAATAATGAAGATCATCACACTTCTATTTACTTACAACTCAAGAATTACAACTCGATGCTTGGAACAAAATATGACTCTATGCGAATGCCTCCGGCGGTGTACCGGGATGTGCAATGATCTAGCATGGCAATGGCATAAAAAATGGACAAGCCATGAAAACATCATGCTAGCTATCTTACGATCATGCAAAGCAATATGACAATGATGGTGCGTGTCATAATAAATGGAACGGTGGAAAGTTGCACGGCAATATATCTCGGAATGGCTGTGGAAATGTCATGATAGGTAGGTATGGTGGCTATTTTGAGGAAGGTGTATGGTGGGTGTATGGTACCGGCAAAAGTTGCGCGGTACAAGAGAGGCTAGCAATGGCGGAAGGGTGAGAGTGCGTATAATCCATGGACTCAACATTAGTCATAAAGAACTCATATACTTATTGCAAAAATCTACAAGTTATCAAAACAAAGCACTAAACGCATGCTCCTAGGGGAAGGGTTGGTAGGAGTTAACCATCACGCGATCCCGACCTCCACACAAAGGAAGACAATCAATAAATAGATCATGCTCCAACTTCATCACATAACGGTTCACCATACGTGCATGCTACGGGAATCACAAACTTCAACACAAGTATTCCTCAAATTCACAAT
Source organism: Secale cereale (assembly GCA_902687465.1). NCBI lineage: Eukaryota > Viridiplantae > Streptophyta > Magnoliopsida > Poales > Poaceae > Secale > Secale cereale. The sequence goes on along the minus strand of LR738714.1, from coordinate 65,892,924 downwards.
TACTCCACTAGCATGACTCTGATATCACCATCCTCATATCTCAAAACAGTCATCAAGTATCAAACTTCTCATAATATTCAATGCACTTTTTATGAAAGTTTTTATTATACCCATCGTGGATGTCTATCATATTAGGACTAATTTTATAGCCAAAGCAAATTACCATGCTGTTCTAAGGGACTCTAAAAATAATATAAGTGAAGCATGAGAGATCAATAATTTCTATAAAATAGAACTACCACCATGCTCTAAAAGATATAAGTGAAGCACTAGAGCAAAATTATCTAGCTCAAAAGATATAAGTGAAGCACAAAATTTCAATTCATGTGTGTCTCTATCAAAAGGTATGTACAACAAGGATGATTGTGGTAAACTAAAAAGCAAAGACTCAAATCATACAAGACGCTCCAAGCAAAACACATATCATGTGGTGAATAAAAATATAGTCTCAAGTAAAGTTACCGATAGACGAAGACGAAAGAGGGGATGCCTTCCCGGGGCATCCCCAAGCTTAGGCTTTTGGTTGCCCTTGAATTTTACCTTGATGTGCCTAGGGCATCCCCAGGCTTAGGCTCTTGCCACTCTTTGTTCCATAGTCCATCAAATCCTTACCCAAAAACTTGAATACTTCACAACACAAAACTTAACAGAAAATCTCGTGAGCTCCGTTAGTATATGAAAAGAACCACCACTTTAAGGTAATGTATTTAACTCATTCTTTAATTATATTGGTGTTAAACCTACTGCATTAAAACTTCTCTATGGTTCATACCCCCAGATACTAGCCATAGATTCATCAAAATAAGCAAACAACACACAAAAACAGAATCTGTCAAAAACAGAACAGTCTGTAGCAATCTGTAACTTTCGAATACTTCTGTAACTCTAAAAATTCTGAAATAAATTGGTGAACGTGAGGAATTTGTATATTAATCATCTGCAAAAAGAATCTACTTAAAATCACTCTCTAGTAAAAAATGGCAGCTAATCTTGTGAGCGTAAAAGTTTCTGTTTTTTACAGCAAGATCGCAAAAACTTCACCCAAGTCTTCCCAAAGGTTCTACTTGGCACAAACACCAATTAAAACAGAAAACCACGTCTAACCAGAAGCTAGATGAATGATTTATTACTAAACAGAAGCAAAAGCAAAGAAAATAAAATTGGGTTGCCTCCCAACAAGCGCTATCATTTAACGCCCCTAGCTAGGCATAAGGCAAGAATAGATCTAGGTATTGCCGTAATGATAAGGTAAATCGCAAAAACTCATCTCGTATTCCCTACATTCAGCAGCAAGTTTCCTTTGTGGTAGGAAAAAGTTATCAAAAAGGATAAATTTAATAGGACAAAAGTCCCCAAGATCAAGCTAGGGAGGTATGGTTTCCTCCTTTGGCTCCTCATGCTGCACAACTAGTTCATCATTATAAGCATTCTTTTGGCAAAAGGTCATGAGCCTTCGCTCAATGGAAAAACCCAACCCATTGTTTTGAATAGCAAAATCAGCATTCAATTCAGAGATTCTGTCAACTAGGATATCGGCAAGAACCTTTTTCCTAAGGTTTTTCATTAGAAGCAACATGATCTAAAGATTGTAAACGCATTAAATCTTCTTGATTAAATAGGATAGCCTCTATGGGCGGACGACCAGCGTCCACCCTATAACGCGCAAAGATTTCTTTGGCCTCTTTCATAGTAAACCTGAACTCATGTGCCAAAAAGATAGTAGCTGCTCGCTTAATAGAAGAATGCTCAATATTGGAAAATTCTAGAAAAATTCTCTGAATGCAAGGATGCATGTGGATAAATTGTCTTTCTAGTTCAACTATAAGCATAGATATAGCATCAGCAAAACTACTGGTTCTAAGAAGAATAGATCCACCCATAGTGGGCAAAGCATCGGCACAGGTAAAGAAATCTTGAATAACTCCTTTTCCAATAATATTGCCACTACCAATTCGGAACTTTTTAGTGTGTAAAGTAGTAGGCTCCGCATGAGGATAATTAAAAGCATCAAAGTTTCCCCCATCGTTACCACTATCTTTTTCAACGATAACCTCCCCCGTTTCAGACATGATAGCAACAAACCGTACTAAGGACAAACACACAAGAGGCAAATGAACGGAAAAATGGCGAATAAAACGGTAAAGGTGAAGTGGGGGAGAGGAAAATGAGAGGCAAATGGCAAATAATGTAATGCGAGGGATAAGAGTTTATGATAGGTACTTGGTATGTGACTTGTGCATAGATCTCCCCGGCAACGGCGCCAGAAATCCATCTTGCTACCTCTTGAGCATGCGTTGGTTTTCCCTTGAAAAGGAAAGGGTGATGCAGCAAAGTAGCGTAAGTATTTCCCCCAGTTTTGAGAACCAAGGTATCAATCCAGTAGGAGACTACACGCAAATCCCTCGTACCTGCACAAACAAATAAGAACCTTGCAACCAACGCGATAAAGGGGTTGTCAATCCCTTCACGACCACTTGCAAAAGTGAGATCTGATAAAGATAATAAGATAAATATTTTTGGTATTTTTGTTTATAGATTGAAAAGTACAGAGTGCAAAATAAAAGCTAGCTAATAGATGGAAGATAGACCCGGGGGCCATAGGTTTCACTAGTGGCTTCTCTAAAGATATCATATTCTTCGGTGGGTGAACGAATTACTGTCGAGCAATTGATAGAAAAACGAATAGTTATGAGAATATCTAGGCATGATCACGTATATAGGCATCACGTCCGTGACAAGTAGACCAAAACGATTCTGCATCTATTACTATTACTCCACACATCAACCGCTATCCAGCATGCATCTAGAGTATTAAGATCATAAGAACAGAGTAATGCCTTAAGTAAGATGACATGATGTAGAGGGATAAACTCATGCAATATGATATAAACCCCATCTTTTTATCATTGATGGCAACAATACAATACGTGCCTTGCTGCCCCTGCTGTCACTGGGAAAGGACACCGCAAGAGTGAACCCAAAGCTAAGCACTTCTCCCATCACAAGAAAGATCAATCTAGTAGGCCAAACCAATCTGATAATTCGAAGAGACATGCAAAGATATTAAACCATGCATATAAGAATTTAGAGAAGAACCAAATATTGTTCATAGATAATCTTGATCATAAACCCACAATTCATCGGATCTCGACAAACACACCGCAAAAAGTATTACATCGAATAGATCTCCAAGAAGATCGAGGAGAACTTTGTATTGAGATCCAAAGAGAGAGAAGAAGCCATCTAGCTGAAAACTATTGACCCGAAGGTCCGTGGTAAACTACTGACAACTCATCAGAGAGGCTATGGTGTTGATGTAGAAGCCCTACATGATCGATTCCCCCTCTGGCGGAGCTCCGGAAAAGGCCCCAAGATGGGATCTCACAGGTACAGAAGGTTACGTCGGTGGAATTAGAGTTTCGTGCGCTCCTCTAATGTTTTCAAGGTATATGAGTATATATAGGAGGAAGAGGTACGTCGGTGGAGCTACGAGGGGCCCACGAGGGTGGGGGGCACGCCTACCCCCCTAGGCGCACCCTCCTGTCTCGTGGCCGCCTCGTGGCTTCCCTGACGTGTACTCCAAGTCTTCTGGGTTGCGTTTGTTCCAAAAATGATTCTCGCGAAGGTTTCATTCCGTTTCGCCTCCGTTTGATATTCCTTTTCTGCGAAACACCGAAATAGGCAAAAAACAACAATTTGCACTGTGATACGTCCATTTTGCATCATGCTTTATATTGATATTAATTGCATTATGGGCTGTTATTACACATTATGTCACAATAATTATGCCTTTTCTCTCTTATGTTACAAGGTTTACATGAAGAGGGAGAATGCCGGCAATTGGAATTCTGGGTTGGAAAAGGAGCAAACATTGGAGACCTATTATGCACAACTTAAAAAGCCTTGAAACTCCACAAAAGTATGTTTCGGAAAATATAAAAAATATCTGGCAAAAGAAGTACAGGAGGGGGGCCACCCACCGTCAACGAGGGTGGGGGGCGCGCCCCCCCTAGGCGCGCCCCGTGCCTCGTGGGCCACCCGGCAGCCCCCTGATGCCCATCTTCTGCTATATGAGGTGTTTTGACCTCGAAAAAAATCATAAGGAGGCTTTCGGGACGAAGTGCTGCCGTCTCGAGGCGGAACCTTGGCGGAACCAATCTAGGGCTCCAGTGGAGCTGTTCTGCCGGGGATACTTCCCTCCGAGAGGGGGAAATCGTCATCGCTGTCATCACCAACAACTCTCCCTCTTGGGGAGGGTTATATTCATCAACATATTCACCAACACCATCTCCTCTCAAACCCTAGTTCATCTCTTGTCTTCAATCTTTGTATGAAAACCTCAGATTGGTACCTGTGGGTTGCTAGTAGTGTTGATTACTCCTTGTAGTTGATACTAGTTGGTTTATTTGGTGGAAGATCATATGTTCAGATCCATTATGCATATTAATACCCCTCTGATTATGAACATGAATATGCTTTGTGAGTAATTACGTTTATTCCTGAGGACATGGGAGAAGTCTTGCTATAAGTAGTCATGTGAATTTGGCATTCGTTCGATATTTTGATGAGATGTATGTTGTCTTTCCTCTAGTGGTGTCATGTGAACGTCGACTACATGACACTTCACCATTGTTTGGGCCTAGAGGAAGGCATTGGGAAGTAATAAGTAGATGATGGGTTGCTAGAGTGACAGAAGCTTAAACCCTAGTTTATGCGTTGCTTCGTAAAGGGCTGATTTGGATCCATATGCTTCATGCTATGGTTAGGTTTGCCTTAATACTTCTTTTGTAGTTGCGGATGCTTGCAATAGAGGTTAATAATAAGTGGGATGCTTGTCCAAGTAAGGTCAGTACCCAAGCACCGGTCCACCCACATACCAAATTATCAAAGTAACGAACGTGAATCATATGAACGTGATGAAAACTAGCTTGACGATAATTCCCATGTGTCCTCGGGAGCACTTTCCTTCATATAAGAGTTTGTCCCTTGCTACAAAAAGGATTGGGCCATTCTTCTGCACCTTATTTACTTTTACTATTTGTTACTTGTTACCAATTACCTTATCACAAAACTATCTGTCACCAATAATTTCAGTGCTTGCAGAGAATACCTTACTGAAAACTGCCTATCATTTCCTTCTGCTCCTCGTTGGGTTCGACACTCTTACTTATCGAAAGGACTACGATAGATCCCCTACACTTGTGGGTCATGAAGACTCTTTTCTGGCACTTTTGCCGGGGAGTGAAGCACCTTTGGTAAGTGGAATCTGGTAAGGAAAAATTTATATAGTGTGCTGAAATTTACTGTCACTTGTTACTATGGAACTTAATTCGTTGAGGGGCTTGCTCGGGGTATCTTCATCAAGACCAGTAGAGCAAAGAGTTGCTCCTCAACCTATTGAACCTACTGAAAATGTTTGCTTTGAAATTCTTTCGGGTATGATAGAGAAACTTCTAGCTAATCCTTTTACAGGAGATGGAACCTTGCATGCCGACTTGCACCTAATCTATGTGGATGAAGTTTGTGGATTATTTAAGCTTGCAGGTATGCCCGAGGATGTGATCAAGAAGAAGGTCTTCCCTTTATCTTTGAAGGGAGAGGCATTGACATGGTTTAGGCTATGCGATGATATTGGATCATGGAACTACAACCGATTAAAGTTGGAATTTCATCAGAAGTTCTACCCTATGCATCAGGTTCATCGTGATCGTAATTATATATATATATATATATATATATATATATATATATATATATATATATATATATATATATATATAATTTTTGGCCTCGCAAAGGAGAAAGTATCACTCAAGCTTGGGGGAGGCTTAAGTCAATGTTATATTCACGCACCAATCATGAGCTCTCAAGAGAAATGATTATCCAATTTTTTTTATGCTCGACTTTCTCTCAATAATCGCTCCATGCTCGATACTTCTTGCACCGGTTCTTTTATGATGAAGACTATTGAATTCAAATGGGATTTATTGGAAAGAATTAAACGCAATTCTTAAGATTAGGATCTCGAGAAGGTAAGGAGTCAGGTATGACACCTAAGTTTGATTGTGTTAAATCTTTTATGGATACCGATGTTTTCCGTGAATTTAGCACTAAATATGGTCTTGACTCTGAGATAGTAGCTTCTTTCTGTGAATCATTTGCTACTCATGTTGATCTCACCAAGGAAAATTGGTTTAAATTTCATCCTCCCATTAAAGTAAAAGTAGTTGAACCTGTTAAAGTTGAAGAAGACTATCACTTATAATGTTGATCCTATTGTTCCTACCGCCTATATTGAGAAACCACCTTTCCCTGTTAGAATAAAGGATCATACTAAAGCTTCAACCGTGGTTCATAAGAGTAATACTAGAACACCTACACCCTCTGAGCAAATTAAAGTTAAACCTAGTGTTGCTATGGTTAAGGATCTCTTGGTCGATGATTTTGATGGGCATGTTATTTACCTCTGCAACGAAGCTGCTATAATTGCTAGACCCGATACTAAGAATAAGCATAGACCTGTTGTAGGCATGCCTGTTATTTCTATTAAAATAGGAGATCATTGCTATCATGGCTTATGTGACATGGGTGCTAGTGCTAGTGCAATACCTCATTCCCTATATGAAGAAATTATGCACGATATTGCAACTGCTGACACTACTAGGAAAAGGCATGCTAGTGGCGCACCAGTTTTGCCTACTAATGGCGCACTACTGGTGCGCCACTAGCACCACGCCATTAGAATTAAATACTAATGGCGCACCCCTGATGCGCCATTAGTATCTGGTGTACTAATGACGCACCACGCAGTGCGCCATTAGTATAGCCCATCGTGCGCCATTAGTATAGCCCACTGTGCGCCATTAGTATGCCTCCCAGGGGGCCATATGTACCCATGTGCTTTGGCATACTAATGGCGCACTAGAGGGTGATGCGCCATTTGTTTCATTTGTACAATGCGCCATTAGTGTCTTGGGTGGTGCGCCACTAGTATGAATACTAGGGATTTTTTCTTTTCTGATATTTTCACAGGATACAAAATATATTATTGGACAAAATTTAGACAACACCACACAACAACAACAGATTCATCGAATACAATAGAAGATAAGTCTCCGAATACAATTCATCATATTAGTCTCCGAATTCGAAAGACCGAACAAAGATAGAACATTACAAGTCTCGAGACCGAGAGTAGCGAGTTTGTCTTCACATTACAAGTCGATATCGATCATCTAAACTACCATCACATAGAAGAGAGCTGCGGTCATCATGATGAGCACCATCGCGATGAAACTGGTCTTCATCCGGTTCCTCCAACGCTCCCTCCTCTATCCCGCTAGATAGCGCGCGTATCTGGATTCCGCCTCCGCCCTAGTGGTGTACCCTTTGTAACTGTTACCGCTGAAACGGTGAACCTGTCTCCGACACTCCTCCCAGTTGTCGTAGACTCCGGGAACCTTACCCTTGTACACGACATAGGACTGCATCTCTATGCACTAGCCAAACAAAATGTTAGTACCAATTCATAGACAATACTTAAGCAATATATAAGTATGCAACAAAAGGATCGGAAGAGAAAAGCAAGACATTAATAGCATCGATTACATCTAAGTTGAACGACTGTCCAAACCAAAGAGACATACAAGTTAATTAAAGTTTAATTACAACACGAGCCAATCGATGTTTCAGAACTAGACATAGCATCACTACTTTCGACTCGACTCAAGGGACCGGAGCATGGATGTAGCCGCCGTCTATCGTGGGAGTCATGAAATCGCGGGCGTTGTCAGCCTGCATTTGTAGCGTTGTGTCTATGTTACTGTTGGACGGTTGATTTCTGAGGTTGAACTGCCCCGAGGTACGAAGGAAATCTTGATGGATGATTTCCGCAAACTCCGACTGGATGCGAAAGAATTCTTGTCTAATGTCCGCACCCTGGATTGCCGACAAGCTCGCGGCCCAATCTTTGAGTTTATCTGGTAGCATAAGGTGATTATGGTCCCGTACGATCGCCCGCATGTGATGGAGGGCATCGTAGGCACCCTTCTGACTGCCAGGCGGCTACTTGACAGAGCAGAACATCATATTGTGGGCGAACATGTGCATGCCGTACTTACGAACTGGCCTGGTGAAGGTGCCTCCAGATTTGGCGTAGCTGGGGAGAACATCATCAAGAAATTTCTTGACATTTGTGTAGTCTATCTTCGACTTACGGTCCGAGTCGAAATACGTGGCCATGGAATATTTCGGGCTTAATAGGATGAGTGTGCAATGTGTGTCACTGCACAAAACACGGAATGTTAAAAAAACGAACGAAATCTAAGAAATCATATGTTACGGGGCGGTTGAGGGGACGACTTACTCGGGAAAGTAAGGCGCGAGGAAGTTATCCTTATCTCGGTTTGCCAGAATGACGCCTTCGAGGTAAGAACTCGTGACTTGCCGGTCCCCAGCGCTACCCAAGATCTTGGCACGCATGTAGAAGGGGTCGACTATCACGATGTCCGGGGTCTTGTCTCTAATGATCCGCATCTCCATACTCAATGAAAATAGCCGAACGAAGGTGTAGTGCAGTGGTTGAAGGTTAAACATAGCGAAGATGTCATCAAACCGCAGGACGATCGTACCCCCGATGGAGTTATCCACAAAGCCCTTGCCCTCTGGCACCTTGGCCACGAAAACCGGGTATGCCACATCCTTCTCTCTGAGACGCCGCTTCTCCAAAGAAAGAACACTATCATGCAGACTCCGCATAGCACCGGTTGCAGCATTGAGCATATTAGTCGGTAGCATCGGCCTACCCGCCACATGCACCCTCCTCATTATATCCTTAGGTGAAGGTGGCCCGTCCTGAGCATGGATCGTACTCGGTGCCGGCTGGCTCGCACCCTTGTTACTCTTTCTTTTCCGTCCCTTCTTGTTCTACTGTAATGGGACCGAGTTCTGCTCACAGACCGCCTTCTTGAGTGTGTTGGGGCTGATAATATTTCGCACCTTGGCTATCTGAGGCTCGGTGAAGTCGGCAGCTGGAGGCGTCTCCTGAGAACTGAATGCCAGACGACGCCGGTTGCAATTGGGTTTCTCCGCGGTACCAGCTAGATCGCGATCGTCTTTTGTTGGGTTGGGTTCTTGAAAAGGAGGCCCCATGAATTCGTCATCGTACCCATGATCGGCAAAGTACTTATCGACGTTGGCAAATGTACCGTCGTCGTTGTCGTCGTCGTCTGGATCCTGTGCCATATGCATGTTCAGATCATGTGCCATAGGGATGCCCGGCATGTCCGGTAGCGTTGCGGCGGTCTTGCCATGGCTAGGCTCCGGCACGACTGGCGGTGTTGTCTTTGGGGTGGTGTCCCCCGCCCCCAAATGAATCTGGCTCTTCGGCCAAAGCAGGGGCCAGCTTAGGCAGGCGTTGAGGGTCATCACATCATCTTCGTTGGCCCCGGCGGGTCGAATCGGAGGTAACAACTCGTCGCAGCCTGGCAGCACCCGAACCAGTTGAACCCTATACACGGTGGGTGGCATCGGATTACCGTGGAACATGGGGTTCCCCGGTTGAACGATTCTGCCCTTGGCGACATCGACCAACTCGTCGTTCATGAAGTGCAGGAGAGTGCACGGAACATCGGTGGTGCCCTGCGAAAACATGTAGGGTGTCAGGGATGCCCAGTCAAAGGGAAGGAGATGAAGTCCTCGGCCGAGAGGCTTAATTAGTTACCGTGATGATGGCATCGAGCTCGGCTAATGTCTAGGAACCGCCAACGGCGGGCATGCAATTGACGGAGGGGCCGCTTGCTGCAGAGGTGCCGGCCGGGGTACACCAGGGTGCATTAAGCTCCAATGCCCGTGCCGACGTCGGAGACACCAATGCCGCCTCCGCCGGAGACACCAATGGCCCCGCCTGTGCGTTCTGCGAGTTGCTAGCCATGAAGCTAGGAATCGGGGGCGGCCCCTGTCGGCCGCCCACAATCCATGTCGTTAGCCCATGAATCAAGGTAGGCATAATGCCGGTGAGCGTCGATCCCAGTTGTTGTTGCACTTGCTCTTGGAAAATCTCCGGAATCCTCACCACTTGTGCCTTGAGTTCTTGCACCTCACGCGACTGGCTTTCCGACCTGGTCTTTCTCTCCTTTCGCCCACCAGCGTTATAGTATGACGACCATTTTGTGGACAAGCCTTTGCCGGCCACATGACTAGCTGACGATGGCTTACTGAGCTTATCCTTGTTTTTCATTATGTTCAACGCCCTATTTAGAGTGCTGTCCCAAGGGGTGCTCTGAGTCGACCCCGCGCTACTGCTTTCAGTCGCATGCGGAAGGAATGTGAACCATTTAGAAATTTGGCTTCATTAATTAGAATGCAGCCATATGGAGCTAATTACGCGGGGGTGTATTCCTTACCTAAACAACCTCAAGGGCCCTGGTCTTCGGATCTGTGGTGAGCTCCTTTGTTATCGGGTCCTCCTTGTACTGGGCCCTGACATAGTTCCTGGTCTGCTTGCCACGGTATTTATCGAAGAGGGGTGGTAGGCCTTGCTCGGCATGCTCCGCGTCCTCCTTGTCCCATATAGGCTCCGCCACTCTGTAACCGCCGGGACTGAGTGTGTGTTCCCCTAAGTTTAACTCCCGCATTTCTTTCCCCCACTGACTTGATTCGGAGGTTGCGCTGATCTCGCACTTGATCTTGAACTCCTTGTAGTCATCTTCGCTGATCGAAGGATTTTTTGCCTTGATCTTCTCATAACTGAAGCCTTTGCCAATCATTCTCTTCACCGCGCTTCTCCAAGTAGACACGGCCGTGCTCATCCTCGTGAGGGCGGCATTGTTCACTTTATTCCCCGAGAGGCATGTGTTTTCAAATTCAGCGGGGAACTTGTATCGTTCATGAAATTCAGCGGGGAGGTTTCACAAATTCCCTCGGTCCTTATGCCTTAGGTTCTCGGTGTTGATCGAGACAGTGCTCCGGAGAATGCACCCGAGCTGAACCGAGTACCCCTTGACTATTTCTTTGGGCGCCGTTGGATGCCCGTCGGAGTTCACTTCAGTAAATTCCTCCTTGACGATGTGGAGCATGTTCGGGCGCCGGTCCTTCCGTTGCCTCTTCGGTTGGCTGCCATCTGTGCGTGCGCTGCCATCATCAGTGGTGGCATACTCGGCGGCACCATCAGTGGTGTCATCCCCGACGGCACCATCAGTGGTGTCATCCTCGGCGACACCATCAGTGGTGTCAGGATCGATGTCTTTCGCAGCGTCCTCTGATAACCCTCAACCGTAAGGGATCGAGATAGTCTTCGCGGGTAAGAATAACCCAATTTATTGATTCGACACACGGGGAGCCAAAGAGTATTTATAAGCTTTAACAGTTGAGTTGTCAATTCAACCGCACCTGAAATATACTAACTTGCAACAAAAGATAAGTGGTAACAGTGATATGATAGTGATGATAGTAATAGTAAAAGTAAACAGCAAAAGTAAATAGCAGTAGTAACTGGAAAAAGTAGCAACTAGTGACAAGCAAGGTTTAAAATACTGTAGTGGACAGTCCCATTCTCCAATTTTCACTGTTTCGATATTCTCTATAGAGTTGAGGGCATGCCTCCTATCGGTCTTCTTCGGAAAATATACCGTGTGTTCTTTATCATTCACATGAAAGGTAACCTTCCCTTTGTTGCAATCAATAACAGCACCTGCGGTGTTAAGAAAAGGTCTACCAAGAATAATGGACATGCTCCCATCCTCAGGCATGTCAAGCACAACAAAATCAGTAAGAATTAAACAATTAGCAACTTCAACTGGAACATCCTCACAAATACCTATCGGAACAGCGGTTGACTTGTCAGCCATCTGAAGGGAGATATCTGTAGGAATTAGTTTCTCTAAACAGAGCCTCTCGTAAAGAGAGAGAGGCATAACACTCACTCCCGCTCCAAGATCACATAAAGCAGTTTTGACATAATTATTCTTTATGGAGCAAGGAATGGTGGGTATACCTGGATCACCGAGCTTCTCAGGAATCTTTCCACTGAAAGAATAGTTAGCAAGCATAGTAGATATTGCATCATTAGGAATTTTTCTTTTGTTAGTGACAATATCTTTCATATATTTTGAATAAGGAAGTAACTTAATAGCATCAGTCAAAGGAATTTGAAGAAAAAGAGGTTTAATCCATTCACAAAACTTATTGTAATGCTCTTCTTCTTTAGATTTGATGGACTTACCTGGAAAGGGCATGGGTTTCTATACCCATGGTTCTTTCTCCTTCCCATGTTTTCCTACGATGAAGTCTTCTCTAGTGTACCTCTTACGTTTGTCAGGTTCTTCTTCTTCTCGAACTTCAGGCGGATCGTTTTTCTCATTATCATTACCTTCAGGTTCAGCACCGTCTTCAGTCTCAGCATCGGAAATAGATACACTGTTGGGATCAATAGCTGGCTCTTCATCTGCAATAGGATCATTAGAATTGTCAGTCTCTTTATGTTTCTTCTTCTTATTTGGAGAGACAACAATTTCTTCTTCCTGCATTTGAGAATCTTGCTCGATTCTCTTCAGATGTCCCTCTGGATAAAGAGGATCTTGAGTACTAGTTCCTCCTCGGGTCTTAATCCCAAAAGCCTGCAGTTTATCTTGTTTGGCATTGTTAGCAAGCAAATCTCTTGGCACATTAGAAATTTGATCAAGCTGAGTTTGAACCATATGAAAATGCTTCACAAGACATTGGACATCATTAACTGTTCTATCTAAAACACCAAGCAACTTTTTGATAGCAAGGGAATTATCATGCAACTGACTTTCTATCCTCTCATTAAAATGATTCTGTTTCATAATAAAATTATCAAACTCATCTAAACATTGATCAGGAGGCTTACCATAAGGGATGTCACTTGCGTTGAAATCTAGAAGAGAGTGTACCTCTACCATAGGAGGGTGAGTGGTAGGCTCACACATCTTCTCAATAGGGGGTAGATTCTTCACGTCTTCAGCTTTAATACCTTTCTCTTTAATAGACTTCTTTGCTTCTCGCATATCCTCGGGGCTTAGAACAAACATGCCCCTCTTCTTTGTTGGTGGAGGTGGTTCAGGGACGGACCAATCTTCATGATTTTTGGCAATCCTGCCCATTAAATCTTCCGCGTCGTCCGGTGTTCTTTTCCTGAAAACACAACCAGCACAACTGTCCAAATAGGACCTAGATTCATCAGTTAGACCAGCATAGAATATATCAATTAATTCATTCTTAGGAACTCCATGTCCTGGTCTAGCCTGAATCAAACTGCAGTACCTCCCCCAAGCTTTAGGGAGGGACTCATCCTGCAACTGTTTAAAATTATAAATTCTTTGTAAAGCAGCATGTTGCATATGAGCAGGAAAGTACTTATCAACAAAAGAGTGAGCTAAGTCCTGAGGACTCTTAATAGAACCGCATGGGAGTGAATCATACCATGCTTTAGCACCTTCCTTCAAGGAGAAAGGAAGAAGCTTGGTCACATAAAAGTAGCGTATCTTCTCATCTGTGGTAAACAGGCTACCTAGTTCACCAAGTTTAGTTAGGTGTGCAATAGCATCATCATTTTCTCTGCCATAAAAGGGGTCAGCTTCAACCCAAGGTATAAGTGAAAGATCAACAGAGAAATCAAAATCAGGATCATCAATGCATATAGGAGATGTAGCAAACTCAGGATTAGGAACGGTTTTGTTTTTCAAAGAGTGTTTTTCAAATATTTTCTTAATAGTTTCAGGGTCAGAGCCGGCAAACTCTGTCAGTTCCCTGCATAAATCTTCATCAAGTATATAATAATCATCATCAAGGAGCCTCTCCTGAAGTTTACTCAATTCAGGAAAATCATAAGTTTCACCAATAGGGTAGCGAGTAACAGGAAGTTCAATTCCATATTTTTCAGCAGCAGCAGTAATTTGTTTCTCAAGAGCATAACCAAGCGAACTAATATCATCATCAAAAGTAGTAGAAGCATCATCAAGAGTATCAGACATAGTAATAGATTCAGTAGGAGCATCATGTGGCGGTGGTGAGGCAAACTTACTCATAACAGAAGGTGAATCAAGCGTAGCACTAGTGCTCAGAGCAGTACCTCTTCTTGTAGTGGATCGTAAGATCGGAACCTTGGGGTTTCCTTTCTTACCCATGGTGAATAAAGTGCAGCAGGTAGGATACCTCAAGTAGACTTGTAAATATTGCTATGCTCCCCGGCAACGGCGCCAGAAAACGGTACTTGATAACCCTCAACCGTAATGGATCGAGATAGTCTTCGCGGGTAAGAATAACCCAATTTATTGATTCGACACACGGGGAGCCAAAGAGTATTTATAAGCTTTAACAGTTGAGTTGTCAATTCAACCGCACCCGAAATATACTATCTTGCAACAAAAGATAAGTGGTAACAGTGATATGATAGTGATGATAGTAATAGTAAAAGTAAACAGCAAAAGTAAATAACAGTAGTAAATGGCAAAAGTAGCAACTAGTGACAAGCAAGGTTTAAAATACTGTAGGCTAGGGAGATGGATGGTTAGGTGCTGCATGGATGAGATAGATTCTAACTTGGGGCATGGCACACGGAAAAGTAATGATCATCTAGGCAAATATCAAACATTAGGCATGTATCCCGTATGTAGTTGTACGTGCTTGCAATAATAACTTGCACAACATCTTTTGTCCTACCATCCCACTACGAACGGGGCCAAAAGGAACTAATGGATATTAAGGTGCTCCTGTCAAAGAGCACCGGAACAAAGCAATGAACTCAATGGATACATGTAATCCTCAAACTACGGACCATCCCCTTTGGTGTCCCAAGCTGTCACTTTTGGGATCGCCGGTTCCGAACCGTAACAGGTGCATACAACTCATAGATAGGATCAAGAACACAAATATATTCATGCAAACACATATGGTTCAGATCTGAAATCATGGCACTCGGGCCCTAAGTGTCAAGCATTAAGAATAACAAGTTGTAGCAAAGATGATAAACACCATACTAGATGATAGGCAACATGCCCCCAACAATCTGACGAACTATTACATGATCTAACTCATCCAATCCCTACCATCCCCTTCGCCTACAACAAGGGAATTACTCACACATGAAGGGGGAAGTCATGGAAGGATGATGGAGTGGTGATGATGATGACGATGGCGACGATCTCCCCTCTCCGGAGGCCAAATCAGCCTCCAGATTAGCCCTCCCAAAGAAGAACAGAGGGTGGCGGCGGCTCCGCGACGAAAAACAGCGAAAGGACTTCTGATCTGGGATTTTTCCGTCGGGAGGAAAAATACGGGCTAAAGTAGGGCACCAGGGGGTGTGGGGCCCACCCAGGCGCCCCCCCCGGCGCGGCCTAGGGGGGGGGGGTGCCCACAGGGCGCCTGGGCACCCCCTGGCCCCCCTCTGGCCCCACTTCTGGCATTTTGTTTCTTTGGGTGCGTGGATTTTTCGTGATTTTTCGTGGATTTTTTTGAGATGCTTAAAAATCCGTTTTCCTGCACACAAATAAACCATCCAGGCAGCTCTGCTGAAAACAGCGTCAGTCCGGGTTAGTTTAGTCCAAATCATGCAAGAATGAGGTCAAAACAATATCAAAAGTGTTTGGAAAAGTAGATACGTTTGAGACGTATCATCCTCATACCGGTGAGGTTGTTCCTCCATCTCCTGGGACAGCTCCCAGAATGCCTTGCCGCCCGAACCGCCGGCCTCATCATTGTGGGCCATGTTTCTCTCTAAATAGGAAAAAAGTTTGGTAAAAATGTTGGTTATTGTCAAGGAACAAGATCATGGTCTCATCATTTAGGGTTTGTCAACATCGAGGCATCCTAAAAGCTAAGCTTTTATCATTTAGGGTTTGTCGACGCCGAGGCACCCTAAAAGCCTAAGCTTTCATCATTTAGGTTTTTATCGACACCGAGGCACCCTAAAAGCCAAGGTTTTATAATTTATGGTTTGTTGACACCGAGGCATCCTAAAAGCTAAGCTGGGAAGGAGAATTCTAAGTTCGGCCTAATCACTTGGCTCTATTGCCACCTATGGTTGAACGCAACAAGAATAAAGGGGCAGTTGATCATACTAATTAAGTACTAAGATACCCCGGCCCATGCATTAGTCACAAGTACCCCATATGTCCTATTTTTAGCAAAGTCATGCTAAAATTCACGGAAAATTTCAGCATGACCTTTGCTGAAAATAGGACATATGGAGTACCCGAATTTGCCGGAACGGAAGTTAATCGATATTCCAGCAAACTCAACGGCCTCTCGGGGTACCTGCAAAATCATCACGACACAATGGTCGGAGACAAAACCCAGCAAACTAGCAAAGTTACTGACGTGTTTACAGAAATTGTTTTCTGTAAAAGATGATCATCATCTTTACAAGTCTTTCTCAATGTGATCACAAGTAATTCAGAGCATCACAAGGCATTAGTAGTTCAGTACATGAACAAGTTTTACAAAGCACATCAATATGTACTGTATTTCATTGTGGAGTGATATACATTATGTTACAGCAAAGAAACAGCTTAATCCATGCCTCGGCTTATCAACAGTCATTACTTGTCAAATACAGAAGAAGAACCAATTTATTTGTGACATAGTTACAAATGATGACAGAATAAAGCAACACCCTGCACTAGCCTAAAAACAAGTGAAGTTTCACCCATATAAGAACAAGTGCAAACAAAATAATGACACTCAATTTAGATAGCAAAAAAAGTGAACATCAAGGGTTCATGGGAATTCAGCAAAGGTACACAAGAGACAATGTAAGCTTTAGACCCAGCAGACCAGTACAAATTTGCTAGGCTATAAATTCCTGAATTCTAGTAACATTGACAATCCTGGTTTTCTACAAACACCAAGTACTAGGGCACACAAAAGTTCTGAAATTTGTGTGCCTAACTGAATTAACTGAATTTTTAGTAACCGAATAAACTGAATTTTCAAAAGTGACAAATATTAATAGGTTGACTACAACAAATCCAATTTGCAAGCTTGACTACATATAATTTGAGCAACTTGTTGAGCTAATTTTGAGCGGAACTCCTTGAGGAACTAGCAGCAAGGAGTGGCTACAACTACAAACAGTGGCTAGAACTTCAGATTTACACATTAAAGGACACAAACTCAAGCAAGCTTCCTGAACAATACCCTGACAGAAAACATAGGACAAGCAATGAATTTCTATAACTAGCAGAGATCATGTGCAGCTGTAGTGACTATCATTTGTATTCTTGTTGCTAAAACTTGCCAAGTTTACAATCCATATAACTGTCTGCTGATTAAATAAGAAAAGTCATATATGAAACAGATGGTTCAGCACTACCATTGCATAAACTAATGATGGCAACCCATGGCAGCAGTAAACAAGACTCACAATACAGCCAGGTCGATCACTGACATAGTGCAGGCACTTCAAGTAAGCAATCAACATGGATCATTGCAAGAACATGTCCTTCACTTAGCACAACATTAGGGCCATATTTGTTTCACTTCAGCCTTAGAGAGGAAAAAATCTTGCAGGTACCAAGTACTCCAATGCACATGGAGTACTAATCTATAATACCAAAATAGTTCATCCCCACTATCATATTTCTCTTGACATGCAGCCTATCCACATCAGCAGATCGCCACATCATCATTCTACAACCAGCTTACAGGTGGGACCAACCATAGTTCAACGGTGCAGAGAATGCCACCTCAGCGATCAGTTACCAGGGTAGAAGAGAAACAAATGTTCGCTCACTGGCGGTACAGACTACATAGTAGAAGAGGACAAGCACCTCGTGCATGAACCCACCAAAGAAAAAAAAAACAGCTTTTCCGTAGTCATCTTTCCCCCAAATTTCCCCATGCCGGTGGTCAGAACAAGAGGAGCCCTCCTCGGGCCGTCGCCTCCCCATGCCGGTGTTCAGAGCCGGAGGACCTCGCTCATGTCCTTCATTTGCTCTAGACCGTCATCGCGCGTGCGGCCTCGGACAGAACAGACACGGCCATCTCGGCGGGGCCCCACATCCAGCGGGATCGGGAAGGAGCTTGGTGGCCTCCCCAACCTCCTCGCCGCCGCCATCAACGCCTGCAAGAGCTGACGGAGCTCCCTCATGTCATCATTGTTCTCCGGGTCCTCATCAAGTCGGCAGCCTCGGACGCGCCTGATTTGCCCATCCCCGCCTTGGCCACAGTTCGAGCGTGATGAGCTGGGCAAGGAGAGGCTCGCCGGCCTCCCCCGCGTCCTAGCCGCTGCCATTAAGGCTCCGAAGCAATCGCCCGCTCAGCCAATTTACTAGTCCAGGTCGCCTCCGACGCTCCCCGGCCACAGGTGCACATTAACTCGCCCGTTGATTGACCTTCCCGCTACCACCCTATCGTCGCCGCTATCCCTTCGCCTCCACGATGTATGCTCTCCTGGCCACAATTGCCCATGAAAGACTGAAACGGCCCAAGGCAATGCAGCATTCCTGGCCTTTATAGATCGCCCTCCATTACCCTACAAATACGGAAAAACTGTTGCTGCATTCGTGTTTAAAAACCAGTCAATGCTGCCATCATCATCCAGCACACACACATGCTCACGTCCTCATCTATGAACCGTCCACCACTCTGGAAGTTGTACTCTCCCTAATATTAGCCACACTGTTTTTTATCATCTCTGAGCTTATTTTTATGATTTTCTCAGATTGCAGGTTGCATCAAAAGGGGCTCGATGATTTGCTTCATAGGACTACTACTGCTCGGATTGATTTCATTGTTACACATGTCCTTTGCTAATCCCGTTCGTCCAGATTGTTCTTTGCTGTGATTTTTATATGCAAAAGGCAGCAATGCTAATATGGAATATCAGGCTTTCACGTTTCATAATACTTCTTATTTCTTCTTTTCAACACAACTTTTCTCATCCGAGAAAAGATCACGAAGCCTTGGTTCCCATATTATTTTCTGTTTGTGTGTGTTTGTTGTACGATTGATCGTATCCATTTCTAATAGGGATAATATGTTGATGCTAGAGTTTACACTCTAATGACAAGGGCGATGTGTTCAGGATGTTGTTGAGAGAATAGTAGTTGGCAGATACTGGATGAAGTGACCAGAAAGAGTATCATGGAACTGGGTACAGACTTCCCTCAGGTTCTTGCAATTTAGATTAGCAAATCACTTTTATACTATTTACAAAGCTGATATGTTTCTTCTCATTTAGGATAGACGCAGTAGAAAAAGATGTCGTCATGTTTCTCTAATATACTCCATCCCAAAATAAGTAGTGTCTTTGATTCATTACAACTTTGTTGTGTTTTCAGTGTCGTGTGTCGTATCTTGATGTGCTAAAATGCTATGAAGCTACTAAATTTATCATTTAACATCCAAGAAAACTTGTGCATGTGGATATCTTCATTTTACCATATCTTGGGTTGACAGGAAACAAGCTGCCCCCCATGATTTTTAGCTTTGATGTGCCCTGACATTATGTGAGTAGCCTCTCTATCCCGCTCAAATTATGAACTTGGCCTCAGATTAGATTGTATTGAACAATATTGCATTTTATTGTTAGCATCCCACGATCCATGAGTTATTTAGAAATTATCACTTATGATATGTTCATTCAACCCTATCATTACAAACAAGAATTTCCATGTTTAATTTAATGTTTTCGAAGCAAACATTCCCGCAGCAACGCGCGGGGTATCATCTAGTTATTCATGTTTGCTAAGCACTACTCCCAGAATGGTCTGAAACTAGTCCCTCCCTGACACCCTGTGGCAGTAAATCTCATCATCACGCTTATCTAGCAAATGATTGGGCACATCATGTACACCTAGTACAGATACAGAGTGTACTACTACCGACGGAGAAATGCGATTTGACCAAAATTAGCAATTTTTTGAACCTAATTTGACCTAAATTCGAGAGGGATTTGACCTAAACCTAGCCAAAGAGAGAAGAAGAGGGCATGGCCGGGAGGGAGGAGAGGAGGAAGAGAGGAGAAGAGAGGCAGAGGGAGGAGGGCAATGAAGATTACCTGACCACGATGAGGTGGTGGCCGGAGCGGAGACGACGGAGGGTGGAGACGGCGAGCTTGGGGGAGGCGGGGATAGATGGCGGGGAGGTCGCGAGGTGCTCGGGCCTCCTCTCCTGGTGGACGCAGGCCTCCTCTCCGGCAGCGGGCGTGGATGGCCCTCCTGTGGACGGCGGGCAGGGGTGGGGCGGCTCCGAGGCTCCAAGTCTCCGGCAGCGCAATGGGTCTCGGTCGAGGCGGCGCAGCGGGTCTGGGCGCCGCAGGTTTCTAGGGTTTCGAGGGCTGGGAAGGCGAGGGAGGGGTGGGTGGGGGCGGCGGAGCCCGGGAGCGAGGTCGCCGGTGGGTGGAAGGGGATCGGCGGCGGTGGCGAGAGGCGAGGGGCGAGATGGGCAGGCGCAGTGGGTAGGGGGGGGGGGCTGAGAGAGATGTGATCGATTGGGGGAAGAAATGGGATTGGGGATTTTAGTGGGGGCGGAGGCTTAGCAATGGCGCATCCCCTGGCGGTGTGCCATTAGAATGTTTTTTATAGCAATGGCGCATCACTGGGACGGTGCGGCATAAGTAATCTTTTTTAGATAGCAATGGCGCACCAGCAAGCGGTGCGGCATAAGTAATTTATTATTATTATTATTATTATTTTTTGTTGCATCTAATAATTTTTTAGAAAATTAATATGAATATGAAACAGTAATAAATTTTTATAAAAACAGTAATAATTTTTTAAAAATATTATCAGATTTGTTATTTGAAAATATTTATGAATATAAAAAATATCATCAAATTTGTTATTTGAAAATACCATCAAATTTGTTATTTGAAAATATAATCAAATTTGTTTTTTTTTGGATTTTTAGTTGCATTCATTTGTGACGGTGGAGTGGGGGAGGGTGCGGGGGTCGTCGGCGGTGGTGGAGCAGGGGAGGGTGCGGGGGGTGCTAGGCGGCGAGGGGGATCTGGCAAGGGGGATCTGGCGAGGGGGGATAGCGATCGAGATGGAGGGGGATCGAGATCGAGTGTCCTCATGAATATTCAATATTTTTTCATGAATTCAATAAGTGCCCATGAAATTTAAAAATATTCATGATAGTTCAAAAAGTGCCCATGAAATACAATCGAGAAATGAAGGCTACAATTTAAATACAATCGATCTTAGCTAGCTATCTGTTCACAATGTTCTTGCCCTTCTTTTTCGCAAATGGAGTTCTTGTGTGGAACGGACGTCCTTTAGGTAGGGTGGTCCTGCTTCTTCTTGTGGTGTATACTTCTACTTCATCGTCGTCGTCATGTTCCATCTTCGGGTCGCCGTACTTGTCGAAGTCTTTCTCATTGGCGACTCCATCCATTCCGATGATCTTCCTTTTGCCTCTCCTCACGACAACACGACTGGGCTTTGACGGCTTGGTAATGAAGAAGCATTGGTCCACTTGGGAAGCCAGTACCCATTGCTCATTTTTCGCGGTGACGTTTGCGCCCGCGGTCTTGGATTTGGCTTCGGGTATAACCATGGTGGTGAAATACTGGTCTTCTTTTAGGATGCTCTTGGCCCATCTGACACGGAACATCGGGACCTTCTCTCCAGCGCAGCTCAGCTCCCAGATCTCCTCGATCCTTCCGTAGTATCTGTCCTTGTCGTTACCGGTGTAGGATTCCATCGTTACCCCGAAGTTCTGATAACCATCGCTCTTCATGTCCTTGTCCTCGGTGTAGAATGTGTAGCCGTTGATATCGTACGCCTCATAGGTCATCAGGTTGTGCTCGGCGCCCTGTGACAAGGCGAATGTAAAGGGTACGACAGAAGCTTCTGCTTGAACCAACGCGTGAAACATGAGTTGTGCTCTTTGATTATATCTCCGTCCATCCTCTGTTGGCCTCGGTCATTGTACGTCTTCTCAATAAAGGTTTTTTGCTCTACCACCCAAGGATCGACCACGTCTATGTGTTGTAGCACGACTAGGTTTGCTCTTTCAAAGTCGGCGAGTCGACCCTCGAAGTCGACATGCATTTCGCGGCGACCCTCGCGGTGACCCCATGCAGCGAGCCTGCCGAGGTGCCTGTTGATGGGCAGACCAACGGGATTCTCGATGCCTAGATAATTCGTGCAGTAGTAGATGCACTCTTCGGTCAAAAAGCCCCTAGCTATGCTTCCCTCTGGACGTTACATGTCGCGAACGTATCCTTTGATGACACCATTCATCCTTTCGAACGGCATCATGCTGTGCAGGAACGTCGGCCCGAGTTGGATGATATCCTCCACGATATGGACCAGTAGATGCACCATAACGTCGAAGAATGCGGGCGGGAAGTACATCTCAAGCTCGCATAGTATCACCACGATCTCTTCCTGTAGCCTTCTGAGTTGCCTCACGCCAACCGACTTCCGAGAGATGACGTCGAAAAAGTTGCATAGGACAAATAGCATTTCACGGACGTGCGCGTCCATGATCCCACAGATTGCAACTGGAAGTATCCGCGTCATCAGCACGTGACAGTCGTGAGACTTCATCCCGCTGAACTTCTGCTTCGCTGGGTCTAGGTATCTGCTTATCTTCCCCGCGTAACCATAAGGAAGTTTTACTCCTACGAGGCAGGTGAAAAACTGCTCGATCTCCTCCTAACTTAGAGTGAAGCACGCGGGAGGGTAGTCATTTCCGGTCTTCTTGGACTTTTTGCCTTTGCGACAACTTTCCGTGTCCTGCTTCGCCTCATCATCATCATCATTAGCGTGAAGCTCCTGCCTGATGCCCATTGATTTCAAGTCTGCCCTTGCTTTCGGCCCATCTTTGGTCCTCTCTGGCATGTTGAGCAGGGTACCAAGCAGACTCTAGCACACGTTCTTCGTGATATGCATGACATCAAGGCTGTGAGGCACACGATGGATCTTCCAGTACGACAAGTCCCAGAAAATAGACCTCGTTTTCCTTACCTTCAACAGCGGCTCTGGCGCCTTTCGCTTCTTTCCCGGCTCTGGCGCCTTTTGCTTCTTTCTCGGCAGTGGGCAATCTTTCCAATTTTTCAACAGCTCGTCTATTTCCTCGCCGCTCCTCGTACGCGGGCGTCTTCGGGGTTCGGTTTCACCATCGAACAAATCCTTGCGTTTCCTCCACGGGTCATCGTCACGAAGCCACCTTCGATGTCCCATGAACACGGTTTTCGAAGACCCGGAATCTCTATCTAGCTGACGATACGTTGTGTCATCCATGCACCTGACGCATCCAGAAAATCCGTGGACCACCTGCCCCGCGAGATATCCGCAACCGAGATAGTCGTGCACCGTCGTGAGCAGTGCGGCTCTCATAGGGAAATATTCTTTCTCTGCGGCGGCCCCCGTATTGGCTAGCGTTTTCCACAGCGTGTCTAGCTCCTCTTTCAGCAGCCCCAGATACAGATTGATGTCGTTCCCTGGTTGTTTCGGCCCTTCAATTAGCATACTCATGTGAATGTACTTCCTCTTCATGCACAACCAGGGGGGAAGGTTGTACATCCACACAAACACAGGCCAGGTGCTATGTGTGCTTCTCTGGCTTCCAAATGGATTGACTCCATCGGTGCTCGCGCCCAGCATGATGTTCCTTGGATCGTTCCAAAATTCTAGGTCTTTGAAGTTCAACGCTTGCCACTGGCACGCATCCTTAGGGTGACTCAGCATCTTGTATTTTTTACTTATCTCCGGATCATTTCCGTCATCTTCTCGCTTCTTCTCCTCCCTATCCGCGTGCCAACGCAGGAGCTTTGCTGCCTTAGGGTCCGCGAAATACCGCTGCAGATGTGGAGTGATCGGAAAGTACCACACCACTTTTCGAGGAGATTTCTTCCACTTCTTGTATTGAGTGATGCCGCACACCGGACATATGGTAGACTCCGCGTGCTCGTCCCGATAAATGATGCAATTGTTCATGCACACATGGTATTTCATGTGCGGTAAATCTAGAGGACACACGATTTTCTTTGCCTCCTCGAAACTGGTCGGGCACTTGTTCCCCTTGGGAAGAAGTTCGTGCCAGAATGGCATGTTCTCGTCGAAGCATGCGTTGGTCATTTTGTGTTTTACCTTCATCTCCAGAGCCATGAGCGTTACTTTCAGGCGGGTATCCTCGGGCCTGCATCCTTCATACAATGGAGTAACCGCGTCTATCTCCAGTTGATACAGCTTGGCTTTCTCTCGGGCGACAGCTCTTGCGTTATCCGTCTGCTTGAGAAGCAGCTCTTGAATATGAGGGCCCTGCACCCAGCCTCCATCGTCGTTTGCTCCGGCATCTTCATCTAGATCATGATCATGACCTTCGTCTTGATCTTTCTCATCATCATGTCCGGCATCTTCTACATGATTTCTGTGTACAGCATCACCGTCGTGATCATGTCCTGGAGATTCTTCGTCTTCTCGCCCGCCCTCGCCGTGGTGGTTGTCATGCTTCCCTTCCTCATTTCTTGCCCGGCCATGGACGACTTCATAGTCATCTTCATCACCTTGCCACCGATAGCCAACCATGAAACCACGCAAGAGCAGGTGGTCCCGCACCTGCCCGGAATCCGGGTCCGCAATAAGGCTCTTCAGCTTGCATCTTCGACACGGACATCTTATCTCCGTCTCGTTCTTTTGAAGCATCGGAGCTCAAAAACCTATTCACGATGCCTTCGGTCATCGTGCGGACCATGGTCGCGTGCGGGGTAGAGCAAAACGATATTTTAGAACCAAGAAATTTTTTGGCATGACTTTCCCTAAAAATAGGACCTAAAAGAATGCATAGTGCCAAAATTCTCGCCGAAAGGGAAATGAATCAACATTTCGGCAAAATATTGGCAACTATCGCATTTCAAATACCAGTACCTGCAAACACAAACATATATGCAACACCACAAACATACATAGATCTAGCTAGGCCATAAAAAGTGCATGTGCACGGTTGTTGGAGCTCGAGGGAGAAAAAATGTAGATCTACAACATAAAGATAGCTTTCCCCCCTTACTTACCTATCAAAAAAGGTAATTTAACCACTTAATTTTGATGAATCTATGGTGCAAATGAGGTGAGGAGGAGAAGGCAGCCGACACAAGCTTGGAGGAGGAGGTGGAGAGAATGAAGAGGGGAAAGTGAGTGTGTAGGTGTGGCTGTCCAAAATATCTAGCTGGTCCCAGGTTACTAATGGCGCACCACCCACGAATGCGCCATTAGTAACCCTGGTTACTAATGGCACACCAGCTTGAGGTGTGCCATTAGTAGTTTTGCAAAAAAAATATAGTACTGGCACACTGTGTTGGAGGTGCGCCATTACTAGTTAAACTAGTAATGGCGCACTCTGCCATGGTGCGCCATTAGTATTTCTGGAAAAATAATTGTTACTAATGGCGCACTGAGGGTCTGGTGCGCCATTAGTGTCTACCACACTAATGGCGCACCAAATCATGGTGCGCCATTACTATATAGTAGTGGCGCACCAAGTGTCTGGTGCGCCATTAGTGGCCATATCATCTATAGCCCTTTTCCTAGTGGTGTGAGCTAGAACGTATCGATGTTACTATTAAGCTTGCTAATAGAGACACTATTTCACCAGCGGGGATTTTTAGAGATGTAGAAGTCTTGTGTGGGAAAGTTAAATACCCTGTTGATTTTCTTGTTCTTGGTTCCCCACAAGATGATTTTATCCCCATTATATTTGGTAGACCCTTCTTGCATACTGTTAATGCTAAGATAGGCTGCGAAAAGGATATTGTTACTGTTGGTTTAGGGGATATGTCTCATGACTGGAACTTTGCTAAATTTCATGGACAACCCCATGATAAAGCATTGCCTAGTAAGGATGAAATTATTGGTCTTGCCTCTATTGTTCTGCCTCCTAATGAACCCTTAGAACAATATCTGCTAGACCATGAAAATGATATGTATATGAATGAGAGAAGGGAAATAGATGAAATATTCTTTAAACAGGGACCTTTATTGAAACACAACTTGCCTGTTGAAATCCTAGGGGATCCTCATCCACCCAAGGGTGATCCCGTGTTTGAACTCAAAGCGTTACCTGATACTCTTAAGTATGCTTATCTTGATGAAAAGAAGATATATCCTGTTATTATTAGTGCAAACCTTTTAGAGCAGGAAGAATAGAAATTATTGAAAACTCTGAAGAAGCACCGTGCTGCTATTGGATATACTCTTGATGATCTTAAGGGCATTAGTCCCACTCTATGCCAACACAAGACAAAATTGGAAAAGGACGCTACCGGTTATTGATCACCAACGACGGTTAAATCCTAAGATGAAAGAAGTGGTAAGGAAAGAAATATTAAAGCTTCTAGAGGCAGGTATAATTTATCCAGTTGCTGATAGTCAGTGGGTAAGTCTTGTCCATTGTGTCCCTAAGAAGGGAGGCATTACTGCTGTTCCTAATGATAAAGATTAATTGATCCCGCAAAGAATTTTTAAATGTTATAGAATGATAATTGATTTCCACAAATTAAATAAAGCTACTAAGAAAGATCATTACCCTTTACCTTTTATTGATCAAATGCTAGAAAGGTTATCCAAACATACTCATTTTTGCTTTCTAGATGGCTATTCTGGTTTCTCTCAAATACCAGTGTCAAAAGAGTATCAAGAAAAGACCACTTTTACTTGTCCCTTCGGTACCTTTGCTTATAGACATATGCCTTTTGGTTTATGTAATGCACCTGCTACCTTTCAAAGATGCATGATGGCTATATTCTATGATTTTTGTGAAAATATTGTTGAGGTTTTCATGTATGATTTTTCCGTTTATGGAACTTCTTTTGATGATTGCTTGAGCAACCTTGATCGAGTTTTGCAGAGATGTGAAGAAACTAATCTTGTCTTGAATTGGGAAAAGTGCCACTTTATGGTTAATGAAGGCATTGCCTTGGGGCATAAAATTTCTGAAAGAGGTATTGAAGTTGATAAAGCTAAGGTTGATGCTATTGAAAAGATGCAGTGTCCCAAGGACATCAAAGTTTTAAGAAGTTTCCTTGGTCATGCCGGTTTTTATAGGAGGTTCATTAAGGACTTCTCCAAAATCTCTAGGCCTTTGACTAATCTCTTACAAATAGATGTTCCTTTTGTCTTTGATGATGACTGTGTAGAAGCATTTGAAATACTTAAGAAATCATTGATCTCTGCACCTATTGTCCAGCCTCCTGACTGGAATTTACCCTTTGAAATTATGTGCGATGCTTGTGATTATGCTGTAGGTGCTGTTCTAGGACAAAGAGTTGATAAGAAATTAAATGTTATCCAATATGCTAGTAAAACTATGGACAATGCCCATAGAAATTATGCTACTACTGAGAAAGAATTTTTAGCAGTTGTATTTGCTTGTGATAAGTTTAGACCTTATATTGTTGATTCTAAAGTAACTATTCACACTGATCATGCTGCTATTAAATATCTTATGGAAAAGAAAGATGCTAAACCTAGACTTATTAGATGGGTTCTCTTGCTACAAGAATTTGATTTTCATATCACTGATAGAAAGGGAGATGAGAACCCCGTTGCAGACATCTTGTCTAGGTTAGAGAATATTCTTGATGACCCACTACCTATTGATGATAGCTTTCCTGATGAACAATTAGCTGTCATAAATGCTTCTCATACTGCTCCATGGTATGCTGATTATGCTAATTACATTGTTGCTAAGTTTATACCAGCTAGTTTCACATACCAGCAAAAGAAAAAGTTCTTCTATGACTTAAGACATTACTTCTCGGATGACCCACACCTTTATAAAGAAGGAGTAGATGGTATTATTAGACGTTGTGTACCTGAGCATGAACATGAACATATCCTACGCAAGTGTCACTCCAAGGCTTATGGAGGACACCATGCTGGAGATAGAACTGCACATAAGGTACCGCAATCTGGTTTTTATTGGCCTACTCTCTTCAAGGATGCTCGTAAGTTTGTCTTGCCTTGTGATGAATGTCAAAGAATTGGTAATATTAGTAGACGTCAAGAAATGCCTATGAATTATTCACTTGTTATTGAACTATTTGATGTCTGGGGCTTTGATTATATTGGACCATTTCCTTCCTCTAATGGGTATACACATATTTTAGTTGCTGTTGATTATGTTACTAAGTGGGTAGAAGCTATTCCAACTAGTAGTGCTGATCACAACACCTCTATTAAGATGCTTAAAGAAGTTATTTTTCGAGGTTTGGAGTCCCTGGATACTTAATGACTGATGGTGGTTCACATTTTATTCATGGTGCTTTCCGTAAAATGCTTGCTAAGTATGATGTTAATCATACAATTGCATCCCCTTACCACCCATAGTCTAGTGGTCAAGTATAACTAAGTAACAGAGAGCTGAAATTAATTTTTCAAAAGAATGTTTATAGATCTAGAAAGAATTGGTCCAAGAAATTTGATGATGCATTATGGGCTTATATAACTGCATATAAAAATCCTAGGGGTATGTCTCCATATAAAATGGTTTATGGAGAAGCATGTCACTTACCTCTCGAACTATAACATAAGGCATATTGGGCTATTAAAGAGCTCAATTATGATTTCAAACTTGCCGGTGAGAAGAGGTTATTTGACATTAGCTCGCTTGATGAATGGAGAACCCAGGCCTATGAAAATGCCAAACTGTTTAAAGAAAAAGTTAAAAGATGGCATGATAAAAGGATACAAAAGCGTGAGTTTAACGTAGGTGATTATGTCTTGCTATACAACTCTCGTTTAAGATTTTTTGTAGGAAAACTTCTCTCTAAATGGGAAGGTCCTTACATTATCGAGGAGGTCTATCATTTCGGTGCCATAAAAATCAATAACTTCGAAGGCACAAATCCGAAGGTGGTGAATGGCCAAAGAATCAAACATTACATCTCAGGTAATCCTATAAATGTTGAAACCAATGTTATTGAAACCGTAACCCCAGATGAATACATAAGGGACACTTTCCAGAACGATTCAGACTCCGAAAGGGAAGATGTATGTGATATGGTAAGTAAACCGACTCCAAAACAGTTCTAATGACAATTTTTCTTCGTTTTGGGATATTTAGAAAAATAGAAAAATAAGAAGCAGTCCGAAAAGAACACGAGGCGTCCACGAGGGTGGAGCGCGTGCCCTACCCCCCTGGGCGCGCCCCCTATCTCGTGCGCACCTCGTGTGCCCTCCGGACTCTGTTTTCTTGCACGTTACTTCTTTTGGTCGATAAAAATCCATTATATAACCCCCCAAAGGTTTTGACCACCGCATCACGCGAAAATCTTCTGCTTTTGTTTTGAGCTGTGTTTCGGACATATCTAGATCACCATGATATCTTCAAGCACCCCAAGGACAAGTTCTTCAAGAAGGTCATCAACCCCTACCTCACGGAGGTGCTGCAACACCCTCAAACCATCGAGGTGCGTGAGGGGGTGCTGCACATCCACGATGTTGAGGGACCCAGGAGGACCGGAAGCGTGGAGACAAGACTCGAAGCCATGGAGCAGCAAGTTTTCAAGTGCCAAGGTATGGTGGAACGAGGACTCAACGTCAACCACACGATGATCACGGAGTTCACCAACAACCACAAGCTGGACGCCAAGACCATTGGGGAGGCCATCTTCAAGCTCCACGAGAAAATCGAGCACCTCCAAGCCCAGATCTATGACCTACAAAACCAAAACTGTGAGTATGAATATAGATTCAAGAAGATGAGTTTGGCTGCAGATTTAAGGATCCTGGAGACTCGATCATCCTTCTACAACGGTGAGCCCATGCCTTGGAAGATTGACGGCAAGCCTACACCATCAAAAACTCCATCATCACCACCTCCGAAGAAAGATACATAATCACATGGGTATGGGCACTCCCCTTGGCAACTGTCAAGCTTGGGGGAGGTGCCCCGGTATCGTATCACCATCACACTCCTATCTTTATCGTTTTTCTTAGTTCGATCCTTTTGGTAATATCTTGATCTAGTAGAATAAAGTTTAGTATGATCTAGTCGTGAGCTTTGCTTTATGATCTTTATCTTTGTAATCGATTCTGTGAGCTATATATAATAAAGATTAGTTTTGAGTCAAGGGCTTGATCATATCACTATGATCATGAGAGGACAAAAGAAAATATAAAAATTATCAAAGAGATCATATTGATCTTATGGAAAGTAATGACTTCACATATAAAGAGTATGATGAATAAAAGTTGCTGAGAGTTGACAAACATAGTTTTGGTCATCGTTGTAATTAATAGGAAGTAATAAGGAAAGAGATGTTTTCACATACAAATATACTATCTTGGACATCTTTTATGATTGTGAGCAGCACTCGTTAAAATATGACATGCTAAAGAGTTGATGTTGGACAAGGAAGACAACGTAATGGGTTATGTCTTCTTATATCCGAAATAAATTTTATTGTATGGATCATCCAACATGTTGAGCTTGCCTTTCCCCCTCATGCTAGCCAAACTCCTTGCACCAAGTAGAGATACTACTTGTGCTTCCATACATCCTTAAACCCAGTTTTTCCATGAGAGTCCACCATACCTACCTATGGATTGAGTAAGATCCTTCAAGTAAGTTGTCATAGTTGAAACTCTCTAAAACATGTATGATCTATTAGTGTGGAGAAAATAAACTTTATACGATCTTGTGATATGGAAGCAATAAAAGCGACGGACTGCATAATAAAGGTCCATATCACAAGTGGCAATATAAAGTGACGTTCTTTTGCGCTAAGATTTTGTACATCCAACCATAAAAGCATGACAACCTATGCTTCCCTCTGCGAAGGGCCTATCTATTGTTTTTACCTTATAAGAGTCATGGTGATCTTCACCTTCCCTTTTTACATTTTATCCTTTGGCAAGCACATTGTGTTGGAAAGATCCTAACATATACACCCACTTGGATGTAAACTATCATGATCTATTACTGTTGACATTACCCTTGAGGTAAAAGGTTGGGAGGCAATACTATAAGTCCCTATCTTTCTCTATGTCCGATTAAAACTCCATACCCATTAGTATTGCGGGAGTGTGAGCAATTGTGAAAGACTAAACGATAGTTGAGTATGTGGACTTGCTGAAAAGCTCTTATATTGACTCTTTCTGATATTATGATAAATTGCAATTGCTTCAATGACCGAGATCATAGTTTGTTAGCTTTCAATGAAGTTCCTGATTCATACTTGACATTGTGAATAGATTGTTACTTTAGCATAAGAATCATATGACAATATATATATATATATATATATTTGTTGCTGTTATAAGAATGATCAAGATGCCTTCATATCTGTATTTTATTTTATCGACACCTCTATCTCTAAACATGTGGTCATATTTTTTGATTTCGGCTTCCGCTTGAGGACAAGCGAGGTCTAAGCTTGGGGGAGTTGATACGTCCATTTTGCATCATGCTTTTATATTGAAATTAATTGCATTATGGGCTGTTATTACACATTATGTCACAATACTTATGCCTTTCTCTCTTATTTTACAAGGTTTACATGAAGAGGGAGAATGCCGGCAGCTGGAATTCTGTGCTGGAAAAGGAGCAAACATTGGAGACCTATTCTGCACAACTCAAAAAGCCCTGAAACTCCATGAAAGTCCGTTTGGGAAAATATATAAAATATCTGGCGAAAGAAGTACAGGAGGGGGGCCACCCACCATCCATGAGGGTGGGGGCGCGCCCCCTTCCTCATGGGCCACCCGTTGACCTAGAAAAAAATCATAAGGAGGCTTTCGGGACGAAGCGCCGCCGTCTCCAGGCAGAACCTTGACGGAACCAATCTAGGGCTCCGGCGGAGCTGTTCTGCCGAGGATACTTCCCTCCGGGAGGGGGAAATCATCACCGCTGTCATCACCAACAACTCTCCCATATTCGGGAGGGTTATCTTCATCAACATCTTCACCAGCAGCATCTCCTCTCATACCCTAGTTCATCTCTTGTATTCAATCTTTGTATCAAAACCTCAGATTGGTACCTGTGGGTTGCTAGTAGTGTTGATTAGTCCTTGTAGTTGATGCTAGTTGGTTTATTTGGTGGAAGATCATTTGTTCAAATCCATTATGCATATTAATACCCATCCGATTATGAACATGAATAAGCGTTGTGAGTAGTTACGTGTGTTCACGAGGACATGGGAAAAGTCTTGCTATAAGTAGTCATGTGAATTTGGTATTCGTTCGATATTTTGATGAGATGTATGTTATCTTTCCTCTAGTGGTGTCATGTGAACGTCGACTACATGACACTTCACCATTGTTTGGGCCTATAGGAAGGCATTGGGAAGTAATAAGTAGATGATGGGTTGCTAGAGTGACAGAATCTTAAACCCTAGTTTATGCGTTGCTTCGTAAGGGGCTTATTTGGATCCATATGTTTCATGCTATGGTTAGGTTTACCTTAATACTTCTTTTGTAGTTGCGGATTCTTGCAATAGAGGTTAATCATAAGTGGGATGCTTGTCCAAGTAAGGGCAGTACCCAAGCACCGGTCCACCCACATACCAAATTATCAATGTAACGAATGCGAATCATATGAACGTGATGAAAACTAGCTTGACGATAATTCCCATGTGTCCACGGGAGCGCTTTCCTTCATATAAGAGTTTGTCCAGACTTGTCCTTTGCTACAGAAAGGATTGGGCCATCTTGATGCACCTTATTTACTTTTACTATTTGTTACTTGTTACCAATTACCTTATCACAAAACTATTTGTCACCAATAATTTCAGTGCTTGCAGAGAATACCTTATTGAAAACTGCCTATCATTTCCTTCTGCTCCTCGTTGGGTTCGACACTCTTACTTATCGAAAGGACTACGATAGATCCCCTACACTTGTGGGTCATCAAGAATCTTTTCTGGCGCCGTTGCCGGGGAGTGAAGCGCCTTTGGTAAGGAAAAATTTATATAGTGTGCTGAAATTTACTGTCACCTGTTACTATGGTTCATCATCTTTTGAGGGTCTTGTTCGGGGTATCTTCACCCCGACCAGAAGAGCAAAGAGTTTCTCCTCAACCTACTGCACATACTGAAAATGTTTGCTTTGAAATTCCTTCGGGTATGATAGAGAAACTGCTAGATAATCCTTTTAGAGGAGACGGAACACTACATCCCGATTTACACCTAATCTATGCGGATGAAGTTTGTGGATTATTTAAGCTTGCAGGTATGCCCAAGGATGTTATCAAAAAGAAGGTCTTCCCTTTATCTTTGAAGGGAGATGCATTGACATGGTTTAGGCTATGTGATGATATTGGATCATGGAACTATAATCGTCTGAAGTTGGAATTTCATCAGAAGTTCTACCCTATGCACCAGGTTCATCGTGATCGTAATTATATTTATAATTTTTGGCCTCGCGAAGGAGAAAGCATCGCTCAAGCTTGGGGGAGGCTTAAGTCAATGTTATATTCATGCCCCAATCATGAGCTCTCAAGAGAAATGATCACTCAAAATTTTTATGCTCGGCTTTCTCTCAATAATCGCACCATGCTCGATAATTCTTGTTCTGGCTCTTTTATGATGAAGACTGTTGAATTCAAATGTGATTTATTGGAAAGAATTAAACGCAACTCTGAAGATTGGGATCTCGATGAAGGTAAGGAGTCAGGTATGACCCCTAAGTTTCATTGTGTTAAAGCTTTTATGGATACCGATGTTTTCTGTGAGTTTAGCACTAAATATGGACTTGACTCTGAGATAGTAGCTTCTTTCTGTGAATCATTTGCCACTCATGTTGATCTTCCCAAGGAGAAGTGGTTTAAATACCATCCTCCAATCAATTATATATAAAAAGCACTTTACGGGCTAACCAGAAAATAGATAAATAGCCTAGAAATTACCACAATAATTAGGAAGATCTGACCGTTTAATGGATTGACTGAAAATCTATCGTCGTTCGATAAATATAATAAAGGAAAATTACCCACCTTTGCCATTACATATCCCACAGGAGGTTACATATTCCACCGGAGGTTATTTTCCTTAGATCAACAAATTAGATGGCATTAATTTAAACGTACTTGCCCTCACGTAAAACTCAAAAAAAAACTTGCCCTCACGTCTCCCATATACCTTGCTGATGGACTAACCTAACAAATCTATCTATCATATACCACGCACGACCTGAGTAGCTAAACTCTCGACCTAGGCGCCTCCTCCTCGTGCTGATCCATTGATTCCTCTACCGCACCCTCAAGCGAGGCGGCATAAATGATCTACCTAGATGCGCGAAGCCTCCTTGCCGAGCTATCCACGACCTCCTTGAGATCCATCAGATCCTCTGCTGCGCCCTCATGTGAGCCGCTGCAAACCCTCAATCTGGGCGCCCCAATCAAGCCTCCTCCCTGAGCATCATTATTGATTCCTCTACCCCAATCAAGCCTCCTCCCCGAGCATCATTGGTTCCCCTACTACACCCTCATCAGACTTAAGACTGCATGTGGTGACAATCCTCATCTATCTTCCATCGGTAATATAGTGACAATCCACTTTGATGTGTCCAAGAAATCTGCCAGATGGAGTTCGTATAGGTTACTGGTCGTCTATAATACATATGGATGGCATTTACTGTGTGGTTTTGTACCTAACTAGAAAGTGATGTATGCAGTTGTTTGTTATTTCTTGTATGAACCCTAGGTTTGATTCCTACAGACTGTGGTGAATAGTTGACGAAGATTCATGCAACATAGCGATCAAGTTAGGTTTTGCTTGTATAATGGATTCCTCTATATTGTTGTCGTATGTTTAAACAATGGATTTGTTTATTTATCTTCTACTGCGAGCCCCGATTTTGATACTAGCGACCATACACAGCGGATATAAATTTATTTTGTTTAGGTTTGTTTATCATATATAATATTCTCTATTTGATGTAGTCCGTACAAAAAATGATGTTGTTGCAATACAGTTGAGCGAATTAAGGCCCCTGGCGCCGGCTGGGAAGAGCGATCTATGCGCCACCGGGAGCATGGCATTTGAGTTACATCTTATTTTTTTCTCGCTCCAAGCCAGGTGCATATGTTGTGAAGGAGCTGGTCATACAAGGCAATATTTGGAATATGCATTCAATACATACAGCAAGTTCCTCCATCTGATTTTGTTTAATCGTGTCTATGTGGGATTAGACAGCCATATATGTACTATTTTCCTCTCAAAATTGCAGGCAAATTTGCGCCATTCCTATTGGAGGGATGGCACAGTATTCCTACTGGCTACCATGTACGTCATGGCTTTAAGCAAATACATCATCTTAACAAAATTTGGAAGCTCGGAATTACATATGAAATGTATGATTCTATAGGGAAACGGTGCAGAAAACATATTCATCCGGTAGGTATGTTTCGTTCTGAAATTGTAGTATTCTTTATTATACTAATGACATATATGACGTGCATACTGATCTATTGTTTCCCTGGTGGTCTCGATTATAGGTAATCTAATCTTTCAAATTGGTGGCCCAGCAAGCTTTGGTAGATATACTCATGCATAGTTTTTGTATTTTCCGGGTCTGCTAGTAGCTGACATGCCATAAAAACGCTTGTAAATATCCATACTAAAATGTCTAATTCTAATTTTCTAATTGGAAGGTCGCGTTAGTAAAAAAAATTGTGTTGATACCCGACATGCCTTGTTTTGATAACTGCCTCAAATTGATCACGGGGTATAACAACTATAAGCCCTACTGGCTTTATATTATGTTTTGATTTTACAGTTAGTTTGATAATCTCATATTATTAGCATATCCATTATTTTCTCTCCATATTTAAGAACCCTGATTATTTTTGTCTTTACGGCCCTCACATCTCTCCACATGTATTTGCGTTGCAGCAAGTCTATTAGTGGATACATGCCCACTATCCCTTTGCTCTTGTGCATGGCCGATGGAGAAGTTATATCAATGTTCATGACTGAGTCCACGTGCAACAACCTGATTATGGCTGTTATTTTAGTTGTGAGGATAAGTTCCTTCATACCAGGCATCAGGCCAGACTTGCCGCAAGCATATGGCAGTTATTTGAGTTGACAGAATGTCATATAGCGTAATTTATTTTTCTAGAAATGGATGTGTACTATATGCTTGACATGGCTATTATATCGTCGCTTGATTTGACTTCTTTGTTTCCACAAATAATGTCCCTCATGCTTAAGATGGTTAGAGATAAAATTTCTTGCCGAGTAGTACATTTGTCAATATAACAGATGCGTTGTATCAATTTGAGCTATTATTTCATCAATCTTTCCATTATATAGAATTGGAATGTACTTTTTTCATAGGAGGAACATTGGATAAGCCAATGATAAATGGCATCCATGTCTGCAGTGGTGAAATTATCACATAGTACTTCTTTTGCTGAATTGGTAAACATTTTACTAGAGTATAAACAACTAAAATAAAATTCAATACATTGAAAGTTTAAATAATGACATGATGTCGTGAAAATACTACAATGCTTGCTTGGCTCACTAATCAAGGACTTACACATATAATATTGTTGATCTTTTATTATGCATTTTTGTGTGGTTCTTTTAGTAAAATAATGAAAAACATGCTACATGGCAACCATATGAAATAAACGTACATAATGAGTTTTTTAAGAGAATGAGTAACTTTCAAAGATCATTCTGTGATAAGTAATTCTTTTCTATATGTGATGGGATCCAATGAATATATGTGATGCTATATGTCTTGGAAAGAATAGACCGCACTTATTTCTCCTCCCTAATATCTTACACAACATATCTTTGTTATGTTGAAGCAATCAAAAGTTTGTAGTAATTGGATATTCACATTGATATATATTTTACATAGTATACACGGCAAACATATATTTCATGTAAAACTTTAAAAATTACATAATAACATTGATGTTTCAATGAGCTTTAGAAAATTCTAGCCCGCGTATCGAGCGGGCCACTCTGCTAGTTGAAGTAAAAGTAGTTGAACATGTTAAAGTTGAAGAAAAGACTATCACTTATAATGTTGATCCTATTGTTCCTACTACTTATATTGAGAAACCACCTTTCCCTGTTAAAATAAAGGATCATGCTAAAGCTTCAACTGTGGTTCATAAGAGTAATACTAGAACACCTACACCCTCTGAGAAAATTAAAGTTGAACCTAGTGTTGCTATCGTTAAAGATCTCTTGGTTGAAAATTTAGATGGACATGTTATTTACCTCCAAGAGGAAGCTGCTAGAATAGCCAAACCCGATGCTAGGAATAGACATAGACCCGTTGTAGGTGTGCCTGTTATTTCCGTTAAAATAGGAGATCATTGCTATCATGTCTTATGTGATGTAGGTGCTAGTGCCAGTGTGATACCCATTTCTTTATACGATGAAATTATGCATGATATTGCACCCGCTGAGCTAGAAGGTATTGATGTCACTATTAAGTTTTCTAATAGAGACACTATTTCACCAATTGGGATTGTTAGAGATGTTGGAGTCTTGTGTGGGAAAGTTAAATACCCTGCTGATTTTCTTGTTCTTGGTTCCCCACAAGATGATTTTTGTCCCATTATATTTGGTAGACCCTTCTTCAATACTGTTAATGCTAAGATAGACTGCGTGAAAGATATTGTTACTGTTGGTTTAGGGGATATGTCTCATGATTTTAACTTTGCTAAATTTCATAGACAACCCCGTGATAAAGAATTGCCTAGTAAGGATGAAATTATTGGTCTTGCTTCTATTGCTATGCCTCCTAACGATCCTTTAGAACAATATCTGCTAGACCATGAAAATGATATGTATATGAATGAGAGAAGGGAAATAGATGAAATATTCTTTAAGCAGGGAGTATTATGGAAAAACAACTTGCCTGTTGAAATTCTAGGGGATCCTCCTCCACCCAAGGGTGATCCCGTGTTTGAACTTAAACCTTTACTTGATAATCTTAAGTATGTTTATCTTGATGAAAAGAAGATATATCCTATTATTATTAGTGCTAACCTTTCAGAGCAGGAAGAAGAAAAAATATTGAAAAATCTGAAGAAGCACCATGCTGCTATTGGATATACTCTGGATGATCTTAAGGGCATTAGTCCCACTTTATGTCAACACAAGATAAAATTGGAAGAGGGTGCTAAACCAGTTATTGATCATCAACGACGGTTAAATCCTAAGATGAAAGAAGTGGTAAGGACGGAAATACTAAAGCTTCTAGAGGCAGGTATTATGTATCCAGTTGCTGATTGCCAGTGGGTAAGTCTTGTCCATTGTGTCCCTAAGAAGGGAGGTATGACTGTTGTTCCTAATGATAAAGATGAATTGATCCCGCAAAGAATTGTTACAGGTTATAGGATGGTAATTGATTTCAGCAAATTAAATAAAGCCACTAAGAAAGATCATTACCCTTTGCCTTTTATTGATCAAATGCTAGAAAGGTTATCCAAACATACTCATTTTTTGCTTTCTAGATGGTTATTCTGGTTTCTCTCAAATACCTGTGTCAAAAGGGGATTAAGAAAAGACAACTTTTACTTGTCCTTTTGGTACCTTTGCTTATAGATGTATGCCTTTTGGTTTATGTAATGCACCTGCTACCTTTCAAAGATGCATGATGGCTATATTCTCTCATTTTTGTGAAAAGATTGTTGAGGTTTTCATGGATGATTTCTCCGTTTACGGAACTTGTTTTGATGATTGCTTGAGCAACCTTGACCGAGTTTTGCAGAGATGTGAAGACACTAATCTTGTCTTGAATTGGGAGAAGTGCCACTTTATGGTTAATTAAGGCATTGTCTTGGGACATAAAATTTCCGAAAGAGGTATTGAAGTTGACAAAGCTAAAGTTGATGCTATTGAAAAGATGTTGTGTCCCAAGGACATCAAAGGTATAAGAAGTTTCCTTGGTCATGCCCGGGTTTTATAGGAGGTTCATTAAGGACTTCTCCAAAATCTCCAGGCCTCTGACTAATCTCTTACATAAAGATATTCCTTTTGTCTTTGACAATGATTGTCTAGAAGCATTTGAAATACTTAAGAAAACATTGATCTCTGCACCTATTGTCCAACCTCCTGACTGGAATTTACCCTTTGAGATTATGTGCGATGCTAGTGATTATGCTGTAGGTGTTGTTCTAGGGCAAAGAGTTGATAAGAAATTGAATATTATCCAATATGCTAGTAAAACTCTAGACAGTGCCCAGAAAAATTATGCTACTAATGAGAAGGAATTTTTAGCAGTTGTATTTGCTTGTGATAAGTTTACACCTTATATTGTTGATTCTAAAGTAAGTATTCACACTAATCATGCTGCTATCAAATACCTTATGGAAAAGAAAGATGCTAAACCTAGACTTATTAGATGGGTTCTCTTGCTGCAAGAGTTTGACTTGCATATTATTGATAGAAAGGGAGTTGAGAACCCCGTTGCAGACAACTTGTCTAGGCTAGAGAATATACTTGATGACCCACAACCTATTGATGATAGCTTTCCCGATGAACAATTAGCTGTCATAAATACTGCTCGTACTGCTCCATGGTATGCTGATTATGCTAATTACATTGTTGCTAAGTTTATACCTCCTAGCTTCACATACCGGCAAAAGAAAAAGTTGAGACATTACTTCTGGATGACCCACATCTTTATAAAGAAGGAGTAGATGATATTATTAGACGTTGTGTACCTGAGCATGAACAGGACCAGATCCTACGCAAGTGCCACTCCGAAGCTTATGGATGACACCATGCTGGAGATAGAACTGCACATAAGGTATTGCAATCTGGTTTTTATTGGCCTACACTCTGCAAGGATGCCCGTAAGTTTGTCTTATCTTGTGATGAATGTCAAAGAATTGGTAATATCAGTAGACGTCAAGAAATGCCCTATCAATTATTCACTTGTTATTGAACCGTTTGATGTTTGGGGCTGTGATTATATGGGACCGTTCCCTTCCTCTAATGAGTACATACATATTTTAGTTGCTGTTGATTACGTTACTAAGTGGGTAGAAGCTATTCCAACTAGTAGTGCTGATCACAACACTTCTATTAAGATGCTTAAATAAGTTATTTTCCCGAGCTTTGGAGTCCCTAGATACTTAATGACTGATGGTGGTTCACACTTTATTCATGGTGCTTTCCGTAAAATTCTTGCAAAGTATGATGTTAACCATAGAATTGCATCTCCTTATCACTGACAGACTAGTGGTCAGGTAGAACTAAGTAATAGAGAGCTGAAATTAATTTTGCAAAAGATAGTTAATAGGTCTAGAAAGAATTGGTCCAAGAAACTAGATGATGCATTATGGGCCTATAGAACTGCATACAAAAAAATCCTATGGGTATGTCTCCATATAAGATGGTTTATGGAAAAGCATGTCACTTACCTCTTGAGCTAGAACATAAGGCTTATTGGGCTATTAAAGAGCTCAACTATGATTTCAAACTTTCTGGTGAGAAGAGGTTATTTGACATTAGC
Organism: Secale cereale; assembly: GCA_902687465.1. Lineage (NCBI taxonomy): Eukaryota > Viridiplantae > Streptophyta > Magnoliopsida > Poales > Poaceae > Secale > Secale cereale. Next base: position 65,852,524 of record LR738714.1, on the reverse strand, counting down.
TCTCTTGATGAATGGAGAACCCAGGCCTATGAGAATGCCAAGCCGTTTAAAGAAAAAGTTAAAAGATGGCATGACAAAAGGATACAAAACTGTGAGTTTAACGTAGGTGATTATGTCTTGCTATACAACTCTCGTTTAAGATTTTTTGCAGGAAAACTTCTCTCTAAATGGGAAGGACCTTACGTTATCGAGGAGGTCTATCGTTCCGGTGCTATAAAAATCAATAACTTCGAAGGCACAAATCCGAAGGTGGTGAATGGTCAAAGAATCAAACATTATATCTCAGGTAATCCTATAAATGTTGAAACCAATGTTATTGAAACCATAACTCCAGAGGAATACATAAGAGACACTTTCCAGAATGATTCAGACTCCGAAAAGGAAGAGGTATTTGGTACGGTAAGTAAACCGACTCCAAAATAGTTCTATTGGCAATTTTTCACAGTTTTGGAATATTTAGAAAAATAGAAAAATAAGAGGTAGTCCGGAAGAGACACAAGCCGTCCACGAAGGTGGAGGGCGCGCCCCCTGCCTCGTGGGCACCTCGTGTGCCTCCCGGACTCCGATTATTTGTATGTTACTCCTTTTGGTCGGTAAAAATTCATTATATATTCTCTCGAAGGTTTTGACCACCGTATCACGCAAAAATCCTCTATTCTTGTTTCAAGCTATTTTTCGGCTCGGGTTGACAAGGCCAGGCATCATGTCGTCCTCCTCCTCCAACAATAAGGGCAACGATGCTTGGCTAATGAAGATAGATCCGAAGAGGGAAGTACCCGAGGAGATCAACAAGGAGAAAAGGATCAAGAAGGCGGTGGAAGATCAGGCTCTGGCAACAGGAGAAGAAGACATCCATCAACCCCTTCCCAACCTCTTTACTTCAACTGAGATTGAAGCTTTCAAGATGATTGAGTTAGCTCAAATTCAATACAAGTATCTCGCAAGTGAAAATATTTTGTTGAAGGAGCATATAGATGCACTTAAAGGTATTATCCGAAAGTTGAAGGATCTCCTACGCTCGATGTATGATGATCCGGCGTCACTACTTTCAACCCCATCATCACCACCCCCGAAGAAGGAGACATAAGCATATGGGTATGGGCACTCCCCTTGGCAACTGCCAAGCTTGGGGAAGTTGCCCCGATATCGTATCACCATCACACTCCTATCTTTACCGTTTTTCTTAGTTCGATCCTTTTGTTAGTATCTTGATCTAGTAGAATAAAGTTAGCATGATCTAGTTGTGAGCTTTTGCTTTATGATCTTTACCCTTTGTAATTGAGTCCATGAGCTATATAATAAAGATTAGTGTTGAGTCAAGGGATTGATTTCCTCACTTTGGTCATGATAGAATAAACTAAAATATAAAAAGTATCAAAGAGATCATATTGATCTTATGGGAAGTAATGACTTCACATATAAATAGTATGATGAATAAAAGTTTTTGAGGGTTAACAAACATAGTTTTGGTCATCGTTGCAATTAATAGGAAGTAATAAATAAAGAGAGGGTTCACATACAAATATACTATCTTAGACATATTTTATGATTGTGAGCACTCATTAAAATATGACATGCTAAAGAGTTGATGTTGGACAAGACAACAAAATGGGTTATGTTTTCTTACATATAAAATAAAGTATATTGTCATGGATCATCCAACATGTTGAGCTTGCCTTTCCCCCTCATGCTAGCCAAAACTCCTCGCACCAAGTAGAGGTACTACTTGTGCTTCCATACATCCTTAAACTCAGTTTTGCCATGAGAGTTCACTATACCTACCTATGGATTGAGTAAGATCCTTCAAGTAAGTTGTCATGTTGCAAACTCGCTAAAATATGTATGATTTATTAGTGTGGAGGAAATAAGCTTTATACGATCTTGTGATATGGAAGTAATAAAAGCGATGGACTGCATAATAAAGGTCCTTATCACAAGTGGCAATATAAAGTGACGTTCTTTTGCGCTAAGACTTTGTGCATCCAACCATAAAAGCACATGACAACCTGTGCTTCCCTCTGCGAAGGTCCTATCATTTATTCTTGCCTTATAAGAGTCAAGGTGAAAATCACCTTTCCTTTTTACATGTTATCCTTTGGCAAGCACATTGTGTTGGAAAGATCCTGGCGTATATACCCACTTGGATGTAAGTTATCATGGTCTATTACTGTTGACATTACCCTTGAGGTAAAAGGTTGGGAGGCAACACCATAAGCTCCTATCTTTCTCTGTGTCCGATTAAAACCCCATAACCATAAGTATTGCGTGAGTGTGAGCAATTGTGGAAGACTATATGATAGTTGACTATGTAGGCTTGCTGAAAAGCTCTTATTTGACTCTTTCTGATGTTACGATAAATTGCAATTGTTTCAATGACTGAGATCATAGTTTGTTGGTTTTTAGTGAAGTTTCTGATTCATACTAGACATTGTGAATGAATTGTTACTTTATCATAAGAATCATATGACAAAATATATGTGTTGCTGTTATAAGAATGATCATGATGCCCTCATGTCCGTATTTTATTTTTTATCGACACCACTATCTCTAAAAATGTTGACATATTTTTCGATACTGGCTTTCGGTTGAGGACAAGCGAGGTCTAAGCTTGGGGGAGTTGATACGTCCATTTTGCATCATGCTTTTATGTTGAGATTTATTGCATTATGGGCTGTTATTACACATTATGTCACAATACTTATGCCTTTTCTCTCTTATGTTACAAGGTTTACATGAAAAGGGAGAATGCCGGCAGCTGGAATTCTGGGCTAGAAAAGAAGCAAACTCTGGAAACCTATTCTGCACAACTCAAAAAGCTCCGGAACTCCACAGGACAGCATTTCAGAAAATATAAAAAAATATCTGGCGAAAGAGGATCACCAGGGGGGCCACCACCTATCCACGAGGGTGGGGGCGCGCCCCCTGCCTCATGCCCCCCCGATGCCCATCTTCTCCTATATGAGGTGTTTTGACCTGGAAAAAATCATAAGCAGGCTTTCGGGACCAGACGCCGCCGTCTCGAGGCGGAACCTTGGCGGAAACCAATCTAGGGCTCCGGCAGAGCTGTTCTGCCGGGGATACTTCCCTCGGGGAGGGGCAAATCGTCACCGCCGTCATCACCAATAACTCTCCCATCTTGGGGAGGGTTATCTTCATCAACATCTTCACCAGCACCATCTCCTCTCAAACCCTAGTTCATCTCTTGTATCCAATCTTTGTACCCAAACCTCAGATTGGTACCTGTGGGTTACTAGTAGTGTTGATTACTCCTTGTAGTTGATGCTATTTGGTTTACTTGGTGGAAGATCGTATGTTCAGATCCATTATGCATATTAATACCCCTCTGATCATGAACAATATTATGTCTTGTGAGTAGTTACTTCTATTCCTGAGGACATGGGAGAAGTCTTGCTATAAGTAGTCATGTGAATTTGGTATTCGTTCGATATTTTGATGAGATGTATGTTGTCTTTCCTCTAGTGGTATCATGTGAACGTCGACTACATGACACTTCACCATTATTTGGGCCTAGAGGAAGGCATTGGGAAGTAATAAGTAAATGATGGGTTGTTAGAGTAACAGAAGCTTAAACCTTAGTTTATGCATTGCTTCGTAAGGGGCTGATTTGGATCCACTTGTTTCATGCTATGGTTAGGTTTACCTTAATACTTCTTTTGTAGTTGCGGATGCTTGCAATAGAGATTAATCATAAGTGGGAGGCTTGTCCAAGTAAGGACATCACCCAAGCACCGGTCCACCCACATACCCAATTATCAAAGTACCGAACGCGAATCAGATGATCGTGATGAAAACTAGCTTGACGATAATTCCCATGTGTCCTCGGGAGCTCTTTCCTCCATATAAGAGTTTGTCCAGGCTTGTCCTTTGCTACAAAAAGGATTGGGCCATCTTGCTGCAACTTATTTACTTTTACCTTTTGTCACTTGCTACCAATTACCTTATCACAAAACTATCTATTACCTATAATTTCAGTGCTTGCAGAAAATACCTTACTGAAAACTTCCTATCATTTCCTTCTGCTCCTTGTTGGGTTCGACACTCTTACTTATCGAAAGGACTACGATAGATCCCCTACACTTGTGGGTCATCAACTACTAGGACCCACCATTAATAACTTTGCATGCAAGGAAGTGCCTCCTTATCCCCCCTGATAGTCAGGACCCACCTGGCCGAAGCGTACGTAGCGTTGTCATTCTGGTCGCCAACGTGTACGTACATACTGGTCGACCGGTCTCTCTGGAACGATGAACCGTGGCCGAGGAAGCAGCGACACGTGTAGTATTAGAGCCCCCATACGTAGCAGTTCAGGCAGTCCAGTCAAAACCGTGTACACATACTTACAGTCAAATGCTAAACAATACGACCACGTACATACATACGGGCAGGGTCTCGAACGCCTACTAGTGCATTTGTACGACCAGGGCTCATGTACATGAAGAGGCAATATACGGCAACAACGTCGTCCTGTTCATCGGCAGCTAACCGGCTGGGTCAGAATGGAGGAAACATCGTCATCTTCACCAAGAGTCAAGTGACTGGGTAGGACCGCGTCCTGTTCATCGTGAGCGAAGCCACTGGGTCGGAACGCGTCGTGTCCAACACGAGCCAACCGGCTTGGAAGAAACATCTGGAACGGGGTCTGGCATACCGCAAAACGGAGGAAAATGATGTTGTGTTCGACCGCGTACGGTCGAAACGGGGTCCTGTTCATCGGGAATGGTCTGGCGTACCGCAGAACAAAGGAAACAGACTTGTGTTCGAGCTCCTACAGTCAAAACGGAGTGCTGTTGATTGGGAGGGGCGTGGCGTACCACAAAACGGAGGAAATAGACTTTTGTTGGAGTGCCTACGGTCAAAATGGGGTCGTGTTCATCGGGAGGGGTGCGGCGTACCGCAAAATAGGACTCCACGGGCTACTATTCATCCACCGTCTATTGCCTCGCTCCAGCCTTCACGGGCTACTGTTCATCCACCGTTGACTTCCACCAGGATCCACCTAATATCGTTCATCCATCGTCGACCTCCTCCGCCTCCACTAGCTACTGTTCACCACAGGGTCCTGTTCATCCACCCCTAATCGGCTCGGGTGTGTGGCGACGTCCTCTCGATCAAGGTCCTGTTCATGTAGCGGCAATAACCTCTAGTACCACGGGGTCCTGTTCATCCAACCCCCACAGGGAACCGCCCATCCAACCCCAACAACGGTTACTGTTCATCAAGAGGCAGCAGCAGGTTCGATCGGCTTCAGTTAGCAGCAGTAGCGAAGATATCGCTCGGGTTCAGTTAAAACCAGGTATCGATCACTCGAGCTCAGTAATGTAGCTAGCGCAATCGCTCAGGTTCAGTAAGCGAACGGCTCGCTCGGGTTTAGTTAGAGCCCAGCGCCTCACACATACACGTGACGTGTACGAGAGAAACGCGCAAGCCTCCGTGCATCGCTCTGCCCCGACCACCCACCATAACCGGGAACTCCCCGAAATTTTCCTCTCCCTCGCTTCTACCATGATTTTTCCATCATGGACGGCCCAAAGAATGTCATGCAGGTGCGTCCCCGGCCCACCCAGGATGAAGAGCCCATTTTCTGTCATGATTTTTTGTTATAGAAGTAGGAGCCCACCACATCTATGATGATACGTGTTTTTGTCACAATCATCGTCATAGAAGTGTCATAAGCATGACAGAAAAAAATTGTTCGGGCCAAAATGTCATGGATGTGTCCTTTTTGTACTTCTAGCAACCAGTGTTAGGTATTCAACGATTACACACACACATGCACACACACATGCACACACGCGCGCACACACACAACAGGTCTATTCTGCTAATATTAGCAGAATAATATTCTGCACATACTTTTGAATTGCATGCTTAATGCAAGTGCATGACATTTTTTAAGTAATAGTAGTGCAATACTGAGACGAGTGAAATACTCCTCGCAAAAAACTACACGTCATTTTTCTAGTATCGTTTTAATCCACTTTTTTAACAATTTGTTGGAGCGATGCATATGAATATATGATACGTTGTTGGGAAGGTATGGATTGAGCGCAACTTCACTCTGTTGAACACTTTTCAAGTTTCCTCACGATTTAAGAGCAGTTTCAAAAATGGTGCGACGTTTGATGAGTGGCTATGAGAATATTTTTGTGGGTTTTTCAAACTACTCATCGAAATAATACAAATGATACGGCATTGTAAAGGCGTAACTTTTTCATATAGAATACTCTATCTAATTCCCGATGGTTTAATTGAAGTTTCAAAATTACCCAAACACGAAAACTCTGTTTTTCAAATTTTGTAATTTTTTTGTCACATCCCTAGTTAGCACTTGCATTAGGGTTAGTTGGTGTGTGCATCATGTTTACTTTTCAAAGAAATTTGAAATGGGAATGACAGAAACCCCAGCACCCCTCTTCTAACAACTAGGGTTTGATAAAATATTTTCCAATGTACCCAAAATGCCCTTCAAAAATGTTCATCATTTCTGCCTTGGTCTCAAACCTTTGCTAAAAATGGTGCACAATTTTCTAGGACATCCAAGGTCACTGGATTAAATCATATGGTATTTGAATTTGGGCATTTAAATGCTATAAAATATTTTAAATGCTCAAATAATCATAAACTATAATGTTTCCTACTGTTCATATTATATACAGTAGGTATGACAAGTGTTATGAGTTATAAAAATGCTCTGGCATTTTATTTAATTAAACAAAGTTGCAAAACAAATGAAACAGAAAAGAAATAGAAAAAAGAGAGAGAGAGAAGAAGTTTACCTGGCGCCCCACCGGGCCCCCCTGCCGGCCCAGCCCAGCTGCCGCTCCAGCGAGCTGCTTGGCTCGGCCAGGCAGGCAGGCAGGTGCTCGACGGCGACCGCACCGCGCGCCACGCAGCTGCCCGCCGCCCTGCTTCCTCCCCTCGCCGTCCTGGAGGGCTGGATCGGTGGTACACGTCGCCCCCGACCTTGCAGACACCTCCCCCTCTCCCCAGCTCCTCTCCCTCGCTCTCCCCGCGCCATGGCCGACGCCGTCGTGCTCGCACCGTCGTAGAAGCCGCGCCCACCGTCGTCCCTGAGCCCCGCCTTGGTGCCCGTCGTCTCCGCCGTCCTCGACTACTTCGAACAGGCCGAGCCCCGAGCGCTCGCCCGCCCTGGAGACGCCCCCGACCTCTTCTTCCCCAACTCCGGCCGCGGAGATCCCCCTCGCCGTTCCGCTCAGCTCCAACCACCCCCGAGCTCGCTCCGGCGCCTGCTGCAACCCCTGTGAGCCCAGCTTCGTCGTCCCCCTCTCCGTTGGCTCTCTTCTGCCCTGGAACGCACCGCACGAAGCTCACCTGCACGCACCGCCGCGGAGCTCGTCGCCGACGAGGCTCCGGCCATCCATTGGTCCGGCCACCATGCCTATCAGCTTCACCATCACACGTAGATGCTGTAGGACCACTTCACGCTCCTCTACGAGCACCGCACAGTCGTTTTCGACTTCGACGAACTCCGGCCGCCGCTGGAGTCGTCGCCGGCGTCATCTCCGGCGACCCCAAGGCCAGCCACCACCTCCACTCGATGCGGTTTGCCTCCAGCTACCCGTAGGTGTGCTCCGCCGTCGTTTTGGCAGCCGGAGCACGAAACCTGCACCCCACCGCCGTGTTTGGCCTCGCCGGCGGCTAAACGCCGGCGAGTTGGACCTGTTTTGACCACGGGTTTGACCCCCTAGGTCACTGGCATGTGGGCCCTGCCCGCAAGGCAAACCTAGTTTAGGTGTTAATTTAATTCTAATTAGTTAATTAGTTAACTGTGACACTGACCAGTGGGTCCCACTGGTCAGGTTTGACTTGGACTGGCCCTGTTGACTGCCTGACGTCAGCATGATGTCATGCTGACGCAGTAAAGGATTTTCTGGGATTTTTAGATTAAAAATAATTCAGGAAATTCCAGAAAATACCCAAAACTTCTAAAAAATCATATAAAATCAACCATAGCTCAGATGGAAAAGATTTATATATGAAAAATGATCAGAAAAATCCAATCTTTCCAATGGCACTGGTTTCATGCATGTTTGAATAAGTTAACTTGCTGTATACATCAAAAACATGATAATGCACTTATTTAAATAATAGTTTGAACTCCAATTTGAATCTTTGATTCAAATAGGTTCAAACCCTTCTGGTTTTAGTTGCATTAGCCAACACACATGCATCTTGCCATGTCATGAGCATGCATCATATTGTTGCATTTGTTTGTTAATGATTGTATCGCCGATATTCTCTGTGTTAGGTCCTGCTCCCGAGGATACTGCTGCGTATCCAGTTGAAGAGCAGTACCCGACAACTACCTTGTCAGGCAAGCAATCATTGATCATTCCGATACAAACCCAATCTTCTCGCTCCTGCTCTCTTTTACTGCATTAAGGCAACAGCGTGTGAACTGCTACTTGCTGCGGTAGTTGAACCCTATCCCTTGCATGACCTGTCATTGCCAGAGTAAATAGTTGAAACCCACTAGCATGTGTAGGAGTGGATTGAGCCATGTGATGTGTGATCCACCATGCTATTTGTTTATGTTGCCTGCTATGTTTAGTGTTGTGTCTGGTCTGGTTCATCTAGGTGATGGATCAGAGTGAAATGATCATACCGATAAAGAGAAGGAAGTGTGGAATACGCTTGGTAAAGGTATCGATGAAAGGCCATGTAGGAGTACATGGTGGGTTGTTTCATTGGAATCGTCCTTAGGACCCGAGATCTGTATGTGTGGTTCAAGTTACAGCTACTACCACACATTGGGATCCTTAATTGACCCTCTCGGCTTATTAATTACCCTTGATCTCTGTCCAGGAGTTGCAACTAGTTTCTGGTGTTTATAGCTCACTGGAGGTCGTGCACAACGCTTACCCTCGGGGTGGGTTGTGATGCGACAGGTACGTGGCATGGTGTACCGGTTGCCTGTTTGGTAACTCGGGAACCCTGTACACATCGTTTGGGGCCGTGAGCGACACCCCGGCCGGATCTCCCCACGGATGGAACCCAAATAGGCGATAAACCTGGACGAGAGACTTGAGTAGTTAGTCAGGTCGTGGCCGACACCCCCGCTGGGCTTCCGCTTGAAGGTTGCCGAGTACACGCCGAGTAAACGGCGATAAGTGGTGAGAGCGTGTGTGAAGAAGTACACCCCTGCAGGGTTATCAATCTATTCGAATAGTCGTTGTTCGCGGTACGGACTACTTGGTTACTCTTACAGTTCATAGACAAGTTGATGGATACTACTAAAAGCCTCAAGATAAGCATGAGTGCCGCGGATGGCCCTTCCGTAGGATGACGGAAGAGGATCCTCGGTAGTGTATTCATGTGGTGAGTAGAGGACTCGTGTTCGTAATAACATCTTGCAATCTGTTGAGAGTTGTAGTATAGGTTAGCCAAGGTCAAAGCTGGCATTCTGCTATGAACTCCACTACCCCCCTTTGATAATGTTGCATGTATGATAGGTTCTGTGGTAAGACTTGCTGAGTACCTTTGTACTCATGTTTGCTTAATAACTGTTGCGGAGGAGAACCCTACCCCTGCTGATGGGTTCTACATAGACGTTGACGTCGACGAGTAGCTTGACACCCAGACGGAGATCTGGAGCTTGTGAAGGGCCTTGTATATAGTCAGGCTACACCAAGCCTGTTTTATTTTCTAAGTTGTCTGTACTCAGACATGTAGCTTCCGCTTGTGCTTGTATGACTGTATGACTTGAGTGTTGGGTCATGTGACCCCTACCTGTATGGATATGTTATGTATGGCTTTTGGAGCCTTTTAAATAAAGTACTTTGAGTCATAGAGTTCTGTTGTGATGCAATGTTGTATTTGCACATATTGAGCATATTGCGTGTATGTTTGAAATGCTTGGTATGTGTGGGATCCGACACCTAGTTGTTTTCCTTTGGTAGCCTACCTTACAGGGAAATGCCTCCTAGTGATTCCAATGAGCCTTGGTAGCTTGCTACTGCTCGGAACACGTAGGCTAGCCGGCATGTGTCCTTCTTCATTCCTGTGTCTGTCCCTTAGGGGAAATGTCACGCGTTGTTCCTTTAAGTCCATGTAGCTTGCTACGACTTGGGTTCATACGTTGATGACCGACACGTTCGTTGCTGGGTCATGGATGTCTGTCTCTGTAATTTAGTGCCACTTTTGGTTTATAACTAGCCATGTCGGCCCGGGTTCTCTGTCATATGGTGCTAGCGACACTGTCATATACGTGTGCAAAAATGCGCAAACGGTCCCGGGCCAGGTAAGGTGGCACCCGTGGGGTTACCGTGCGTGAGGCCGCAAAGTGATATGACGTGTTACAGCTAGATCGGTGTGACTTAGGATCGGGGTCCTGACATTTTTCTTTATGGTTTTCGCTACACTTTTCTATTGTGTGTCAAAATTAGGCATGTGATACGTCATTGGAAAGCTATGTAAGCGGCGCACCTATAGTATGTAGAACATGTTTTGACATTCCTTACGATTTTACATTAATGTTGGATATAATGCGGCAGCCGATGAGTGTTAGCGGCCGTTTATTCTTGATTTTTTTTCAAACCACTTATCAAAATAATGAAATGATATGCCACTGGATATATGTTGACCAGGCGCACTATAATATGTAGAACATGTTTTGGCATTGCTTACGATTTTATATTAATTTTGAGGAAGATGACAATGATAGTGGCAGTTTTTTCTTCATTTTTTCCAAACCACTCGTCGTAATGATGCAAATGATACTCTATTGGAAATATAACGATGAGGCACAAACTTTTCATGTGAACACTCTCTCTAATTCCTTACGATTTAAGAGTAGTTTTGAAGTTACCAAAATGCAGACATTGTTTTCAATGACACCAAAATCATCGCGTGAACCGCATGAGACACAAGAATCCACTGCCCCAGACAAAAAATCACACTGCATTAGACAGTCAAGTGAACCGCATAATTTATTTTTGTGAGACATAAATTTCCGAGACGAGGAAGTGGAATGCGGTTCACATCGGGCGTAAGTGAACATCAACAAAATCGAGAAGTTTACCACATTAATTTTTTTGTCATTTTTGTTACAATTGTTTTGCACTTCACAGTTGGGAGTAAGTGAACGACACTACCAAAAGTGAACTGCGACACTACCGAGAGTGAACTGCGTGTGTTTTTGTTGTCTTTTTCATATATTTTTTGCGCGTGTAGATTGAGCGAGTGGATCATAGGGACTGAGTGTGTGAGCTAGATATAACGAGAAGCAAGATTCTTTGAGTTCTTTTTCTGTCTACAGAGGAGTTTTATAGAGAATGGCATGAGACAACAAAGTGAGATTCAAAGCATACACAACTATCCAATAGATTTACACTTGGATACATAGTGAGCCGCATAAGAAAAATCAACGATTTCCTGTTTTCTGCAATTGGGAACAATGTGAACTGAACTGCTAGGAGTTCTGTTGTGATGCAATGTTGTATTTGCACATATTTAGCATATTGCGTGTATGTTTGAAATTCTTGGTATGTGTGGGATCCGACACCTAGTTGTTTTCCTTTTGTAGCCTACCTTACAGGGAAATGCCTCCTAGTGATTCCAATGAGCCTTGGTAGCTTGCTACTGCTCGGAACACGTAGGCTAGCCGGCATGTGTCCTTCTTCGTTCCTGTGTCTGTCCCTTAGGGGAAATGTCACGCGTTGTTCCTTTAAGTCCATGTAGCTTGCTACGACTTGGGTTCATACGTTGATGACAGACACGTTCGTTGCTGGGTCATGGATGCCTGTCTCTGTAATTTAGTGCCACTTTTGGTTTATAACTAGCCATGTCGGCCCGGGTTCTCTGTCATATGGATGCTAGCGACACTGTCATATACGTGTGCCAAAATGCGCAAACGGTCCCGGGCCAGGTAAGGTGGCACCCGTGGGGTTACCGTGCGTGAGGCCGCAAAGTGATATGACGTGTTACAGCTAGATCGGTGTGACTTAGGATCGGGGTCCTGACATTTTTCTTTATGGTTTTCGCTACACTTTTCTATTGTGTGTCAAAATTAGGCATGTGATACGTCATTGGAAAGCTATGTAAGCGGCGCACCTATATTATGTAGAACATGTTTTGAGATTCCTCACGATTTTACATTAATGTTGGATATAATGCGGCAGCCGATGAGTGTTAGCGGCCGTTTATTCTTGATTTTTTTTCAAACCACTTATCGAAATAATGAAATGATATGCCACTGGAAATATGTTGACCAGGCGCAACTATAATATGTAGAACATGTTTTGGCATTGCTTACGATTTTATATTAATTTTGAGGAAGATGACAATGATAGTGGCAGTTTTTTCTTCATTTTTTCCAAACCACTCGTCGTAACGATGCAAATGATACTCTATTGGAAATATAACGATGAGGCACAAACTTTTCATGTGAACACTCTCTCTAATTCCTTACGATTTAAGAGTAGTTTTGAAGTTACCAAAATGCAGACATTGTTTTCAATGACACCAAAATCATCGCGTGAACCGCATGAGACACAAGAATCCACTGCCCCAGACAAAAAATCACACTGCATTAGACAGTCAAGTGAACCGCATAATTTATTTTTGTGAGACATAAATTTCCGAGACGAGGAAGTGGAATGCGGTTCACATCGGGCGTAAGTGAACATCAACAAAATCGAGAAGTTTACCACATTAATTTTTTTGTCATTTTTGTTACAATTGTTTTGCACTTCACAGTTGGGAGTAAGTGAACGACACTACCAAAAGTGAACTGCGACACTACCGAGAGTGAACTGCGTGTGTTTTTGTTGTCTTTTTCATATATTTTTTGCGCGTGTAGATTGAGCGAGTGGATCATAGGGACTGAGTGTGTGAGCTAGATATAACGAGAAGCAAGATTCTTTGAGTTCTTTTTCTGTCTACAGAGGAGTTTTATAGAGAATGGCATGAGACAACAAAGTGAGATTCAAAGCATACACAACTATCCAATAGATTTACACTTGGATACATAGTGAGCCGCATAAGAAAAATCAACGATTTCCTGTTTTCTGCAATTGGGAACAATGTGAACTGAACTGCTGGGAGTTCTGTTGTGATGCAATGTTGTATTTGCACATATTGAGCATATTGCGTGTATGTTTGAAATTCTTGGTATGTGTGGGATCCGACACCTAGTTGTTTTCCTTTGGTAGCCTACCTTACAGGGAAATGCCTCCTAGTGATTCCAATGAGCCTTGGTAGCTTGCTACTGCTCGGAACACGTAGGCTGGCCGGCACGTGTCCTTCTTCGTTCCTGTGTATGTCCCTTAGGGGAAATGTCACGCGTTGTTCCTTTAAGTCCATGTAGCTTGCTACGACTTGGGTTCATACGTTGATGACCGACACGTTCGTTGCTGGGTCATGGATGCCTGTCTCTGTAATTTAGTGCCACTTTTGGTTTATAACTAGCCATGTCGGCCCGGGTTCTCTATCATATGGATGCTAGCGACACTGTCATATACGTGTGCCAAAATGCGCAAACGGTCCCGGGCCAGGTAAGGTGGCACCCGTGGGTTTACCGTGCGTGAGGCCGCAAACTGATATGACGTGTTACAGCTAGATCGGTGTGACTTAGGATCGGGGTCCTGACAGCGTTGGCATCAGAGCTGGACTGCCTGTAGGTTTCTCAAGCCAAACTGGTCGATGTTGAGTCTAGAAAAATTCTTAGTTATATGTAGGGGAATTGATTGTGGAAGGGAACGTAAGGCTCTTTTTACTCCTTTACCTTATGCCCTTCTGATCTGAGTCAGTCTATTCTTTCTACGGGGATTTAGGACTAGGCCTCTTATCCTTTCTAGGTTCACGTGTTACTAATCCGTAGACTCTTAGGATTGTTGGTCAAGCCTCAGTTCAGTTTCTATCCTTTTAGTATGATGATTGTTGGACCCGGAACCTTGATATGGAATTGTTGAGTGGCTATGCTATCATTTGTATGATGTCTCAAATTTTGTTTGAGCATTTACAGTTGTTATGCTGCCCGATTTCTTCCAGAAACACTAATGCCTTTGCATTACTTCGTGTTTCAGATGTCTGGCCGCATCCCTCACCAAGTGGTTCGTTTGACTCGGTGCATTAATGTGCCCCGTCACACGGCCATGCTAGTCCGTGTGCTGACTGAGACCGGTTATCGCTGGTATCCTGAATACACCGTGGAGGAACAGTACCGGGATTTTAATCAGAGTCAGTATTTCTGCACAGTCCGGATATACCCCTCATATCCCGGAGCTAATGATCCCATCCATTGGTCTTATGGACTCGGGATTACCATCGAGATGGCAGTGCAGGATGCCGCTTATTCGATGATGACCATTCTCCGTGCTAGGCATGCCCTATTGCTGAACACTGAGTTCTGTTACATGCCAGCCTCACTTCCCGGCGAGGAAGGCTACTACACCGGTCTGTATACTGATGCTGCTCATGAAGAGCCACTGCTTCAGACTACTATTCAGATGTTGGAGGATAGGGACCGTGAGGTCCGTGCCCTCCGAATGGAGCTGTATAACACTCGGGCCGCTCATTGGACTACTTTGACACGGCTTGCACCTGTTGTGCACTCCGGATATCTGGACATGCGGGATTTGTACCCCGTGCGGACTCGTCTGCCTGATCGCATGGATTGGCGTGACGTTGGGGGTATTACACCTCCACGTGGGCGTCGGTTACCACCAGCATCGGGACCGAGACCACACCCGTGTCCTTATGGTCCACAGCCTTCGAGTGCTCGCGAGTTCCAAGATCCATCTGTTCCACTTCCAGGCTACGGTGGTAATCTTTACGAGGATTACTACGCGAATGTCTGAGCTAGGCCGTGGTTGTAGTAGTATTGTAGTAGTTGTATTTCCACAGTCCTGCGCGTCTTGTGGAACATGACTTAGTGTGTACTGAGTTCCGGAGGTGTAGTTAAATAATGTATAGGAGCTTGGAATGCCTCTGATGGGATGTATCGTCTTTCACCGCAGTTGTACTTTAGCCTTGGCTTGTACTAAACTTTGTATGGTGTGTATGACCACCGGTGTATATATAGCAGTTCCTATATTACCATGTCATACGGATGAACATCTTTGCATTCCATGTCATCCATTACATTCTGCACTTCTATGTCAAATTTTTGCCATCCTTGTCTAAACCGTTGTTTTGTTTTCCTAGGATGGTCAACACTCGCAACACTCCTGCTGCTCAGGAGCAGAGTGAGGCTAGTGGGGCTAGAGATGGGAATCTTCCCCAGCCACCCTCCTTGGCGGAAGTTATGCTTGAAGCAGAACGGAACAAGAGAGAGACCAACCGTCTGCTGGAACGCATAGAGCAGAACACTGGGTTTCGTCAGAGGAATGACGTGGTGTCAATCCACGATTTTATCAAGATGTGTCCACCGAAGTTCCATCACTCCACTGAACCTCTGGATGCTGATGACTGGCTACATAGTATTACCCACAAGCTACACTCTGCCCGTGTGGCCGAAGCTGACAAGGTTATCTACGCCGCCTACCATCTTGAGGGCCCTGCCAGTCTTTGGTTTGAAAACTTTGAAGCTATGCGTCCTGCTGGCCAAGTCACTACCTGGGTTGAGTTCAGTGAGGCATTCCGTGAACACCACATTCCGGAAGGTCTCATGGATCGCAAGCGGGAGGAATTCTGCAATTTCACCCGGGGCCGTTTAACTGTGGATGGCTATAGTCGCGAGTTTGGTAACCTGGCACGCTATGCACCTGAAGAAGTATCCACCGATGCCAAGAAGCAAGCGAGGTTCTGTTGGAAATATGCCCTAGAGGCAATAATAAATTGGTTATTATTATATTTCCTTGTTCACGATAATCGTTTATTATCCATGCTAGAATTGTATTGAAAGGAAACTCAGATACATGTGTGGATACATAGACAAACACCATGTCCCTAGTGAGCCTCTAGACAACTAGCTCGTTGATCAATAGATGGTTACGGTTTCCTAACCATGGACATTGGATGTCGTTGATAACGGGATCACATCATTAGGAGAATGATGTGATGGACAAGACCCAATCCTAAGCCTAGCACAGATCGTGTAGTTCGTATGCTAAAGCTTTTCTATGTGTCAAGTATCTTTTCCTTAGACCATGAGATTGTGCAACTCCCGGATACCGTAGGAATGCTTTGGGTGTACCAAACGTCACAACGTAACTGGGTGGCTATAAAGGTGCACTACAGGTATCTCCGAAAGTGTCTGTCGGGTTGGCACGAATCGAGACTGGGATTTGTCACTCCGTGTGACGGAGAGGTATCTCTGGGCCCACTCGGTAGGACATCATCATAATGTGCACAATATGTGATCAAGGAGTTGACCACGGGATGATGTGTTACGGAACGAGTAAAGAGACTTGCTGGCAACGAGATTGAGCAAGGTATCGGTATACCGACGATCGAATCTCGGGCAAGTGCTGTACCGATAGACAAAGGGAATCGTATACGGGATTGATTGAATCCTTGACATCGTGGTTCATCCGATGAGATCATCGTGGAACATGTGGGAGCCAACATGGGTATCCAGATCCCGCTGTTGGTTATTGGCCGGAAAGTTGACTCGGTCATGTCTACATGGTTCCCGAACCCGTAGGGTCTACACACTTAAGGTTCGATGACGCTAGGGTTATAGGGAAAGTATGTACGCGGTTACCGAATGTTGTTCGGAGTCCCGGATGAGATCCCAGACGTCACGAGGAGTTCCGGAATGGTCCGGAGGTAAAGATTCATATATGGGAAGTCCTGTTTTGGTCACCGGAAAAGTTTCGGGCGATATCGGTAATGTACCGGGACCACCGGGAGGGTCCCGGGGGTCCACCAGGTGGGGCCACCAGCCCCAGAAGGCTACGTGGACTAAGTGTGGGAGGGGACCAGCCCCAAGGGGGCTGGTGCGCCCCTCCACCAAGTCCCAGGGCGCCTCCAAGAGGGGAGGGGGGCAAACCCTAGGGCAGTTGGGCCCTAGGGCCCAATAGTGGTGCGCCTCCCCCTCTCTCCCCCTTGGCCGCCCCCCCTAGATGGGATCTAGGGCTGGCCGCACCCTAGGGGAGGGAAACCCTAAAGAGGGGCGCAGCCCTCCCTTCCCCCTATATATATGTGAGGTTTTAGGGCTGTTGGACACACGAGAAAGTCTCCCTCTTGGCGCAGCCCTACCCCTCTCCCTCCTCGTCTCTTGCAGCGCTTGGCGAAGCCCTGCTGGAGTCCCGCGCTCCTCCACCACCACCACGCCGTCGTGCTGCTGTTGGATGGAGTCTTCCCAACCTCTCCCTCTCTCCTTGCTGGATCAAGGCGTGGGAGACGTCACCGGGCTGCACGTGTGAAGAACGCGGAGGCACCGTTGCTTCGGTGCTAGGATCTTCGGCGATCTGAATCGCGGCGAGTACGACTCCATCAACCGCGTTCTTGAACGCTTCCGCTTAGCGATCTACAAGGGTATGTGGATCCAACTCTCCTCTCGTAGATGCATCTCCTAGATTGATCTTGGTGAGCGTAGGAAAATTTTTGTTTCCCATGCAACGTTCCCCAACAGTGGCATCATGAGCTAGGATCTTGCGTAGATGTTTTCACGAGTAGAACACAAAGGGGTTTGTGGGCGTTGATGTTTAAATTGCTTCCCTCCTTGGTCTTTCTTGATTCAGCGGTATTATGGGATGAAGCGGCCCGGACCAACTTTACATGTCCACGTACATGAGACCGGTTCCATCGACAGACATGCGACTTTTGTTGCATAAGATGGCTGGCGGGTGTCTGTCTCTCCTATCTTAGTTGAATCGGAATAGACAAAGGCGGTCCTTGTAGAAGGTTAAATAGCAACTTAAATATCACCGTTGTGGCTTTGCGTAGGTAAGAAGCGTTCTTGCTAGATACCCATAGCAGCCACGTAAAACATGCAACAACAAATTAGAGGACGTCTAACTTGTTTTTGCAGGGTATGTATGTGATATGATATGGCCAATGACATGATGAGATATATTTGATGTATGAGATGATCATGTTGTAATAGTTAATATCGACTTGCATGTCGATGTATACGGCAACCGGCAGGAGCCATAGGGTTGTCTTTAATTTTTGTATGACCTGCGTGTCAATCATTAAGCGCTATGTAATGCTTTACTTTATCGCTAAACGGTAGCAATAGTAGTAAGAGCATGGTGGGCGCGCGACAACCCCGATGGCGACACGATGATGGATATCATGATGATGGGGATCATGGTGTTACGCCGGTGACGATGGTGATCATGCCGGTGCTTTGGAGATGGAGATCAAAAGCACGAGTTGATGGCCATATCATGTCACTTATGATTTGCATGTGATGTTAATCCTTTTATGCATCTTATTTTGCTTAGGACGACGGTAGCATTATAAGATGATCCCTCACTAAAATTTCAAGATAAAATTGTGTTCCCCCCGAGTGTGCGCCGTTGCGAAGGTTCGTCGTTTCGAAGCACCACGTGATGATCGGGTGTGATAGACTCTACGTTCGCATACAACGGGTGCAAGCCAGTTTTGCACATGCAGAACACTCGGGTTAGACTTGACGAGCCTAGCATGTACAGACATGGCCTCGGAACACGGAAGACCGAAAGGTCGAGCATGAGTCATATAGTAGATATGATCAACATGAAGATGTTCACCATTGACACCACCTCATCTCACGTGATGATCGGACTTGGGTTGGTGGATTTGGGTCATGTCACGCTCGGATGACCAGAGGGATGTCAATTTGAGTGGGAGTTATAAGTAATTTGATTAGTTAAACTCACTTATCATGAACAATAGTCTAAGTTGACTTTGCAAATTATGTTGTAGACCAATAACTGCGTTGTAGCTCCCTGTTTAATACGATCCTAGAGAAAGACTAAGTTGAAAGATAATGTAAGCAAGGATGCGGACTGGGTCCGTAGTCCGAGGAGTGTCCTCACTGCTGCACAGAAAGCTTACGTCTTTGATGCACCGCTCGATGTGCAAACCCCTACAACGTTGTCTGTGGATGTTGTGAACACCTGACAGAGACGTCCTGATGACTACTTGATAGTTTAGTGCACCATACTTCACGGCTTAGAATCGGGATTCCAATGACGTTTTGAACGCCATAGAACATATGAGATGTTCTAAGAGCTGAAATTGGGATTTCAGGCTCATGCTCGTGCTGAGAGGTGTGAGACCTCTGACAAGTTCTTTTGCCAAAAAGATGGAGGAGAATGGCTCAACTAGTGAGCATGTGCTCAGAATGTCTGGGTGCTGAAATCACTTGAACCAAGTGGGAGTTAATCTTCCAGGTGAGATAGTGGTTGACAGAATTCTCTAGACACTATCACCAAGCTACTAGAACTTCGTGATGAACTATGACATGCAAAGGATGGAGATGATCCCGGTGCTGTTAGCGGTTCTTAGTACCGCAAAAGTAGAAATCAAGAAGGAGCATCAAGTGTTGATGGTTTAGCAAGACCACTGGTTTCAAAAGGGGCAAGGGCTAGAAGGAAAACTTCATGAATGGCAAACCAGTTGTCGCTCTAATGAGGGAACCCAAGGTTGCACCCAAACCTCGAGACTAAGTGCTTCGATTGTAAGGGTAACGGTCACATGGTAGCGGAACCACCCCAAATACATGGTAGATATGATAGCTGGCAACTTCAACAAAGTATATTTGATATACGTGTTATTGATGTGTACCTTAGTAGTACTCCTTGTAGCACCTGGGTATTGGATACCGGTTCAGTTGCTATTATTAGTGACTTGAAGCAAAAGCTACGGACTGAACGGAGACTAGCTAAGGACGAGGTGACGATGTGTGTTGGAAGTGTTTCCAAGGTTGATGAGATCACCATCGCACACTTCCTCTATTTTCGAGATTAGTGTTGAACCTAGATAAATGTTATCAGGTGTCTACGTTGAGCATGAAAATGATTAGATCATGTTCATCGCAATACGGTTATTCATTTGAGTTAGAGAATAATGGTTATTCTGTTTACATGAATGATACCTTTATGGTCATGCACCCAATGGTTCGTTGAATCTCGATCATGGTAATACACATAATGATAATATTAATGCCAAAAGATGTAGAGTTAATAATGATAGTACCACTTTCTTGTGGCACTGCCGCTTAGGTCATTTTGGCATAAAATGCATGAAGAAACTCCATGCTGATGGACGTTTGGAGTCACTTGATTTTGAATCGCTTGACACATGCGAGCCATGCCTCTTGGGCAGGATGACTGAGATCTCGTTTTCAGGTACAATGAAACGGGTAAGTGACTTATTGGAAATCATACATGCTGATGTATATGATCCAATGAGAATTTAGGCGTGTGGTGGATATCGTTATTTTCTCATCTTCACTGACGATTTGAGTAGATATGGTATATTTACTTAATGAAGCAAAAGTCTGAAACGTTTGAAAGGTTCAAAAATTTCAGAGTGAAGATTAAGAATCATCATAACAAGAAGATCATGTTCCTACGATCTGATCAAGGGGATATTATCTTAATTATGAGTTTGGCAATCACTTAAGACATTGTGGAATTGTTTCGCAGTTGAAGTCCCCTGGAACACCACAGCGTAATGGTGTGTCCGGACATCGTAATCGAACCTTATGAGATATGGTGCGATCTATGGTGTGTCTTACCGATCTACCGCTATTATTTTGAGGTTATGCATTAGAGACAGCTGCATTCACTTTATATAGGGCACCATCTAAGTCCGTTGAGACGACGTCGTATGGTTTGGCAAGAAACCAAAGTTGTCGTTTTCTTAAATGTTTGGGGCTGCGATGCTTATGGCTTCAGCCAGGAAAGGCTCGAACCCAAAGCGGACAAATACATCTTCATGGAATACCCACTGGTAACGGTTGGGTATACCTTCTATCTCAGATCCAAGGACAAAAAAATGTTTGTCGCTAAGAATGGGTCCTTTCTCGAGAAGGAGTTTCTCTCGAAAGAATTGAGTGGGAGGAAGATAGAACTTGATGAGGTTGTCGAACCCTCACTTCAACCGGAGAGTAGTGCAACACAGAAAGATGTTTCTGTGGAATCTACAACAGTTGAAGAGGAAACTAATGATAGTGATCATGAAGCTCCAGATCAAGTTGCTATCGAACCTCGTAGGTTGACAAGGATATGTACTACTCCTGAGTAGTACGTTGATCCTGTCTTAGAGGTCATGTTGTTGGACAACGATGAACCTACGAACTATGGAGAAGCGATGGTGGGCCCATATTCCGACAAATGGTTAGAAGCCGATAAATCCGAGATAGGATCCATGTATCAAAACAAAGTATGGACTTTGGTGGACTTGCCCTGTGATCGACAAGCCATTGAGACAAATGGATCTTTAAGACTAAGACGGATGTGGACGGTAATGTCACCGTCTATGAAGCTCGACTTGTGGCGAAGAGTTTTCCGCAAGTTCAAGGAGTTGACTACGATGAGATTTTCTCACCCGTAGCGATGCTTAAGTCCGTCGGAATCATGTTAGCATTAGCTGCATTTATGAAATCTGGCAGATGGATGACAAAACAAGTTTCCTTACTAGTTTTCGTAAGGAAAGGTTGTATGTGATACAATCAGAAAGGTTTTGTCGATCCTAAGGATGCTAAAAGGATATGCTAGCTCCAGCGATCCTTCCATGGACTAGAGCAAGCATCTCGGAGTCGGAATATACACTTTGATGGAGTGATCAAAGTTTTTGGGTATACAAAGTTTGTTGGAAACTTGTATTTGCAATAAAGTGAGTGGGAGCACTACAACATTTCTGATAAGTATATGTGAATGACATATTGTTGATCCGAAATGATGTAGAATTTCTGGAAAGCATAAAGGGTTGTTTGAAATGAGTTTTTCAAAGGAAGACCTGGATAAAGCTGCTTACATATTGGGCATCAAGATCTATACAGATAGATCAAGACGCCTGATTAGACTTTCAAAGAACACACACCTTGTCATATTTTTGAAGGAGTTCAAAATAGATCAGTCAAAGAAAGAGTTCTTACCTGAGTTGTAAGGTGTGAAGTTGAGTAAGACTCAAAGCTTGACCACGGCAGAAGAAAGAGGAAGGACGAAGGTCGTCCCCTATGGTTTTGTCATAGGCTCTATACGATATGCCATGCTAAGTACCGCACCTGATGTGTGCCTTGCCACATGTCTGGCAAGAGGGTACAAAGGTGATCCAGGAGTGGATTACCAAATAGTGGTCAAAATTATCCTTAGAGGAATAAGGAAATGTTTCTCGGTTATGGAGGTGATAAAGAGTTCGACGTAAAGAGTTACGTCGATGCAAGCTTAACACCTATCCGGATAACTCTAAGTGGAGATACCGGATACGTATAATGGAGCAACAGTTTGGAATAGCTCCAAGTGGAACGTGGTAGCAGCATCTACGAGATGACATAAAGTTTTGCGAAGTACATAGGGATCTGAATGTTGCAGACCCGTTGACTACAACCTCTCTCACAAGCATAACATGATCAAACACAGAACTCATTGAGTGTTAATCACATATTGATGTGAACTAGATTACTGACTCTAGTGAACTCTTTGGATGTTGGTCACATGGCGATGTGACCTATGAGTGTTAATCACATGGCGATGTGAACTAGATTATTGACTCTAGTGCAAGTGGGAGACTGTTGGAAATATGCCCTAGAGGCAATAATAAATTGGTTATTATTATATTTCCTTGTTCACGATAATCGTTTATTATCCATGCTAGAATTGTATTGAAAGGAAACTCAGATACATGTGTGGATACATAGACAAACACCATGTCCCTAGTGAGCCTCTAGACAACTAGCTCGTTGATCAATAGATGGTTACGGTTTCCTAACCATGGACATTGGATGTCGTTGATAACGGGATCACATCATTAGGAGAATGATGTGATGGACAAGACCCAATCCTAAGCCTAGCACATATCGTGTAGTTCGTATGCTAAAGCTTTTCTATGTGTCAAGTATCTTTTCCTTAGACCATGAGATTGTGCAACTCCCGGATACCGTAGGAATGCTTTGGGTGTACCAAACGTCACAACGTAACTGGGTGGCTATAAAGGTGCACTACAGGTATCTCCGAAAGTGTCTGTCGGGTTGGCACGAATTGAGACTGGGATTTGTCACTCCGTGTGACGGAGAGGTATCTCTGGGCCCACTCGGTAGGACATCATCATAATGTGCACAATATGTGATCAAGGAGTTGACCACGGGATGATGTGTTACGGAACGAGTAAAGAGACTTGCCGGCAACGAGATTGAGCAAGGTATCGGTATACCGACGATCGAATCTCGGGCAAGTGCTGTACCGATAGACAAAGGGAATCGTATACGGGATTGATTGAATCCTTGACATCGTGGTTCATCCGATGAGATCATCGTGGAACATGTGGGAGCCAACATGGGTATCCAGATCCCGCTGTTGGTTATTGGCCGGAAAGTTGTCTCGGTCATGTCTACATGGTTCCCGAACCCGTAGGGTCTACACACTTAAGGTTCGATGACGCTAGGGTTATAGGGAAAGTATGTACGCGGTTACCGAATGTTGTTCGGAGTCCCGGATGAGATCCCGGACGTCACGAGGAGTTCCGGAATGGTCCGGAGGTAAAGATTCATATATGGGAAGTCCTGTTTTGGTCACCGGAAAAGTTTCGGGCGATATCGGTAATGTACCGGGACCACCGGGAGGGTCCCGGGGGTCCACCAGGTGGGGCCACCAGCCCCAGAAGGCTACGTGGACTAAGTGTGGGAGGGGACCAGCCCCAAGGGGGCTGGTGCGCCCCTCCACCAAGTCCCAGGGCGCCTCCAAGAGGGGAGGGGGGCAAACCCTAGGGCAGTTGGGCCCTAGGGCCCAATAGTGGTGCGCCTCCCCCTCTCTCCCCCTTGGCCGCCCCCCCTAGATGGGATCTAGGGCTGGCCGCACCCTAGGGGAGGGAAACCCTAAAGGGGGGCGCAGCCCTCCCTTCCCCCTATATATATGTGAGGTTTTAGGGCTGTTGGACACACGAGAAAGTCTCCCTCTTGGCGCAGCCCTACCCCTCTCCCTCCTCGTCTCTTGCAGCGCTTGGCGAAGCCCTGCTGGAGTCCCGCGCTCCTCCACCACCACCACGCCGTCGTGCTGCTGTTGGATGGAGTCTTCCCAACCTCTCCCTCTCTCCTTGCTGGATCAAGGCGTGGGAGACGTCACCGGGCTGCACGTGTGAAGAACGCGGAGGCACCGTTGCTTCGGTGCTAGGATCTTCGGCGATCTGAATCGCGGCGAGTACGACTCCATCAACCGCATTCTTGAACGCTTCCGCTTAGCGATCTACAAGGGTATGTGGATCCAACTCTCCTCTCGTAGATGCATCTCCTAGATTGATCTTGGTGAGCGTAGGAAAATTTTTGTTTCCCATGCAACGTTCCCCAACAGGTTCCGCAAGGGACTCAGCCCTGAACTCCGCCGAGATCTACGTCTGCACGAGTGCACTTCCTTCCAGAAGTTGGTTAACAAGGCTATCAGTGCTGAAACAGGCCAGACCGACTTCGAGGCCACCCGCAAGCATACTCGAGACTTTGGTTTCTCATCCGGCTCTGGCTCTCACAAGCGCCGTGTGTGGGTTCCTAACACTGCTCTGCCACCCAAGTACACACTGAGGCCATCCTATGAGGCGCCTCGCCCAACTCAACAGTTTGCACCTGCTAAGACTTATGGAGGACCACCTTCCAACTTTGCTCCACGCACTACCACTGTGACATGCTTCAAGTGTGGAGAACCGGGACACTACATGCGTGATTGTCCCCAGAACTAGCCAGGAAAAACCGTTGGCCGTGGCAAGCCAACCGGCAAGGTGAATTATGTCAAGCCAATCCCCACTGCACGTGGTCATGTCAACTATGTCTCTGCTGAGGAAGCCTATGAGGATCCTAACGTCGTCCTTGGTACGCTTCTCGTCAACTGCCATCCGGCATCTTTTCTTTTCGATACTGGAGCATCCCATTCGTTCATATCTGAGCGCTATGCTCGATTGCATAACATGACTTTTTGTGACATGCCTACTTCCATGGTTATTCAAACTCCTGGTTCAAAGTGGCAAACCTCTAGGGTAAGCCATGGAAATGAAATCCTTGTCGATAGACTTGTTTTCCTAGCATCTTTAATCGCTCTCAAGTCCTCGGACATAAACATCATCTTGGGTATGGATTGGATGACAACTCATTACGCCAAGATTGATTGCTATACTAGGACCATTCAACTTACACACCCATCCGGCAAGATAGTCAATGTCTTGACCCGAATGGCTGAGCGTCAGCTCTACTCTCTTAATGCCAGCCCTCTACCAGAACTCGACGATATCCCGGTAGTCCGTGACTTCCCGGATGTTTTTCCAGAAGAACTGCCAGGAGTTCCACCTGACACAGATGTCGAGTTCGTGATAGATCTTATCCCTGGAACTGTCCCAATCTCTAGGAGACCTTATAAGATGGCACCACTAGAATTAGCTGAGCTAAAGAAACAACTCGATGAGTCCTTGCAAAAAGGTTTCATCCGTCCTAGTTCTTCCCCTTGGGCTTGCTCCGTCCTCTTCGTCAAGCAGAAGGATGGAATGGAGCAGATGGTTGTAGATTACCGACCTGTCAATCTGGTCACCATAAAGAATAAGTATCCGCTCCCCAGGATCAACGACCTGTATGATCAGCTCGCTGGATCCTCAGTCTTCTCTAAGATGGATTTGAGGTTGGGCTACCATCAAATCAAAATCAAGAACGGGGACATTCCTAAAACGGCTTTTGTTACTCGTTATGGCCAATATGAGTACACCGTTATGTCCTTCGGATTAACCAATGCCCCAGCTACCTTTTCTCGGTTTACTGAATTCTATATTCATGGAGTATTTGGATAAATTCGTCGTGGTATAACTCGATGATATACTCATCTATTCCAAGAACAAGGAAGATCATGCCGAGCATTTAAGGCTGGTATTGACGAAACTTCGAGAGCACCGCCTTTATGCCAAATTCTCTAAATGTGAATTTTGGTTGCCAGAAGTAGCCTATCTAGGTCATGTGATCTCTGGCAAGGGTATTGCTGTCAATCCCGAGCGAGTTCAAGCCGTCCTTGATTGGACTCCCCCTGAATCGGTCAAGCAAGTTAGGAGTTTTCTTGGCTTAGCAAGCTATTGCCGACGCTTCGTCGAGAATTTCTCCAAAGTTGCCAAACCTCTAACCTGTCACATCCCTAGCTCCTGTCTGCCTAGTGCTAGGTTAGCTGTGCATCATGTTTAATTTTTGTTAACTTGAAGTGGGGATTGATCAAACCCTAGCACTAAATGAACTCAACTAGGTTCAAATAAAAAAAATCCTTTTCATTAAACCCAGAAATGCCTTCATCAATGTGTGATAATTTTGGCAAGGGTTCTGATCCGAACCAAAAATATTGAACATTTTTAGGGAATTTTTGGGCTTTGAATTAAATCAATAAGTATTTAAATTGGGGCATGTAAATATTTTTAATATCTTTAAATGCTCCAACAATTCTGAAAATAATTGAGGGTCTCTGTAATAATTTATTTAATGCCCACAATTATTTTCAGGATTTATTAAAATGATTTGGGCTATACACTAAATCAAAACAAAATAACAGAAATAGAAAACAGAAAGAAAATAAGAGAGAGAGAGCACTACCTGGGCCTTACCAGCAGAAGCAGCCCAGCCCACCAGGGGCATACTTGTCTTCAACCTCTGCCTACTGGCAGAGGCGAGAGCGAGCACGGCGGCCGCGCGCGCCGGCACGCAGCTGCCTGCTTGGCTCCCCTCGACGCGTCTAGACGACGCCACGGAGACGCCCAGAACCCCCTGCACCTCTCACTCTCTTCCCCGAACGATCTCCCCTCCTCTGTCTCCCTCGCACGCACCCACCCGAGCGGGCTCGTCGCCGCCGCTCGCCACCACCGTGGCCACAGCCCTCCCCACGCCCCCGCAACGTGACCACGAGCTCCGCCACGAACCCGTGGACCTACATGCCCACGCACGCAAGCTCGGGAGCCTCATGGCGTCTTCCCCGACCCCATCTTCAACCCCCGGCCGCCGTCGACCTCACCATCGATTCGTCACCGTCCGTGCTTCCCCGACCTCGCCGGCCTTCTCTTCTGAATCGCCGTGAGCCCCTCTCTGTTTCCCCCTAATTACTTCCTCGCCCCGAGCCCTAGCTGACCCCCCCGTCGGCGCACCCGTGAGCTCCTGCCGCCGGCCATGGCACCGCCGCGGCCACCACTGCTGCCACCCGCGTCTGAGCACGTCACCGCACTCAGTGTTCCTCCAGGAGCCCGTAGCCACTTCTGTTTCTTCCTCCCGAGCCCCCTAGTGCCGCACCCGCACCTGCCCGAACTCCGGCCACCGCAAAAGTCATCACCGCCGTAGTTTTGCTCCACTCCGGCGAGAGCTGATGCCACCACTAGATGCGCAAGAGCTCCAGCAGGCCGTAGCAACAAACCGCTCCTAAAACCGAGCCCCCTAGCGTTTTTCCGACGCACGCCGCCGTCAGTTTGGTCGCCGCCGGCCGAACTCCGGTGAATGCTGACGTAGCACTTAGTTAGGAACTAATGACCATTAGTTAAACCCCACACAGCCACTGACTGCGGGCCCCACTTCGTGGTCAAACCCAGTCAGCGTTGGTTTTGACCGGGTTTAGACCATGTGACATTGACAGGTGGACCCAGTGCCCTGCTAATCTAGGTTAGTGCTAATTTGTATTTAGTTAACCCTGTGACTCACTGACATATGGGCCCCGCCCGGCTAATTAAACTAGGTTAGATTTAAATAAGTTAGTTTAGTTAGTTGTGTCACTGACCAGTGGGCCCCACTGGTCAGGTTTGACCTGGGCTGGCGCCTTTGACCTGCTGATGTAGTGATGATGTCACTATGATGTCATAAATGCTTTTCTGGATTTTAAATAAATCCTTTTGATTTATTTATTTCAGAAAATAGCCAAAACTTCTAAAAATCATAGAAATTAATCCATAACTCAGATGAAAATAATTTATATATGAAAATTGATCAGAAAAATTCAAGGAATCTGTTTATGGCATTTTCATGCATGTTTGAACAAGTTAAACCTGCTAATCAGGTCAAATCAATTAACTGGCATTTAAATAATCACATATGAAGTTTGAATTTGAATCCTGAGTTCAAACCAACTTCATTTAATTGTGTTGCTAGTTGCATTAGCTCAATCAACAGCATATTGCCATGTCATGATCATGCATCATATTGTCGCATTGCATTGATTGTGTTCTCTCTTGTTTGCCGGTGCTTGTCCCCATTCAGTAGACGTGTTCCGACGATGTGATCGATGACACCGATGAAGACTCAATGTTATCTTCAGAAGTGCCAGGCAAGCAAACCCCATTGAGCATTCCGATACAATCCCATTCTCTTGCTCTTGCTCTCTTTTACTGCATTAGGACAACAACGCTTCAACTGTTACTTGCTACGGTAGTTGAACCCCTTTCCACTGCATGACCCGTCATTGCCACAGTAAATAGTTGAAACCCACTAGTATGAGTAGGAGTTGTTTGAGCCATGTTGTGCCTACTCATTCATGCTTTCTGGTTATGCCTGCTATTGCTTAGAGTTGTGTCAGGTCTGATTCATCGGGGATGAATTGGAATGTGGTGAACATGTCCTACTGTTGAGAGCTAAGTGTGTGAACACGATTTGGTAAAGGTAGCGATGAGAGGCCATGTAGGAGTACATGGTGGGTTGTCTCATTGCAGCCGTCTTCAGGAACTGAGTTCTGTGTTGGTTGGTCCATGAAACAGCTACTACCACACATTGGGATCCTTAATTGACTCTCTCGACTTATTAATCAACATGATCTTTGTCCAGGAGTTGCAACTAGTTTCTGGTGTTTGTAGTTTACTGGAGGTCGTGCGCAGCGCTGACCCTCGGGGTGGGCTGTGACGCGGCAGGTACGTGGCACGGTGTACCGATTGCCCGTTTGGTGATGCGGGAACCCTGTACACATCGTTTGGGGCCGTGAGCGACACCCCGGCCGGATCTCCCCACGGATGGAACCCAAATAGGCGATAAACCTGGACGAGAGACTTGTGTGGTTAGTCAGGTCGTGGCCGACACCCTCGCTGGGCCTCCGCTTGAAGGTTGCCGAGTACATGTCGTGTAAACGGCGGTAAGTGGTGAGAGCGTGTGTGAAGAAGTACACCCCTGCAGGGTTAAACATAATCTATTCGAATAGCTGTGTCCGTGGAAATGGACTTCTGGGTTGCCTATTACAGTTCATAGACAAGTGAAAGTGGATACTCTAAAACACGCAAGATAAGCGTGAGTGCTATGGATGGCCTTCTCGTAGGGAGACGGGAGCGGATCCATAGTGGTGTATTGATTGGTGAATATGTGGACTCGTGTGCGCCACCTCAAAAGAGTTACTTGCAGTCGTAGTTTAGGATAGCCACCGAGTCAAAGCTGGCTTGCTGCAGTCAAACTCCACCACCCCTTTGTTGATACCGATGCATATGTAGTTAGTTCTGATGTAAGTCTTGCTTAGTACCTTTGTACTCACGTTTGCTTAATTTATGTTTTGCAGAGAGACTTCAGTCTCGCTAGTGGTTCCGCATGGACTTCGACGTTTAGTTTGTTACCTCAGCTACGATCTTGTACCCTTGGGAGGGTCTGGTAGATAGTCAGGCTTCTCAGCCTTTTTCATTTGTAGTTGTCTGTACTCAGACATGTTATGCTTCCGTTGCCTGTATGCTCTGTATGTTGGGTCATGTGACCTCTGATTGTAATAAATGCTATGATGGCTCTTCTGGGCCTTTATCTATATGAGTTGTTGAGTTATGTTGTGATGCCTTGTTGTACAGCACATACTTGCATGTTATGCGTACGTGTAATGTGTATTGCTATGTGTGGGATCCGACACCTAGTTGTTTACCTTTGGCAGCCTACCTTACAGGGAAATGTCTCCTAGTGCTTCCACTGAGCCTTGGTAGCCTGCTACTACTCCGGAACACTTAGGCTGGCCGGCATGTGTCCTTCTTCGTTCCTGTGTCTGTCCCTTAGGGGAAATGTCACGCGTTGTCCCTTTAAGTCCTTGTAGCTTGCTACGACTTGGGTTCATACGTTGATGACCGACACGTTCGTTGCTGGGTCATGTATGCATGTCTCTGTAATTTAGTGCCACTTCTGGTTTATAACTAGTCATGTCGGCCCGGATTCTCTGTCATATGGATGCTAGCGACACTATCATATACGTGTGCCAAAATGCGCAAACGGTCCCGGGCCAGGTAAGGTGGCACCCGTGGGGATACCGTGCGTGAGGCCGCAAAGCAATATGATGTGTTACCGGCTAGACCTGTGTGACTTAGGATCGGGGTCCTGACAGCTTTGGTATCAGAGCCTGACTGCCTGTGGGATTAGCAAGCCAAACTGGTCGAAGTCGTGTCTAGAAACTCTTTAGTTATGTAAGGGAAATGTTTGTGGAAGGGAACGTAAGGCTCTTTTTACTCCTTTACCCTATGCCCTTCTGATCTGAGTCACCTTCTTCTTTCTACGGGGATTAAGAACTAGGATTCTCATTCTTTTTATCAGGTTCACGTTATTGTGGATTCGATCCTCAGTTTAGTTTCTACTACTTCTGTTGCTCAACTGTTGGTCTCAGAACCTTGACATTATGATGTTAAGTGGATGTGCTACCCTTTTTTCTTGGATCTCAAAAGTATTTTTGAGCATTTGCAGCCGTTATGCTGTCCGAGTCATCCCAGGTTTCTAAATAATCTGATGTATTTGCAAACCTTTCCTTCATGTTTCGATGTACCTTTAGGCCGGATTAACCACACTAGACGGTGATTTGTGGTACTTTGTTACCTCGACACATATGTTGGAGTTATTATTATGACCCTAGGTGTCTTAGAAGATCACCAATAATCTAGCAATGCTTTATATTCCCAGTGTGATGATTCTGGCCGTCATTCTCGAAAGCATCCCGTGATGCCATTTAGTTAGTAGGCATTCTATTCCTGGGTTCTTGAACCCAAGACTCACTCCACTTATATCCTGTCGGTAGTATTTGCTCGTCCCTTTAGGATATTAGTAACCTTGTGATAGTCCTCGAGGTCCGTGGTATATCCTTCTTCCAAATACCATGAACCATCATGGCAGAAGTTCTTCTGAACCAAAAGATCACAACCAGAGTGCTCCTGAGTAGTACTCCATTCATATTGTGACTCTGCCAATTCTATTTTCTGCATGGGTTATCCGGAAGAAATATGTTGAACTCGTTCGACATGTTAATCTATGCATCCACAACTCAGAAGTTATATGTTCCTCTGAGTTGCCCCTTTCTAGTTGTATTACGACCCTCATCTATCAGTTGATAGTCAGGAGTAGTCGTGCACTTGTGTTCATCGATGCCTTTTACTCTTGAGGTCTGCCAAGCCATTCTATTCTGGAATGACTAGGAGAAACAAACTCCAGTACCTTATCCATATCCAGAATTGGGACAAAGAAGGTGTACTTCGCAGATGAAGAACGCTAATCCAGCTTCTAAACTGTTCTATCCTGGAGTATTACCATCTTTATGTCAAGAATGTCATGGGAATTGCTCCACCTCCTATGAACCTTTGATAAGGTGATACTTCTCGCCATCATCGTTTATTTCTCGGTCTCAGTGTTATTATTACCGGAATGCTGACAAGTGGATTGTGATGTGTGAAATCAATACTCCTAGCAATTTCGTTGCTTGGTAGTAAATGGACGACAATCTCATTCTTAGCGTGTTGACTATTGAATCACCATTCTAAGATTGATCGTGCTATCTAGTCCACTTTCTTGGTGCACTCCTTGATTGATGAGTTAGGATTTTATTAAGTCCTTGCTCATTTGATCATATCGTCTTGCCCTGAAAAGCAAGATTGATATCGAGCTTAGTAACATATCGGTGGTTCGTGATTTCCGAACATCTTCTCGGAAGTATTACCAGGTTGTTCCCTGACCGCTATGTTGAGTTTGTGATCAAGTTGGTTTCTTATAAACCACCACTTCTCCAAGAATCTGTGTTGGATACCCCGAACTAGTTGGTTAAGCTAAACAACAACTTGGAGAGTTGGAAAATAAAAGCTTGCCAGCTTAGTTCATCTCAAGGGGTATGTTTGTGTGTGTGTGTTGAAGAAAGATGATATCTTCATCGATTGAACCTTGTGAGCAATTGCTGGATCTATTGTCTTGTCCAAAACTTTGATTTGAGTATGGGCTATCATCAAATCAAATCAGAACCAACGATGTTCATAACGTTGTCTTACTCGGGGATGATTCCTCGAGCCTACACCATTATATCCCCTTGGTCTGACCAATGCTACCACCTTGTTCAAATAAATTGTGGAATTCCATCTTCATGGATATCTCGATGACCCGTTGTTGAGCCCATCAACATTGTTTATCTTGACCACGATACATGCTGAACATTTAAGCTAGTGTTGGAAACTTTGTAAGCATTGCCTCCGTGTTCCGTTCATGAGGTATATGTTGGATGAGAGAAGAAACTTTCCCTAATTCATGTGTAATTGATGTAAGTTGCCACCGTGAGTTGAGAAAGTTTGTTTTGCTTCCTGTGGAATCATCCCAAGTCAGTCATGCATACGTGCGAAGTATTCTGTGGTTTGGAGACTTGCAACCTTCACTCTATATGTATCCCTAGCACCCCAAGCCACTGATTGATTTGTTCAAGGAGAAAAGTTCCATCATAAGAGCTAATCATATGACTTATGAAAGGACTTCGATATCCTGGACGATGGTTCCCAACCAGAACTCGGTAGTGTTTTATCATAAGACTGCTATGTGGTCATGCTTGTCTTGGACAACGTGTTCACAGGTTTGTAGCAGAACCAGCTCATGTTTTGGAGCTTGCTATCGTAGTTCATTCCCGAGAATCTCGCAACGTCGTCTCGACGAATTGTGTTGCAACTTTCATTTTCCTTTTAGACTCGATGAGTCTGGAATATCCTGACACCAACCAGAACTGAATCTCAGGCAGATATGATGGTTGGAGCATTTCCCAAGAACTATAATATTGGTCTCTCGATAACCGGTAAAGTGGATGTCGTGGCCAACACACCCAACCGGAAGACCTATTGTTGTAGTATCTTGTTTGAAGAAGTTGGCCACCTCCCCATAAGGACTTCGTAGGACTTACCCCCTAGTTGTTCCTTATGGATTTTTGTGTTCCTGAAGTCCGACCTTTTATTTGACGTTCTAGGTACAAACCATTCTAATAAATGGGTTGCTCTAGCACATCAAGGAGAACATTAGAAACGGAGTGCTAAATGTCTCTCGGTTGATCATCCAGATTTCGTCCCCTTGGCCTCGCCAGGGTGAAATCTGAGAAGTGTTATCTTCCTTTGCATCTGCATCATCCATCGTTATTCATCATGGTAGTATGTGATGTTGCCGGGATCCTTGACACGGATATTGGTAAAACCTTGGTGAATATGGGAATACTCAAGTTCTTGAGAGCACGCACAAGCACTAGGTGTTATCCTCGACACTAACCGGGATTGCTCCCAGTGTTCTTGGTTATGTTATAACCCCTCAAGAGTAGATTTACTCTCTACTGTTGGGACTCTTCCCAGTTACCAGAATCATTCCTAGCATTTGCATTTTGTTCCCAGCTTGCACCGCCAATGTGCCAATTCTCCATGGGTTACCATTCTCAATCACTGTTGTTCAGGATTATCTTCAAAAGTGGTCCTACCATAGGTTCCATCCATTTCCGATGATAACCTAAATCATCCGTTGTGTTGTCTTCAACAAGGTAGTCCCTCCTCATCTATTATAGATGGAGTATGTCGTTCTCTCGAACTCCTTCAAACTATCTATTTGTTTGCCCTAGGCTGGTATAGGGAATTTCAATGATCTCTATATCAAAAGTAATTCTTTTTGCCACTTAAGGGAATAACTCTACGAGTCACCTTCTCTAAGGTGTCCCGTCTGGTGACATTGATCACCATCCTCTTAGGTGTGTAATTAGTGCCTACCAAGTGAACCTTCATCATTTGTTCCACTCCATCCCCCTGGATGTGTGTTCCGTGTCTCAGCTCAAGAGATGATTCAATGTCTCACTCCATGAGTTGATCTTGAGTTGCTCGATCTTTCAGAGGATCAATTTTGTAGGGTTTCTTTCATCGTCACCATGTTGAATGAAGATCTCAAAGCAAGGATGACAAGATCAATATGATGCAATAAATCAGCATCTCCGAGAAGGAAAATTGGATCGTGAAGGTTGTGCTAGCCTGTGTTCCCTCTGATTTCTTACCCTACGCTCGAATCTCGGGACGAGATTCTTGTTTTAGTGGGGGTGAGTTGTCACATCCCTAGCTCCTGTCTGCCTAGTGCTAGGTTAGCTGTGCATCATGTTTAATTTTTGTTAACTTGAAGTGGGGATTGATCAAACCCTAGCACTAAATGAACTCAACTAGGTTCAAATAAAAAAAATCCTTTTCATTAAACCCAGAAATGCCTTCATCAATGTGTGATAATTTTGGCAAGGGTTCTGATCCAAACCAAAAATATTGAACATTTTTAGGGAATTTTTGGGCTTTGAATTAAATCAATAAGTATTTAAATTGGGGCATGTAAATATTTTTAATATCTTTAAATGCTCCAACAATTCTGAAAATAATTGAGCGTCTCTGTAATAATTTATTTAATGCCCACAATTACTTTCAGGATTTATTAAAATGATTTGGGCTATAAACTAAATCAAAACAAAATAACAGAAATAGAAAACAGAAAGAAAATAAGAGAGAGAGAGCACTACCTGGGCCTTACCAGCAGAAGCAGCCCAGCCCACCAGGGGCATACTTGTCTTCAACCTCTGCCTACTGGCAGAGGCGAGAGCGAGCACGGCGACCGCGCGCGCCGGCACGCAGCTGCCTGCTTGGCTCCCCTCGACGCGTCTAGACGACGCCACGGAGACGCCCAGAACCCCCTGCACCTCTCCCTCTCTTCCCCGAACGATCTCCCCTCCTCTGTCTCCCTCGCACGCACCCACCCGAGCGGGCTCGTCGCCGCCGCTCGCCACCACCGTGGCCACAACCCTCCCCACGCCCCCGCAACGTGACCACGAGCTCCGCCACGAACCCGTGGACCTACACGCCCACGCACGCAAGCTCAGGAGCCTCATGGCGTCTTCCCCGACCCCATCTTCAACCCCCGGCCGCCGTCGACCTCACCATCGATTCGTCACTGTCCGTGCTTCCCCGACCTCGCCGGCCTGCTCGTCTGAATCGCCGTGAGCCCCTCTCTGTTTCCCCCTAATTACTTCCTCGCCCCGAGCCCTAGCTGACCCCCCCATCGTCGCACCCGTGAGCTCCTGCCGCCGGCCATGGCACCGCCGCGGCCAGCACTGCTGCCACCCGCGTCTAAGCACGTCACCGCACTCAGTGTTCCTCCAGGAGCCCGTAGCCACTTCTGTTTCTTCCTCCCGAGCCCCCTAGTGCCGCACCCGCACCTGCCCGAACTCCGGCCACCGCAAAAGTCGTCGCCGCCATAGTTTTGCTCCACTCCGGCGAGAGCTGACGCCACCACTAGATGCGCAAGACCTCCAGCAGGCCGTAGCAACAAACCGCTCCTAAAATCGAGCCCCCTAGCATTTTTCCGACGCGCGCCGCCGTCAGTTTGGTCGCCGCCGGCCGAACTCCGATGACCGCTGACGTAGCACTTAGTTAGGAACTAATGACCATTAGTTAAACCCCACACAGCCACTGACTGCGGGCCCCACTTCGTGGTCAAACCCAGTCAGCGTTGGTTTTGACCGGGTTTAGACCATGTGACATTGACAGGTGGACCCAGTGCCCTGCTAATCTAGGTTAGTGCTAATTTGTATTTAGTTAACCCTGTGACTCACTGACATATGGGCCCCGCCCGGCTAATTAAACTAGGTTAGATTTAAATAAGTTAGTTTAGTTAGTTGTGTCACTGACCAGTGGGCCCCACTGGTCAGGTTTGACCTGGGCTGGCGCCTTTGACCTGCTGACATAGTGATGATGTCACTATGATGTCATAAATGCTTTTCTGGATTTTAAATAAATCCTTTTGATTTATTTATTTCAAAAAATAGCCAAAACTTCTAAAAATCATAGAAATTAATCCATAACTCAGATGAAAATAATTTATATATGAAAATTGATCAGAAAAATTCAAGGAATCTGTTTATGGCATTTTCATGCATGTTTGAACAAGTGAAACCTGCTAATCAGGTCAAATCCATTAACTGGCATTTAAATAATCACATATGAAGTTTGAATTTGAATCCTGAGTTCAAACCAACTTCATTTAATTGTGTTGCTAGTTGCATTAGCTCAATCAACAGCATATTGCCATGTCATGATCATGCATCATATTGTCGCATTGCATTGATTGTGTTCTCTCTTGTTTGCCGGTGCTTGTCCCCTTTCAGTAGACGTGTTCCGACGATGTGATCAATGACACCGATGAAGACTCAATGTTATCTTCAGAAGTGCCAGGCAAGCAATCCCCATTGAGCATTCCGATACAATCCCATTCTCTCGCTCTTGCTCTCTTTTACAGCATTAGGACAACAACGCTTCAACTGTTACTTGCTACGGTAGTTGAACCCCTTTCCACTGCATGACCCGTCATTGCCACAGTAAATAGTTGAAACCCACTAGTATGAGTAGGAGTTGTTTGAGCCATGTTGTGCCTACTCATTCATGCTTTCTGGTTATGCCTGCTATTGCTTAGAGTTGTGTCAGGTCTGATTCATCGGGGATGAATTGGAATGTGGTGAACATGTCCTACTGTTGAGAGCTAAGTGTGTGAACACGATTTGGTAAAGGTAGCGATGAGAGGCCATGTAGGAGTACATGGTGGGTTGTCTCATTGCAGCCGTCCTCAGGAACTGAGTTCTGTGTTGGTTGGTCCATGAAACAGCTACTACCACACATTGGGATCCTTAATTGACTCTCTCGACTTATTAATCAACATGATCTCTGTCCAGGAGTTGCAACTACTTTCTGGTGTTTGTAGTTTACTGGAGGTCGTGCGCAGCGCTGACCCTCGGGGTGGGCTGTGACGCGGTAGGTACGTGGCACGGTGTACCGATTGCCCGTTTGTTGATGCGGGAACCCTGTACACATCGTTTGGGGCCGTGAGCGACACCCCGGCCGGATCTCCCCACGGATGGAACCCAAATAGGCGATAAACCTGGACGAGAGACTTGTGTGGTTAGTCAGGTCGTGGCCGACACCCTCGCTGGGCCTCCGCTTGAAGGTTGCCGAGTACATGTTGTGTAAACGGCGGTAAGTGGTGAGAGCGTGTGTGAAGAAGTACACCCCTGCAGGGTTAAACATAATCTATTCGAATAGCCGTGTCCGTGGAAATGGACTTCTGGGTTGCCTATTACAGTTCATAGACAAGTGAAAGTGGATACTCTAAAACACGCAAGATAAGCGTGAGTGCTATGGATGGCCTTCTCGTAGGGAGACGGGAGCAGATCCATAGTGGTGTATTGATTGGTGAATATGTGGACTCGTGTGCGCCACCTCAAAAGAGTTACTTGCAATCGTAGTTTAGGATAGCCACCGAGTCAAAGCTGGCTTGCTGCAGTCAAACTCCACCACCCCTTTGTTGATACCGATGCATATGTAGTTAGTTCTGATGTAAGTCTTGCTGAGTACCTTTGTACTCACGTTTGCTTAATTTATGTTTTGCAGAGAGACTTCAGTCTCGCTAGTGGTTCCGCATGGACTTCGACGTTTAGCTTGTTACCTCAGCTACGATCTTGTACCCTTGGGAGGGTCTGGTAGATAGTCAGGCTTCTCAGCCTTTTTCATTTGTAGTTGTCTGTACTCAGACATGTTATGCTTCCGTTGCCTGCATGCTCTGTATGTTGGGTCATGTGACCTCTGATTGTAATAAATGCTATGATGGCTCTTCTCGGCCTTTATCTATATGAGTTGTTGAGTTATGTTGTGATGCCTTGTTGTACAGCACATACTTGCATGTTATGCGTACGTGTAATGTGTATTGCTATGTGTGGGATCCGACACCTAGTTGTTTACCTTTGGTAGCCTACCTTACAGGGAAATGTCTCCTAGTGCTTCCACTGAGCCTTGGTAGCCTGCTACTGCTCCGGAACACTTAGGCTGGCCGGCATGTGTCCTTCTTCGTTCCTGTGTCTGTCCCTTAGGGGAAATGTCACGCGTTGTCCCTTTAAGTCCTTGTAGCTTGCTACGACTTGGGTTCATACGTTGATGACCGACACATTCGTTGCTGGGTCATGTATGCATGTCTCTGTAATTTAGTGCCACTTCTGGTTTATAACTAGTCATGTCGGCCCGGGTTCTCTGTCATATGGATGCTAGCGACACTATCATATACGTGTGCCAAAATGCGCAAACGGTCCCGGGCCAGGTAAGGTGGCACCCGTGGGGATACCGTGCGTGAGGCCGCAAAGCAATATGATGTGTTACCGGCTAGACCTGTGTGACTTAGGATCGGGGTCCTGACATAACCGAACTCC
This sequence comes from Secale cereale, assembly GCA_902687465.1. Classification (NCBI taxonomy): domain Eukaryota; kingdom Viridiplantae; phylum Streptophyta; class Magnoliopsida; order Poales; family Poaceae; genus Secale; species Secale cereale. The sequence goes on along the minus strand of LR738714.1, from coordinate 65,813,975 downwards.
TCAAGAAAGATAAAAAGTTTGAGTGGACCCCACAGTGCGAGTCCAGTTTTCAGGAACTGAAAAGACGCCTGACATCTGCACCTGTACTGGTACCACCAGATTTTTCCAAGGATTTTATAATCTACTGCGATGCCTCGCGACAAGGACTAGGTTGCATTCTCATGCAAGATCGTCAAGTGATTGCATACGCATCTCGACAGTTGCGTCCACATGAGGATAACTATCCTACTCATGATCTAGAGCTTGTAGCTGTAGTCCATGCACTCAAAACATGGCGACATTACCTCCTCGGTAATCGCTGTGAAATCTTCACTGATCACCAAAGTTTGAAGTATATCTTCACCCAACCGGATTTGAATCTCAGGCAAAGACGTTGGGTTGAGTTGCTCACATACTATGACTTAGGAATCACTTACACTCCTGGAAAGGCCAATGTCATGGCTGATGCACAAGTCGTAAGTCATATTGTAACAACTTAATGTTACAACAAGGTCAACCACTTCTCCACGAGGAATTTCGTAAGCTTAACCTTCACATTGTTCCTCGAGGATTCCTTTCCACCTTGGTGGCGAAACCTACCCTTATGGATCGGATCATAGTTGCCCAGCGGTATGATAAAGGCATATCTCGGATCAAGGAGAACATTGCTAGCGGAGTTGCTAGAAGTTTCTCTATGGATGATCGAGGTGTAGTGTACTTCGAGAACCGCTTGGTGGTACCCAGGAAACCGCAACTATGACAAATGATTCTTAAGGAGGCTCATGAATCTCCTCTCACGATTCATCCCGGTAGTACCAAAATGTATCAGGACCTACGTCAGAGATTCTGGTGGACTAGGATGAAGAGAGAAATCGCTCAATTCATTGCTAACTGCGACGTTTGCCGTCGAGTCAAAGCAGAGCATCAACGGCCTGCTGGCACCCTTCAACCTTTAGCTATTCCTGAATGGAAATGGGATAAAGTCGGTATGGACTTCATTACCGGGTTTCCCAGGTCCAGGAAAGGGAATAATGCTATCTTCGTCATTATCGACCGCCTCTCTAAAGTAGCTCATTTCCTGCCTGTTCGCGAGAGTATTACCGCTAGCCAGCTAGCAGACTTATATGTCTCTCGAATAGTATCACTTCATGGTGTGCCCTTGGAGATTAACTCAGACCGTGGAAGTCTTTTTACTTCACGATTTTGGGAAAGTTTCCAGAATGCTATGGGAACTCATCTCTCCTTCAATACTGCCTTCCATCCGCAGTCAAGTGGTCAAGTGGAACGAGTCAATCAAATTCTGGAAGACATGCTTCGAGCCTCTGTCATATCTTTCGGTATGGAGTGGGAAAAATGTCTTCCATTTGCCGAATTCGCTTATAACAATAGTTATCAAGTCAGCTTGGGTAAAGCTCCCTTCGAAGTTCTATATGGACGAAGGTGTCGAACACCTCTTAACTGGTCAGAGACCGGGGAAAGACAATTCTTTGGCCCGGATATGATTCAGGAAGCAGAAGAACAAGTTCGCATCGTTCGTGAGAGATTGAAAACAGCCCAGTCTCGCCAGAAGAGTCAATATGATAGTCATCATAAGGCTGTGACTTTTGAACTCGGCGATAAGGCTTACCTTCGGGTTACTCCTCTTAAGGGAACCCATCGCTTCGGTATCAAAGGCAAATTGGCCCCTCGTTTTATCGGTCCTTTTCGCATTCTTGCCAAACGAGAAGAAGTTGCCTACCAATTGGAACTACCTCCGCACCTCTCCAGAGTTCATGATGTTTTCCACGTTTCTCAACTCAGGCGTTGCTTCTCGGATCCTATCCGCGGAGTGGACCACGAAACGCTTGATCTCTAGGACAATCTCACATATCGAGAATACCCCGTTCGTATTCTTGATCAAACCGAGCGCACCACTCGACGCCACAATATCAAATTTCTCAAGGTTCAATGGTCACATCATTCCGAGAGTGAAGCTACTTGGGAAAGGGAGGATCGTCTTCGACTTGAGTACCCCACCCTCTTTCCGGAGGAATCCGAATCTCGGGACGTGATTCTTTTAAGTGGGGGTGAGTTGTCACATCCCTAGTTAGCACTTGCATTAGGGTTAGTTGGTGTGTGCATCATGTTTACTTTTCAAAGAAATTTGAAATGGGAATGACAGAAACCCCAGCACCCCTCTTCTAACAACTAGGGTTTGATAAAATATTTTCCAATGTACCCAAAATGCCGTTCAAAAATGTTCATCATTTCTGCCTTGGTCTCAAACCTTTGCTAAAAATGGTGCACAATTTTCTAGGACATCCAAGGTCACTGGATTAAATCATATGGTATTTGAATTTGGGCATTTAAATGCTATAAAATATTTTAAATGCTCAAATAATCATAAACTATAATGTTTCCTACTGTTCATATTATATACAGTAGGTATGACAAGTGTTATGAGTTATAAAAATGCTCTGGCATTTTATTTAATTAAACAAAGTTGCAAAACAAATGAAACAGAAAAGAAATAGAAAAAAAAGAGAGAGAAGAAGTTTACCTGGCGCCCCACAGGCCCACCTGCCGGCCCAGCCCAGCTGCAGCTCCAGCGAGCTGCTTGGCTCGGCCAGGCAGGCAGGCAGGTGCTCGACGGCGACCGCACCGCGCGCCACGCAGCTGCCCGCCGCCCTGCTTCCTCCCCTCGCCATCCTGGAGGGCTGGATCGGTCGTACACGTCGCCCCCGACCTCGCAGACACCTCCCCCTCTCCCCAGCTCCTCTCCCTCGCTCTCCCCGCGCCATGGCCGACGCCGTCGTGCTCGCACCGTCGTAGAAGCCGCGCCCACCGTCGTCCCTGAGCCCCGCCTTGGTGTCCGTCGTCTCCGCCGTCCTCGACTACTTCGAATAGGCCGAGCCCCGAGCGCTCGCCCGCCCTGGAGACGCCCCCGACCTCTTCTTCCCCAACTCCGGCCGCGGAGATCCCCCTCGCCGTTCCGCTCAGCTCCGACCACCCCCGAGCTCGCTCCGGCGCTTGCTGCAACCCCTGTGAGCCCAGCTTCGTCCTCCCCCTCTCCGTTGGCTCTCTTCTGCCCTGGAACGCACCGCACGAAGCTCACCTGCACGCACCGCCGTGGAGCTCGTCGCCGACGAGGCTCCGGCCATCCATTGGTCCGGCCACCGTGCCTATCAGCTTCACCATCACACGTAGATGCTGTAGGACCACTTCACGCTCCTCTACGAGCACCGCACCGTCGTTTTAGACTTCGCCGAACTCCGGCCGCCGCTGGACTCGTCACCGGCGTCATCTCCGGCGACCCCGAGGCCAGCCACCACCTCCACTCGATGCGGTTTGCCTCCAGCTACCCGTAGGTGTGCTCCGCCGTCGTTTTGGCAGCCGGAGCACGAAACCCGCACCCCACCGCCGTGTTTGGCCTCGCCGGCGGCTAAACGCCGGCGAGTTGGACCTGTTTTGACCACGGGTTTGACCCCGTGGGTCACTGACATGTGGGACCTGCCCGCAAGTCAAACCTAGTTTAGGTGTTAATTTAATTCTAATTAGTTAATTAGTTAACTGTGACACTGACCAGTGGGTCCCACTGGTCAGGTTTGACTTGGACTGGCCCTGTTGACTGCCTGACGTCAGCATGATGTCATGCTGACGCAGTAAAGGATTTTCTGGGATTTTTAGATTAAAAATAATTCAGGAAATTCCAAAAAATACCCAAAACTTCTAAAAAATCATATAAAATCAACCATAGCTCAGATGGAAAAGATTTATATATGAAAAATGATCAAAAAAATCCAATCTTTCCAATGTCATTGGTTTCATGCATGTTTGAACAAGTTAACTTGCTGTATACATCAAAAACAAGATAATGCACTTATTTAAATAATAGTTTGAACTCCAATTTGAATCTTTGATTCAAATAGGTTCAAACCCTTCTGGTTTTAGTTGCATTAGCCAACACACATGCATCTTGCCATGTCATGAGCATGCATCATATTGTTGCATTTGTTTGTTAATGATTGTATCACCGGTATTCTCTGTGTTAGGTCCTGCTCCCGAGGATACTGCTGCGTATCCAGTCGAAGAGCAGTACCCGACAACTACCTTGTCAGGCAAGCAATCATTGATCATTCCGATACAAACCCAATCTTCTCGCCCCTGCTCTCTTTTACTGCATTAAGGCAACAGCGTGTGAACTGCTACTTGCTGCGGTAGTTGAACCCTATCCCTTGCATGACCTGTCATTGCCAGAGTAAATAGTTGAAACCCACTAGCATGTGTAGGAGTTGATTGAGCCATGTGATGTGTGATCCACCATGCTATTTGTTTATGTTGCCTGCTATGCTTAGAGTTGTGTCTGGTCTGGTTCATCTGGGTGATGGATCAGAGTGAAATGATCATACCGATAAAGAGAAGTAAGTGTGGAATACGCTTGGTAAAGGTATCGATGAAAGGCCATGTAGGAGTACATTGTGGGTTGTTTCATTGGAATCGTCCTTAGGACCCGAGATCTGTATGTGTGGTTCAAGTTACAGCTACTACCACACATTGGGATCCTTAATTGACCCTCTCGGCTTATTAATTACCCTTGATCTCTGTCCAGGAGTTGCAACTAGTTTCTGGTGTTTATAGCTTACTGGAGGTCGTGCACAACGCTGACCCTCGGGGTGGGTTGTGATGCGACAGGTACGTGGCATGGTGTACCGGTTGCCCGTTTGGTAACTCGGGAACCCTGTACACATCGTTTGGGGCCGTGAGCGACACCCCGGCCGGATCTCCCCACGGATGGAACCCAAATAGGCGATAAACCTGGACGAGAGACTTGAGTAGTTAGTCAGGTCGTGGCCGACACCCCCGCTGGGCTTCCGCTTGAAGGTTGCCGAGTACACGCCGAGTAAACGGCGATAAGTGGTGAGAGCGTGTGTGAAGAAGTACACCCCTGCAGGGTTATCAATCTATTCGAATAGCCGTTGTTCGCGTACGGACTACTTGGTTACTCTTACAGTTCATAGACAAGTTGATGGATACTACTAAAAGCCTCAAGATAAGCGTGAGTGCCGCGGATGGCCCTTCCGTAGGATGACGGAAGAGGATCCTCGGTAGTGTATTGATGTGGTGAGTAGAGGACTCGTGTTCGTAATAACATCTTGCAATCTGTTGAGAGTTGTAGTATAGGTTAGCCAAGGTCAAAGCTGACATTCTGCTATGAACTCCACTACCCCCCTTTGATAATGTTGCATGTATGATAGGTTCTGTGGTAAGACTTGCTGAGTACCTTTGTACTCATGTTTGCTTAATAACTGTTGCAGAGGAGAACCCTACCCCTACTGATGGGTTCTACATAGACGTTGACGTCGACGAGTAGCTTGACACCCAGACGGAGATCTGGAGCTTGTGAAGGGCCTTGTAGATAGTCAGGCTACACCAAGCCTGTTTTATTTTCTAAGTTGTCTGTACTCAGACATGTAGATTCCGCTTGTGCTTGTATGACTGTATGACTTGAGTGTTGGGTCATGTGACCCCTACCTGTATGGATATGTTATGTATGGCTCTTGGAGCCTTTTAAATAAAGTACTTTGAGTCATAGAGTTCTGTTGTGATGCAATGTTGTATTTGCACATATTGAGCATATTGCGTGTATGTTTGAAATGCTTGGTATGTGTGGGATCCGACTCCTAGTTGTTTTCCTTTGGTAGCCTACCTTACAGGGAAATGCCTCCTAGTGATTCCAATGAGCCTTGGTAGCTTGCTACTGCTCGGAACACGTAGGCTGGCCGGCATGTGTCCTTCTTCGTTCCTGTGTCTGTCCCTTAGGGGAAATGTCACGCGTTGTTCCTTTAAGTCCATGTAGCTTGCTACGACTTGGGTTCATACGTTGATGACCGACACGTTCGTTGCTGGGTCATGGATGCCTGTCTTTGTAATTTAGTGCCACTTTTGGTTTATAACTAGCCATGTCGGCCCGGGTTCTCTGTCATATGGATGCTAGCGACACTGTCATATACGTGTGCCAAAATGCGCAAACGGTCCCGGGCCAGGTAAGGTGGCACCCGTGGGGTTACCGTGCGTGAGGCCGCAAAGTGATATGACGTGTTACAGCTAGATCGGTGTGACTTAGGATCGGGGTCCTGACATTTTTCTTTATGGTTTTCGCTACACTTTTCTATTGTGTGTCAAAATTAGGCATGTGATACGTCATTGGAAAGCTATGTAAGCGGCGCACCTATAGTATGTAGAACATGTTTTGAGATTCCTTACGATTTTACATTAATGTTGGATATAATGCGGCAGCCGATGAGTGTTAGCGGCCGTTTATTCTTGATTTTTTTTCAAACCACTTATCGAAATAATGAAATGATATGCCACTGGAAATATGTCGACCAGGCGCAACTATAATATGTAGAACATGTTTTGGCATTGCTTACGATTTTATATTAATTTTGAGGAAGATGACAATGATAGTGGCAGTTTTTTCTTCATTTTTTCCAAACCACTCGTCGTAATGATGCAAATGATACTCTATTGGAAATATAACGATGAGGCACAACCATTTCATGTGAACACTCTCTCTAATTCCTTACGATTTAAGAGTAGTTTTGAAGTTACCAAAATGTAGACATTGTTTTCAATGACACCAAAATCATCGCGTGAACCGCATGAGACACAAGAATCCACTGCCCCAGACAAAAAATCACACTGCATTAGACAGTCAAGTGAACCGCATAATTTATTTTTGTGAGACATAAATTTCCGAGACGAGGAAGTGGAATGCGGTTCACATCGGGCGTAAGTGAACATCAACAAAATCGAGAAGTGAACCACATTACTTTTTTTGTCATTTTTGTTACAATTGTTTTGCACTTCACAGTTGGGAGTAAGTGAACGACACTACCAAAAGTGAACTGCGACACTACCGAGAGTGAACTGCGTGTGTTTTTGTTGTCTTTTTCATATATTTTTTGCGCGTGTAGATTGAGCGAGTGGATCGTAGGGACTGAGCGTGTGAGCTAGATATAACGAGAAGCAAGATTCTTTGAGTTCTTTTTCTGTCTACAGAGGAGTTTTATAGAGAATGGCATGAGACAACAAAGTGAGATTCAAAGCATACACAACTATCCAATAGATTTACACTTGGATACATAGTGAGCCGCATAAGAAAAATCAACGATTTCCTGTTTTCTGCAATTGGGAACAATGTGAACTGAACTGCTGGGAGAGGGATGATCACTGCGGTGATGAGACAAGTGTACTACACTCTGTTTTTCATATGCCAACCAGATACATTCAATACACACACAAAACCACAAACAACAAACTAAGCTGCTTGCCCGCTCACACCAAGCAGCAGGCCGCACACATCGCACGGCATCACGGCATTGCATGCGTGCAGACTGCACCACTGACAACAAGGTGCAACATGCAACTAGCCGGAGCGTCCATGCTACCATGGCAAATTGCAAGCAGGAGTTGGCTGAACCTCATGGCGGTGCCAGCCGAACTACACAGAGAGAATTAACAAACTGCATTAGAAACTGAATTCACCCAAATCAACAACAATAATCTTAAAAAAATACATGAAACATATTTTTGTGAACTGTGAGCCCATGTGACCTGCACGCTTGTTCGGTGTGAGCCACTTGTTGTTTGGCTGCCACCATCAGTGCAGGACACACACCATAGAGGAGGGGGAGAGAGGATTTGTCGCGGCAGGGCAGGGGCACTAGATCGAAGCTAGTTGGGGGCAATGTACCACACCGGAATCACACGAAGTGAACTGCACATCAAAAATCTACAAGAAGCAAAAAGGAAAATCCTTTTTATGAACTCCACGATCATCGTCATGGCCGTTGACCATCCTGCACACCGTTGTACGTCGCTCGCGGTTGCAGCATTGGGCGACAAGGCATGAGCTACATCATCGAGGGGAGAACCTCCACTGCCTATCACGCCGTGGAGCTGCTGGGGTACTCGCCGGAATACTAGAGTAGCACTGGTACGCGTCGGTGCTATACAAACGGTTTTTAACCCCTTTCCGCGATGGCATTTGGAACCGTTGCTAAGTGAGTGTGGGTGATAGGAGGGTCCTTCCCACACGACCTAGAAACCGTCGGGGATAGGACCCCTAGAGTACTCCTACTCATTTCTGCTCGCATTGCCATCACAGTCGGTATTCTGTGGTGCTACGTTTACGATGCGCAACCCATCACAAATGGTTCCCTATTATAGAACGTGTATGATGCGTGGCCCATCACAAACGGTTCACCATTAAGAAGATTAGCTAATCGTCGTACGAGTGTCGGACATGATTACGAAATGTCAGACCATCGTAACATCGTCGTACACGACAACTATCGCACACGCTATTCTGTGGTGCAATGTTTATGATGCATACTTCATCAAAAATAGTTCATGGTTGCGAATCGTGTACGATAAGGCAACTAACACAAATGTTTAGTTTGCCCGCACCGTTTGTGATATTGTCTGACATCGCACACTCTTTGCAAATGGCAACCGTGTGCATGCTTGCACATGTTTCCTCTCTGTGAACCATCTCGGATTATGGTGCATATCGCAAACGTTTGTGTTTTACCAAACATGTGTGCCGTAATAACCTGGAAAGGGTAATTTCATTGTAATTTAATTGTTGCTTTTCCAAATTATACCAGATTTGGATTTGGATTTGAATTTGAATGTATGCTACAGCTTTATTCATATCCATCAGGTTCAAACAACCAATGCATTATTCGATTCATAGGTACATATGTTCAAGAATTACATAAGAACTAAATAAAGAATGATAAACCACAGTTGTATACTTGTACTATTAAAGACGGTAAAGAAAGAGGCCAAATATATTCTGGTTGCTGAACAAGGTGAAGCGGAATGCCCATATTGTGCCCTCTTCCAAGCAGAAGGCACGCACGACTCTAGTCCAACCCCTTGTGATGGCCGACCTCCCATCCTTCACGGTCTTCATGAAAACATCTAGATAACCATCGTGTTCTAGTAGAAATACTTTAACCTTTGCATTCCCACCAATCATGTAGTTTGAGAGGTAATCTTGAGTAAACTGCTTTTGCAACTGTAAGTGCATCTAGTGCCACCCCTAGTTGGTTTTGGAGTATTGACGACAAACCTGGTTGAGGGACTAATGTAGTTGTGAGAATTGCAGGATAACACAGGTAGTAGTCCCTCATTGATTCGGTTTACCTACCGGAGATGACCCCTAAAAATGTATGAAGACATTGACGACAATGGTGGTACAGGAAGATAATCATATTGAAATCTATGACAAGAGAAGACATTGTGTGAAGACTATGGAGCGCGAAGACTTAGATGTTTCGTTGTTTCCTTTTCTTCTTTGTTGAGTCATAGGAACCACCGTACTGTTAAGTGGGGTCCAAGTGAACAAAGTCAGAGTGACTGAATTGATGCTCAACCAAATCCTATGTCTTCGAGCGAAGACAATGAGAGCAAATCTTATCCGGAGCTGGATGAGTCAGCCTTGCTTGTAGCCCAAGTAAAGTTGCCGCGTGTGTCTGAAATCTGACCGTTGGAACACGTGTCAGTTCCTTAGTGACCCAGGGTCACTTCGGACAAATCAGGTCGGGTTGCCCAGTGGCTATAAATAGCCCACCCCCTACACAAGAAATTGGTGGCTGCTCAGAGTTATTACACGGCTTTTGTCGTTTGACAGCAACCCACCTCCGAAGCATTTGAGAGAGAGAGATCCTTGCGAGGACAAAGCCCAAACACCCAGAGCCAAAGATAGTTAGGCATCACTGAAGTCTTTCTGTCTGTGTGACCTGAAGACTTGTTACACTTGAGGACTGTGTTTCCTCCAGCCGGTTAGGCGTCGCATTCTAAGCATCCAAGAGTCATTGTGGATTGCCGGTGAACGAAGTCTGTGAAGGTTTGGAAGTCTACCTTGAAGACTTACCAGAGTGATTGGGCGAGGACTAGGTGTCCTTAGCTCAAGGGGAATAAGGTGAAGACGCCGTCTTCTGAGTTAAATCTCAGCCTCCCTAACCAGACGTACAATTGTGACAGCAACTGGAACTGGTCTAACAAATCACTGTCTTCCCCAAGCTACTGGTTCTATCCCTTCCTTCTCTTTACTTACTGTCTTTCATTGTGAAGTCATTGCCTGCTTGCCTTATCTGTTTGACTTCACTGTGTGACTATTTGTTCTGATTGGCTTCATACAATCTTCCATCCTGATTCATACTGCATATCTGCTATTAGTCTTCATGCTTTCACTTCATTGAATACTTGACTATGGCTTGTCTAGTGTAGTCTACCTTCCGCTACATATAAATAGGATCGGTTTTATAGTTTATCTTCGAAACTTTCATGCTTTGAAGTCTTTCATAAAAATCGCCTATTCACCCCCCCTCTAGTCGATATACAACACTTTCAATTGGTATCAGAGCAAGGTACTCCCTTGTTCTGTGTGATTCGGTTTAACCACCTGGAGTTTTAGTTATGTCGACCACAGGAATGAAGACTATGTCTTGCCCCATGTTTGACGGTCACGAGTATCCCAAGTGGAAGGCCATGATGAAGAAGCGTCTCATGGCGATAAACAGTGAGCTGTGGGCCGTCACTGAGATTGGTCTTACCGATCTGTGCAAGATGGCAGAAGCTGATGACATTCGCAAGTTCACTCTTCTCAACCTCACAGCGAAGGACGTCATCTGCTCCTGTCTGTCTCAAAATCAGTTCAGGAATGTCATGCATCTCGATCATGCGAAGCTTATCTGGGACCGTCTCTCTGAGGTCTATGAAGGTCATCGAACTCGTGATGATCCCGGGTTTGAGGATTTCAAAGAATCTCTCAAGACGATGACTTTCGATCCAGAACCATCATCCTCAGCACCATGTCTTATAGCAAAAGGTGCCAAGGTAACCGAATGCTTCCTATCTGAGTCTAGTGATGATGAATCTGGTGATGAATTTGGACCCCGGCTATGTCAAACTTGCTTCCCTTGCCACTAAACAAAAAATAGCCTTGGAAAAAGCCCAAAAAATTCTTAATAAGAGCAATGATATGTTGGGTGAAGAAATGGATCAGTCGAAGACCCTGGCTGAGAGTCTTCAGAGACTTCAGACCAGGTTTGACATGCTTCAAAGTCATCATAACACTCTCTTATCTGATCATGAAAAGCTCTCTTATGAAATTCTTCAAAGAAGGCAAGATCTTGAAAAGCTAAGAGTGAGTTATGAAGATCTTCAGAAGGAGCGCGATTCATTACTTCCTCAACAAATCAGTGCTTCTCACGAAGAGTTCATTCCTCCATGTCGAAAATGCATTGAGCGTGATAACGCTACATCTGTTGCTAAATGTCCTACTGCTGCCACTGTTGCAATATCTTCAACTACTGATGTGATAACTAACCCCTCTGCTGAGGATACCACTACTATTGCTGATGAAAATGCTAGGTTGAAGACTTTGCTTGAAACAGGGATGTACAAAAGCCTCAAAGGGCACCAGACTTTATGTGATGTCCTCAAAAAGCAGATACTGAACCGAAACCCTAGGAAAGAGGGTGTAGGGTTCGAGAGGAAAATGAATGTTTTTTTGACCATGAAGACTGCAAGGCTTACACCTCACAGCATTTTATTGAAAAATAAGTGCAAGTATATACAACCTTCCGAGGAGAAGGAAAAGGAGGGATGGGGGGAGGGGCTAAACTATAAGGAGAGGAAAATCAATGTTGATGGTTCATACTGGAAGCCTGTGCAGTACCCGAAAAACCCATGGGTTGCTACAAAGGAACCTTCAGTGGATCCGTCTACCTTATCTGGCTTCACTTGTGCTAATCCTATTATCATTGATGAATTCTTTGATGCAAACTATAAACTGTTTAAGAATCAGAATGGTGAAGTGTTTGCCAGGTATATTGGTAGTAACTGCAGGAACGGGCCACCTATGAAGAAGATCTGGGTTCCCAAAGGTTGTCTTGAGAATCTTCCAGTAAATGTCATCATGACACCACCTGGGAAGAAGGCAAACCCCAGTCCAAAGACTTCATATGGTCCTAAGGCCTCATATAGACCGAGGACTCACCCGAGTCACCCTAACGCCTATGTTTTGCAGGGAAATTATACTCAGACCCAGGAATATGAGCGTGTTTTCTCAAACCGCTATGTTCACAAAACAAAGAACTTCTCTGCTTAGTCTTATGAGTATTATTCTCCTACTGCAAGACTATTTGCTAGGGCTCCAAAGCCAAAATTCTCAGATGCTGCTCGTAGACTCATTGCTTCTAAGCCACCCCTGAAGATGTGGGTGGTTAAGAAGAACTAACTTTCTCTTGCAGGAAAGGTCTCCAGCCAAAAATTAAAGGCGTCTGATGCTATTGCTGGGGACCTAAAACATCTTGTAGGGCACAAGATCAAATGCCCAAATGATCTTACTATCTATTTTGCTCCTGAATCACTTGCTAATCATCTTATCAGTTCTAACTTGGATCTAGGCTTTCATAATCCACTTGTACGTCAAATGTTTATGCTTCACATTGACTATTGGTGAATCCTATCCCCCTAAATGCATTGTAGGGAGTGACACCAAAGACTTCAGAATGGATTATGGACAGCGGATGCACAAATCATATGACTGGAGATCGAAGTCTTCTTATGGACTCAACCTTACGTCCATCTAACAAGAGTCACATCACATTTGCTGATACTAGTAAAAGCAAAGTATTGGGTCTAGGTAGAGTTGCAATCTCAAGGGATCAGCACATGGATAAAGTCATGCTTGTTGAATCCCTTGGTTTCAACTTAATGTCTGTCTCAATGCTTTGTGACTTAAACATGATTGTGATATTTGGAAAATATCGTTGCCTTGTACTAATGGAATCTGAAAAGTCTCTAGTCTTTGAAGTATACAGAAAAGGTGATCTGTATATGGTAGATTTCTCAGCTGGACCGCGGATGGCCGTATGTCTTCTAGCAAAAGCTTCAGAGTGCTGGCTCTGGCATCGAAGGATAGGACATGCCGGCATGAGGAACTTGCACACTCTCGCGAAGAAGAAGCACATCGTAGGCATCGAGGGCGTCAAGTTCAAGAAAGATCATCTGTGTGGTGCCTGTGAAGCTGGGAAGATGACTAGGGCCAAGCATCCCTCGAAGACAATCATGACGACATCCAAACCCTTAGAGCTGCTTCACATGGACTTATTTGGCCCTACTCACTACTCCACGTTCACTACCACAGCTTGTCTCTATGGCGTCGTCATTGTTGATGATTATTCAAGATACACATGGGTGCATATAATTCTCTACAAGACTGAAGTGCAAGATGTCTTCAGACGCTTCGCCAACCGTGCCATGAGCAACTATGGCATCAATATCAAGCATATCAGAAGTGACAATGGAGCTGAGTTCAAAAGTACTGGCCTTGATCTTTATCTGGATACAATGGGAATCACTCATGAGTTCTCAGCTCCGTACACCCCTCAGTAGAATGGCATCGTAGAGCGCAAGAACAGAACCCTAATTGGGATGGCTCGAACGATGCTCGATGAATACAAGACATCAAGAAAGTTCCGGCCCGAAGCTATTGATACTGCATTCCATATCATCAACCGTGTTTATCTTCACAAGCTTCTGTAGAAAACGTCCTATGAACTCCTTACTGGCAAGAAGCCAAATGTTAGTTACTTCAAGGTATTTGGAGCTAGGTGCTGGATCAAGGATCCACATCACAAGTCAAAATTTGCACCAAAAGCACATGAAGGTTTCATGCTCGGCTATGGAAAGGACTCACACTCCTACAGAGTCTTCAACATCTTTCTCTATAAAATGGTTGAAACTGTGGATGTGCGGTTTGATGAAACGAATGGTTCACAAAGAGAGTTCCTGCCAAATGTGCTGGATGAAGCTTCACTTAGTGAATCTATCAAGCTAATGGGAACAGGTGAAATCATGCCTTCTGAAGCACAACCAGACGAGGAACTCATCATTTCTGCTCCAAATCAACCCGAAGACAATGCTCAGCCTGAAGACAATCCTCCTGATGATGACAATGAACAGCAAGAGCAAAATCCTCGTCCAGCTCATCCTCGTGTTGCAAATGAAGTACAAGTTGAGAAGATAATTGACAGCATAAATGCACCTGGTCCACTCACTCGTTCAAGAGCAACACAGCTAGCAAATTTCTGTGGGCACTTTGCATTTGTCTCAATATCTGAACCTAAGAAAGTTGCTGAAGCCTTTATGGAACCTGAATGGATTCAAGAAATGCAAGAAGAGCTTCAACAGTTTGAGCTGAACAACGTATGTGAACTTGTCAAGCGTCCTGACCCCCGCAGGCACAACATAATAGGCACAAAATGGATATATCGCAACAAGCAAGATGAGCATGGTCAAGTTGTGAGAAACAAAGCTCGTCTCGTTGCTCAAGGATACACTCAAGTTGAAGGGATTGACTTTGATGAAACGTTTGCTCCTGTGGCTAGGCTTGAAGCTATTCGCATATTGCTAGCCTATGCAAACCATCACAACATCCTTCTGTATCAAATGGATGTGAAGAGTGCTTTTCTTAATGGCAAGATTGAAGAAGAAGTGTATGTTGCACAACCACCTGGCTTTGAAGACCAAAACGTCCTGGTATGGTATACAAGCTCAACAATGCACTGTATGGCCTCAAACAAGCCCCTCGTGCTTGGTATGACACACTCAAAGACTTTCTGAAGAGCAAAGGCTTCAAACCTGGTTCCCTGGATCCCACACTCTTCACGAAGACATATGATGGTGAACTGTTTGTTACCAAATCTATGTGGACAACATTATCTTCGGCTTCACTGACAAAAGATACAGTGATGAGTTTGGTCACATGATGCAAGAGCAATATCAGATGTCCATGATGGGTGAGCTGAAGTTCTTACTTGGTCTTCAAATTCATCAGCAAAGCAACGACATCTTCATATCTCAAGAGAAATACCTCAAAAGATTGCTTGAAGAAGTTTGGTATGCAAGACTGCAAAGGTCACACGACGCCTATGCCAACTAAAAGTCATCTGAGTCCCGATGCCAATGGTAAAGATTTTGATCAAAAGGTATACCGCTCCATGATTGGTTCTTTACTTTATTTATGTGCATCTAGGCCAGATATTATGCTTAGTGTTTGCATGTGTGCTCGATTTCAAGCGGCACCAAAGGAGTCGCATCACTTAGCTGTGAACCGAATTCTTCGATATTTGGCTTACACCCCAACACTAGGATTATGGTATCCAAAGGGCTCAGAGTTTGATCTAGTTGGATTCTCAGATGCTGATTATGCTGGTGACAAAGTTGATCGCAAGTCTACATCAGGCACATGTCACTTTCTGGGACGATCACTTGTGTCGTGGAATTAACACGGCAGATGTCCGGTTTAACGGACTTGATGATGGAACCATCGCACGTGTTAGCTTGAAGGGGTTCATAGCACACAAAGGACACAGAGGGTTTATACTAGTTCGGCCCCTTCGATGAAGGTAAAAGCCTACGTCTAGTTGGTTTGGTATTGCTTGGGCGTCGAATTACAGGGAGCGGATCGCTTGCCTGTAGTCTCGACGGGTTGATTCTTGCTTGTCCTTGAACCGTCGTCGGGTCGTCCCTTTATATAGAAGCGACGCCTGGTCCGGTTTACAGAGTCCCGAGGCCGGCTCATACTCGTGTCCGCCTCGGTCTCTGTCCTTTCTTCCTTATCTCTCAAGTTACATCATCGGGCGGTTTACAAACCATAATTCTATACATGGGCCCTAAGATCTCATGGGCAGTAGCCTTTACTAAATATTACAACCAAACATATTATAATAAACCAGTTTACACTAGCCGGTTCATACCTACTACTCATATCCCTGACATTAGGCCCCAGACTGATTTGAACTTGTTCATATCAATCTCCCTTGTCTTGTATAATTTTCTTCTGTGTCTTCTCATTTTTTGTAAACCGGCCCTGACGTCATCCTCGAGAATCACTGAATCTGACCGTGACATCACTTCCGCATTTAACGCCGCGAGTTGTACTGTAGCTTTGTTTAATGGTTATCCCGAAAATCGAGGCGTCAAAGGATCTTTATCCGATCCTTTGCTCCCTCGAATCCCACACCTGTCGCTTCGTATCTGACTTTTCCTTATAAATACCGATGTCCCCATCTGTTATTCTCTTCCTCTCTCTTCTTCCTCCGTCGCCCGAGCTCTAGACGCCATTGACGCCCGAGCTCGAACCGCCGCCGTCGATCGCCGAATCCGAGACCTCACTCGCCGCTGCATCGACCTGAGTTTTGACCAGAGAACCTCCTCCGCTGATCCCTGCTGTTCCAGGTACGTCTTTCTTCTTCATTCTAGATCCGTAGTTTCTAAGGTTCGTACCTCCGCCATTAGAACCTCATTAAAAGCTTCATCTTCGTTCGACCTAAACAAATAGTTCTCAATAACCTTTACTTTTAGATCTTGCCCTTTAAACTTTTTCCTTTACTCCGCTGCATATGCTTCAGATCTTCGTCATTCTTGTTTAACCTGTAGATTTACCCACTGTATAGGACCTTTGCAGTTCTTCCCGTATACTCTTCCATTTTGTTTTTCTTTTTCTTGTATGCTCAGATCTGTTCCACCTTAGCTGTCTTTGAAAACCTGTTTTTCTCCTCTATAGATCTGTTAAGTATGCTCCGGTTTAAACTGTCGTACACTGTCCTTGTAAGAAATTTCTCGATGAGCGCGACAGTTTAGCTCCTTTCTTTATTGCTGTCATAAACCGGCAGTAACATAACTCCCTGTTATTGCCGGGTTAGCCATATCATTAGTCCCTTGTCTAAACCGTTGCGTGATTTTCGTATATATCTTCCGGTTTATGCCGCTGTAATTAAATAATCCGGTCTTTATACTTTATCTTTTTAGCGCTTGCTCTTCTGCTGTCATGGCCAAGCAATTTGTGTCTTGCGATTGGGTTCCTTCCATTATTACGGAAGAAGACTTGGTCAATGCTGCTGCCGTTGGTACTTTAGGCCCTCAATCTATTTTAAAGTGGCGGGCTCCAGGAAATGAATGCCCTCCTACTCCCAGAGAGGGGGAGGTTATTGTTTTCTTCGACCACATAGCCCGAGGCTTCACACCTCCCGGTTCAAGATTCTTCCGAGATGTGCTTGCCACTTTCCAACTCCATCCTCAGGACATTGGTCCCAACTCCGTTTCCAATATCTGTGACTTCCAAGTTTTCTCAGAGGTTTATCTGCAAGAAGAACCGTCTGTTGACTTGTTCCGGGATTTCTTTCACCTGAACCGGCGTACTGAATTCACCAGCGGGCCGCATCAGGAACTTGGCGGGGTTAGTATCCAGAAAAGGAGAGACGCAGTCTTTCCCCATGCCGCTCTCCACACGCAACCAAAGGAGTGGAACAAATCTTGGTTTTACTGTGTTGACACTTCTCCTGAAGGGGAGAACCCACTGCCGGGTTATCGCGAGCACCGTCTTCCGGAGGATCACCCTCTGCCACAACGACTCAGCTCTGTCGAACGGCCCCGGTTTGCTTCTCAGCTTTCCAGACTGAAAGCTTTTATGGCCAACGGTTTAATTGGAACCGATTTTATGCGCTGTTGGCTCTCTTGGAGTATCCTTCCCTTGAGTCGGCGGTCACAGTTGATGTGCCAGTATTCTGGTAAACCGGACGACCCTCAACGGTTTACCAAGGATAAACTTCCTGAATCAGAGGTCATTGAATCGGCCAAGAAGATGCTCAACGTCTCCTTAGAGGATTGCAGCAAAATCGGATTGGCTCCGTATTACAAGAAGAACAAGCTGCCTGCAGTAAGCCTTGCTTTATTTTATATATTTTTAATCCGTTCATATAAACCGTTCTTTCAATTATCTTTCCTTCTTTCGAACAGGCTGAGGATCCCTTTTGGAAAAGAAAGCTTCAGGAGAAACCTGGAAAACAGGCACGTCGGAAAACCCTTGCTAATAAGAAGAGAAAAGCGGCTGGTGGCTCCAGTTCTCACGCTGAGGATGATGATCGGGACTTTGAGGTATGTATTAATCCGGCTTTAACTTGCTTGCTTTTACTCATATCTGTATCTAATGATAACTTTCCACAGGAGTTGGCTGAAGGTGATAAACCGGCCGAAGTTGAGGTAACTATCCTTTCTTCCGATTCAGAACCACTTCCACAAAAAAGTCGTCGGACAGTCCGGAAATATCAATTTTCTCACCCTTATGCTCAATTGGATCCTAATTTTCTTTTGAAGAAACAACAACATGAAGCTCTTCGCCGGACCACTCGCCACAGCGGCCTGGCAGTGGAATCATCCGGAATCTCTCTCACTCCGGCTCGGAGGCGCCGTTCTGAGGTTATACTCTCTCCAACCCTCCTTCATCCCAAGGCCGGGCTTATCCGCAAACCTCTTAAACCGTCTGACCCTGATTATCAGGAGACTCCATTATCTTCTTCCGGTGAATCGTCTATCACGCAACTTCCCCCACTGAAAACCGTCCCACGGTAAGTCTTTTTAACTTATCCGGTTTATGATTATATTTTGCTTCATAATCTTAACTCGTTTTCCGAACTTCTTCCAGCAAGCCAAAGCCTAGCAAAAAACCAAAGGCCAACAAACCCACTGCTGAGACTACTGTTGATGATCCGGCGGTTGATCCGGCAACAACCGTTCCCCCAGAAGGCGAGTCCACAATTCCTCTTGAGAATCCCGCGCCTACGGATCATATTTCAATGCCCGAGAACCCTACTGCTGATGATGTTCATAATCCACCAAGTCCTGCCCGGGCCAATTCTCCTCAGGTGAATCCGGCATCTCCCAGTCTGGTTCATGCTGCAGCTCCACCAACAGCACCTGCTTCTCCAGAAGTTGTAGTGACTGGGACTGCTTTTACTGCTCCGGCTGAGCCCACTGTTTTAGCCAAACATACGGCTAAAGCGGAGAAGCTGCATAAGGAGAAGGGTAAATGGAGTACCGAGCTATCCAGCCTTGCTGACATGAGTGCCCAGGATCTCTATTCCGGGTATTTGAACCGGCTCCACACCAGCCGAGATTATGAAGCGGGCTTGGTTAACATGATGAAAGAAAAATATGAGGTAATCCTTTCCTTCTGACTTTTTGCTTTTGATATGCTTCTAACTATCTCATAGTAGCCCCCAAGTTCCGGTTTAGCTGCGCGTTGAAGGTGAACCGGAACTTATAATTTGAACAGCTGATCTTACAACTTGTCTGTTGGTCTTCAAAGAAGCAGAACTGTGTATCACTCTCCACTGCTGAATCTGAATACATTGCTGCTGGATCTTGCTGCGCTCAACTTCTCTGGATAAAGAAAACTCTCAAGGACTATGGTGTCCATCTGAAGCATGTGCCACTCTACTGCGACAATGAAATCGCCATCAAGATTGCCAACAACCCAGTTCAGCACTCGAAGACAAAGCACATTGAAATTCGTCATCACTTTCTCAGAGATCATGTCATGAAGGAAGATATTGATATCATACACGTCAACACTGAAGAGCAACTGGCAGATATCTTCACAAAGCCCTTGGATGAGAAAAGGTTTTGCAAGTTGTGGTGTGAGCTAAATATCTTAGAATCCTCGAATGTCCTCTGATCAGGCACATATCCTAACACTTATGCATATTGATGACTTAGATTTGCAACACACGAAGTAAAGTATATCTTCAATCAATGAAGACTTACACTCTGAGTGTGAATACATTAACGTGGAATTTGACTTCGGAGCACGATGATAATTGTGCGCCGTGTCTTGGTCTAATACTTCATATACGGTGGGTAACGCCACCACCAAATCTTTTCTTGAAGTGTTTCTCCTGGCGTTACATTTGCAAAGTCTTCGCATTTGGTTTATCTTCATATAGGACATATATAGACTTGTGTTCTGTCCTCTACAACATTCACTTATAGCTATGCCTTCTTATTTGAATCTTTTGAACTAAGTGAATGTGATCGGACCCTAACCACTCTATGCTTTCTCACCTCAAACTCTATCTATCCAAATCATATGCATTCTGTTAGAACAGTTGAATGTCTTCTCTGCGTCCTTATCAGCAGAAGATACACAGACAAACTTTAAATCTGTTTTTAATGCCCAATCCTTTATGCCTGAAACCCGGAGAAGCCGGAACAACCACCCCGACAGTCCAGGCAGACGTGGGATCGTGGGACAACTCCCAATGTGTTACATGTCTGCCACATGTCCCTTAGATGTGAACCGCCAGGGGCACCTGCGTAATTGCGATGTGCCGTCTCCCATGCTTATAAATGCACGTCCCATCACAGTCAAAAACTCTTCTACCACCTCTCCACCTCGACCAACCCTAGCGCCTCCGCTAGCTCTCGACGACGCCGGCGACGAAGCGCTTCGGTGCCTTGACCTCGTCGACACCGTCTTCACGCCGGCCGCAGACATCGTCTTCTCCGCCGCCGCCGTAGGTGTCCTCCGTCGCCAAGTTAGGGCAGGGAAGATCGAACTGCTCGGCATCCACTTCTTCTCCGTCTAGCAGTTCATCGTGTGGTAAATTAAAACTTTCTTTTTACCATATTATTGATCCAATAGATTCATCACTTTTTACCATAAGAAGTTTCTGCATCCACATATTTGGATCTATCCTGTCTGCATCTCATACTTTGCCTAGAATATTCACTTATGCTTCACACGTAGTTAGATTACTCACTTGTACCTATTCATGGATTTGTACAAATCTGGAACCAACTCTCCACATATAAGCGAATGTCTTCGCGCTATGAGGTCAAAGTCTTCTAAACTGATTTATCTTCAAAATCTTCTGAGAATGCATATGACCTCTTCCCCTTCCCTCGCATCTCTAATGCTGTCACAGGTACATGTCCGTGGGAGAATCCCTTGGTTCTCATAGTCTGCATTCATTTCAGAATTCTTGCAGCGTCCTATTCACTCTCCCGAAGCCAGTTCTTGTCTGACCAGCAGACGGAAGCCTTTGACTGCATTGAAGACTTTCAGTTTGAAGCCTTTCAGCTTGAACCCAATGGCAACTGAAAAATCTGTTAGGAAGGGTGGCAGACAGCGTCGCGGCAACACCTCCAAAGATTTGCCTCCTAACCTCATTGAGATGTACAAGACTGATCCAGAGGAGGACTATAATCAGAGGAAGACTCGAATCCAATGGATTCAAATATATTGGGCAGAACAATGGTTCAAGTACAAATTTTTGACCCAAGAGTATGCTGAGAAGAATGCTATAAAGCGACCCTGGGGAGACATTCTATACAAGAATCTTCCACCCAGGACTCAGGCTGAAGCCATTGCTCAAGGCTTCTATCCTTGCATGGTCCGTGGGCCACAACCAGTAGGTGCCGACCCATCATCACTGCTATGGTGTCGCGACGACAATCTGTTCAAGCGAAATCTTCAGTATGCCAAGAACTCGGCCAAGGAAAACAAGAAGACTTGGGGATTAGACTTCAATCTTGGCCCTCCGCGCCCCGTGCCGATGGTACGCGCGAAGCTGAACCTAACCTTGTTGGGCCCTTCTACAACTTAGAAGGTCTTATCAGTCATATAAGGGTTCAAGGGGCGGATGTGGATCAACTTGCAGACGACGCTGATTCTGATGAAGCGCCTGCATCTCCGAAGCCAAAGAAGAAGAAGAAATCCAAGGCTTCGAAGACCACTCCACCAATTGCTTCGAGAGTGAAGCCTTTGGCCACTGCTCCACCTGCACCAAGTGTGCAATCTGAAGAGCACTCTCGCATTTCCAAGAGCAAGCAGCTAAGGAAGAAGCCCATGCACAACCCCAGTCTAGCTCTAACTCCTGATGCTGTTCTGAAGAACGCCAATGAAGCCATTGATCTATCAAGCGATGAAGATCTAGCTGATGTCGCTCTTGAGCAATTGATCAAGAGCAAGCAAGATGCAGAAATCTTCAATGAAATGCCCCTCTTTGACGCGGAAGTGTTGAAAAACTTCATTGATGAGTGGTTTGACACCCCCAACCTCAGTTTTGACGATCTGCAACTTCCCGTTGGCCTAAGCGTCTCCTTCAATGGCGCCATTGCTTCTGAGCTAGCTCTTGCTCAGAGAATTGTTGAGCTGAAGCAAAAGATTGGCTATGAAAAGGCTCAGTTCAAGAAGCATGTGGCCAAGCTCAGCGTCCAAGAAGTCCATAATTTCAAAGTCATGATGCATGAGCTCAAGGAAGCCTTTCACAAGAGGTGTGAAGAAGCCAAAGGTTCTCGTGAGCGCATCAAGGCCTCGGCTGCCAAGTGCGTCCAAGCTTACAATGAAGCTGAGAAGCGCAAGGCCCTTGTGCGTCCTGGCATCGACCCCAGAATGGCTGCCAAGAAGAAGAAGCGAACTGTGGCCCAAGCTGAAGGATCAAGGCAGGAATAACCTCGCATTGTCTTCCGTGCTAGCATGACTGGCATGAAGCCTAAGGTCACCCCAGTTGCTTCAGAGCTTAAGAAGACAAAGGTGGCTGAAGCTGAGGCGCGCAAGCGCAAAACCAAGAACACCACTGATGAAGCCAATGCTCCACCAACCAAGAAGCGCAAAATCAAGAAGGTCCGGGCTGCTCCCAAAGAGCCCCTTGTCGTCGAGCCCATTTCGGTTGCTCGTCCTGTGTCTGCACACCAAGAACGTCGTCTGACTGTTCATGAGCCTGCTCCCACAGAGGCTAGTGAAGACATTCCAGCTGTTGACCCCACCGCAGCTGAAGACATTGGTCCTCAAGAAAATGTTGAAGATGATGAAGTCCTTCCTCAGATCGAGTATAATGTGGAATCATCGCCTGTTCTCACGAACAGCGAACGCTTCAGCATTGGTCGTCCATTGACGCCAATTGCATAGGATGACTCATGGGCTGATCAGCCACAAGAATCCCCACGTGTTGAAGACACACCAGTAACTCCCCCAACTCAAGTCACCAGTTCGGTGCTTGAAGATGAAGACTTTGGGGCCCAACCAACTCCATCTCCAACAGCGTCGCCAGCATTCCGCAGGCTTCGTAAAGGACCAAGGCCTCAAGGCGATTCCCCCAGCATTCCAGAAGGAGATGTGCACCAAACTGCTTCACAACAAATGTTTTCTGAAGCCTCTCCAACTGTGAACGTCCCAGAGTCTGAAGCCAAATCGGCTGAAGATATTCCGGCTGCATCAGCCGATGAAGAACAACCAGGAGAAGAAGAAGCACGTGCTGCCACACCCCCTGTTCTCGAGGAGAATGTGTCCGACCCTCCAGCTCATGAAGTGGAGGTTACAAATTCTGAGGCTGCCACCAACACCAACACTGAAGCCAATGATGTTGTCATGGCTGAAGCTAATGTGGCGCCTGAATCCAATGTGGTGCCTGACGCCACTCAGCAGCCCGAAGCCAATGCCGCTGCTCCGGTTCCGCCTCCAAGGCCCCATACAATCGAGCAAGCTTACGACAAAGATGACCAACTCATCTCTGTCAGATGGCCTATACTGGTTCCTCCGCCTACTGCTGGACCGCCTGCTGCTGGTCCTCAATTTGACTACCATGTTGAGCACAGGCCTTAGGTTCAGAAGCCTAAGCCCAGACTGCCAAGGTTCCCAGGTACTGCCACTTCACCAGGGTCCTTCAATGCAAATGGCTTCACTGTGCCCAACACTTTCTTTGCAGCACCAAGAACCCCTATTCCAAGCCAAGGATATCATCAGATAGGTTCTGGAGCCATCAACAGCGCAGTTATTATTCACGAGTACTCTATGATCAAGGGTGCATCTTCCCTCATATGCGTCTTAATGCTGAAGCCATTACTGGACTGCCTGTCTTGAGGAAGCTCTTGATTGCTTCCGTGATGCGGGCCTTCTGAATTTTGTGACTAACAAAGAGCACCGGAATGAAGAGTTGCTTCTGCAATTCTATGCAACCCTCCACATTTGAGGTTACAGCAGGGATCCGAAGACATGGATCCTTGAGTGGATGACAGGCAATGTCCATCATGAGGCCAAAGCCTTTGACCTCATTGAGCTTACTAGCCTTCCCACTCCAGGAGAACTATATGAATCTGGCTGTCAACTACACAGCGAAGCTTTGGAAAGTATCTTTCAGAAGCCCAAGCCAAACATGAGCCAAATGCTGAGCATGATGAAGCCTTTGCCACTTGATGTTGAATACCCAAAGGAGTTCTTTGTTGAAGAGCTTGAGTATCTGCCACGCACCATATATCATATCATCAGGCGAACTCTATGGCCTGTCAAAGGACACTCTTCATCAGCCAAGCTTGAAGGCACAATGAAGACATTGGTCTTCTATATTTTCAATGGCATCAGCTTCAACGCTCAAGACTTCTTTATCAGGCAGTTGGCTGTTTCAGGCTCTGATCTCTTGGGACTCAAGTTCTACGCTCCATGGATCATGCGCCTCATCAAGCTTCATTCTGCTATCAACTGTCAGCCTTCTGCTTGCAATCATCATATATTCTTGCCAGAGGTTGATATGTCAGCTGAAGCCATATACCAAGAGCCTGCCAAAGAGCTTGTTAGTCTTCACAACGCTGATCACCAGAGCTTCACTCAACCCATTGAAGGAGTTCCAGCAGTCTCTCACGTTTATCCTCTGGCTGGCCGTACTCGCCCACCTCGCCATGCAGAGACTGAAGCTACTGAGAGCACCATTGCCCAAAGGCCTCGGAAGCGATCTCGTGTTCTTAATGACCGAGAGCTTCTCGTTGCCTTACATCAGAAACAAGATAAGCATCACTACTGGCTGAAGCGTCAGATGCAAAGCCTCTTGGTGGACGTCAATCGCATTCGCAATCTTGCCACCAAGAATGCCTTTGTTGCTCATGAAACTTGTCGGAGGTCATGGAAGAGTTTGACTTTGTTGAGTGCTGAAGCAGATCTTCAAGACGATGGCTTCACTGAGAGATTCAAGTTTGACCACACTCCTCCAAGGAATGCTGTTTTGCGTCGAACTCCGTCTCTTGAAGACTATGACTATTCCTCCTCCACTGCAACGGTTGTTGCCAGAGTAATAGATGATCAAGATGATGCTACCTCACCACCTCCTCCTTCAGCGCGTGTCGACACTGCACCAACTACTTCTGCACCGCCAAACCCCAACGCCGACCCTGCATCTTCTCCTGCTCCAACTGGGAACGAGTAGAGGCTCTCTGTCTTCAAACCTTTTTGGTCCTTACTGACAAAAGGGGGAGAATCATATGAGTTGATAGTCTTCAAGCGAGTCCATATGGGCGGGTGCTTTATATTTTGCCTAGTATTTACAACTCTCATTTTTGCTACATTTGGTTCTTTGAGTTGTAACACTTAAACTTGATGGTCGTCTGCTACGTTTTCTGGTACTCTGTAATGCGATGATAAATTCCGCATGTGTGATACGTCCAAAACGTATCTATAATTTCTGCTTGCTCCATGCCACTTTTGGGTGATATTGCTATGATATTCATACACTTCCATACACTTTTGATCATATTTGGACTAACTTACTAATCCAGTGCACCCCAGTGCCAGTTTCTGTTTTCGGCTGTTTTTGTATTTCAGGTTTTCACGTTTCGAGAACTGCCCAGAAAAATACAGAAAAAATATATAAAAAATCAGCGTTCCGGGAACGACACTGCTTCCGAAGGGGAGCCTGGGGGGGCCACAGGGGCCCCAGGCGCCCTGTGGGCGCCCCCCCCCCTGGGCCTCGCCGGGGGGGCGCCTCGGCCCCCCGAGAGCCCCCCGGTGCCCTACTTTGGCAGATATTTAAAGGGTCCCCCGTAACCCTTGAAAAAAGACTTCTTTTCGCAATCCCATCTCTGTTCCGCCGCCGCCGCCGCTTCCAAGATCGGGAGCACCAGGAGAACTCTTCCCGGCACCCTGCCGGAGGGGAGGATCACCACCGGGAGCTTCTCCACCACCATGGACGCCTCCCGGATGACTCGTGAGTAGTCTCCCTTGGACCATGAGTCCATGACCAGTAGCTATGTGATGTTCTCCTCCCGTTCTTGTGCTTCACTAATTAGTCCTCGTGAGCTGCCCTACATGATCGAGGCACCTATGTAATCCTTATGCTGTTGCTATGTTGAGTTTGCTGGGATCTGATGGATTATGTGATTATGTTCAGATTGATCTTGAGTAATATATTTGATTCACCTCTTTTATATTTTAGTTCTCAAGTAATTCTTGCATGTTCTCCGTTGTTATTTATTGCTTTGGCCAAGTAGTAGGTAGTGACTCCAAGAGGGAACGTTATGCTCGATTGTGGGTTCATGCCCCTCGATGACTAGCTTGAGTGACAGAAACATGAGTCTAGGGGATGTGCTGTTGCCACAAGGGGGAAAACAACGGTGCTTGTGCCCGCGGGTGCAAGGATTGTTTAGTTGTCTGTTGCATTGAGTTTACACTATGGGTGGGACTCGCAACTTAATACCAGCGAGATGTTCTGGATAGATATCTCAAGGTGGATGATTAGTAGTAGATATTGATGGATTTCGGTCTACTTACTTTGGCGTACCGCCCATGCTTTGAACCTCAACATTTCTTGCAATGTAGTCAGCATTGGTTTGCGTTCGTGGTCCTGTCAATTGCCCAGCTGTAATTTGTTACCTCACATAGCTATTTTATCGTCTTTTGGGAGAGAGACATCACTAGTGAACATCATGTGACTCCGGTCCATATTACCATCATTGATCACATACACTATTTACTTTTCCGCTATTTTATTTACTATTGCAAAACACTATCTATCACTACTATCATATTGCTTTTAACCCTTTGTGAACTACAAGGCTGGAGAGATTGACAACCTCTCTGTACTCGTTGGGAGCAAAGTTATTTGTATCTGTGTGCAGGTCCACGTTGATTGCTAATTGCGCCGTCAGCGGTTGACACCTACCTGTTGAACCTAGGAGTCTCTGGGGATTCGATCCTTGGCATCTTTGCTAGGGGAAAACACTTCTACTTACTGCATCTTACACCTTCCACTTGGGGTAATCCAACGAGGGCTTCGAGGCCCATCAAGGAGTATTTTCTGGCGCCGTTGCCGGGGACTCCACTCTTCAGGATAGGGGAGTTGCATGCTATCTTTTACCTTTGCTTATTAGTCTTGTTAGTTTATCTTTCATTATTTCCTTTAGTTCTTTTTATCGAAAATCACAAACATAGTTATCTTGCTTGCTTGCTGCTATGGGTTCCACCGAGAACACCAAGTTGTGTGACTTCACTAGTCACAACAACGATGACTTTATCAGCACACCTATCACTACACCTGCCACTTCAGCACCTTCATATGAAATTAAACCTGCTTTACTGAACTTAGTCATGAGAGAACAATTCTCCGGTGCTGGAGAAGATGCTGCTTTACACTTGAACAACTTTGTAGAACTTTGTGATATGCAAAAGTACCAAGAAATAGATGGTAATATTGTTAATCTTAAGCTTTTTCCTTTCTCTTTGAGAGGAGGAGCTAAAATTTGGTTTCAGTCTTTGCCT
Source organism: Secale cereale (assembly GCA_902687465.1). Classification (NCBI taxonomy): domain Eukaryota; kingdom Viridiplantae; phylum Streptophyta; class Magnoliopsida; order Poales; family Poaceae; genus Secale; species Secale cereale. The sequence goes on along the minus strand of LR738714.1, from coordinate 65,786,572 downwards.
AGAAATAGCATAGATTCATGGGACAACTGCAAAGATGCTTTTATTGGAAAATACTATCCACCTGCTAAAATTATCCAACTTAGAAGTAACATCATGAATTTTAAACAATTTGATAATGAACACGTTGCCCAAGCTTGGGAACGTATGAAATCTCTTATCAAGAACTGCCCTACTCACGGTTTGACTACTTGGATGGTTATCCAAACTTTTTATGCAGGCTTGAACTTTACCTCGCGGAACTTGTTAGACTCGGCCGCGGGAGGAACTTTTATGTCAACTACCCTTGGTGCTGCCACAAAACTTCTCGATGAGATGATGACCAACTATTCCCAATGGCACACCGAACGCGCTCCAACAGGTAGGATGGTAAACTCTGTCGAGGAGATTTCCTCCCTCAATGAAAAAGTTGACTTGATCATGTCTCTACTTTCGAAGCAATCTCATGTTGATCCTCATGATGTCCCTTTAAATTCTTTGATTGCTCAAGAACAAGTAGATGTTAACTTTATCTCTAGAAATTAGGAGTAACTTTGGTAACAATTCTAGACCGTTCCCCTCTAACTCTTATGGGAACAACAATGCTTATCCTAGTACCAAGAACTCCAACACTGAACTAGAGAGCATGCTTAGAGATTTCATCACTACCCAAAAAGCCTTTAATAAGAATGTAGAAGAAAAACTACATAAACTAGATGATCTTTCTTTCAAGGTAGACCACTTAGCCAATGAGTTAAAATTGCTGAAAATTGAAACGTCTTCTCTTAAGGAGAAGGAAGTCATCCCTATTAATGCTACTCAAGTGCAAATCAATGAAAATATTAGGATGATGGCTAAGCTTAAAGAGAGATGGGCTAGAGAAAGGGAGGAAGAGGAAAGAATTAAGAGCCTTCCTACCCACCACACTGTTGCTACTATCCAAATTATTGAGAATGTTCACACTCTTAGCACCCAATGTACTCCTGGTCCCAATGGACCTATTAATGGTGATGCTATGTCAACTACCAAACAGGTGAGCCTTAAGGACACCTCTACCACTTTACTTGATGCTCGTGACCTTGATTTTGATAATTGCACTCTTACAGAAGTTATTGATTTCCTTCACAAAATGTCTAGAGATCCCCGTACTAGCACGCTTAACCTTGCCTTCACAGAGCATATCACTAATGCTCTCATCAAAGCTAGGGAGGAGAAACTTAGAGTAGAAGCCTCCATACCTAGAAAGCTAGAGGATGGTTGGGATCCTATGATAAAAATTTATTTGAATGACTTCTCTTGTTATGCATTATGTGATGTTGGTGCTAGTACCTCTGTTATGCCCAAAAGGATATATGATATGCTTAAATTGAAACCTTATGATTCTTGTTCTTTTGGTGTTCGTCTCGTTGATTCTTCCATAAAGAAACCTTTGGGGAGGATTGACGATGTTCTTATTGTTGTCAATGATAATTATGTGCCCGTTGATTTCACTATTATGGATATTGAATGTGATCCTTCATGTCTAATTATTTTGGGACGTCCCTTTTTGCGCACCGTTGGTGCTGTCATTGACATGAAAGAGGGTAATATTAAATTTCAGTTTCCTCTCAAGAAAGGGATGGAACACTTCCCTCGTAAGAAGGTCAAGTTACCTTTTGAGTCCGTTGTACGAGCTAGCTATTCTTTTACTCTTTATAAAACTTGATCTTTGCATTATGCCTAGCTTAAAGGCATAAAAGAAAGCGCTTTTGGGAGGCAGCCCACATGAATAATTTTTTTTTTGCTTTTGTTGTGTCTTGATGTTGTTTACTGCTGTAGCATCATCATTGTATCTTTTCCTTTCATATTTGTGCCAAGTATAGCCTTTGATTGCTAGAAAGTTCAAAAGTTGTGAGGTGCTGTCGAGGAAACAGATTCTGTCCTTGGATAGAAAAATTCGTATAAAATCAACAGATCATGGTTTTGGTCTGAATTGTTTCGACATCGTTCTCTATATAATTGTCTTTCGTGCGTCAGTTCTGAGTTTTTTGATTTGAGTTGCAGAAGTATCCCGAACAGGTCAATTACTGCCTGCTGTTCTGTTTTTCACAGATTCTGTCCTGTTTTGCCTTACCTTCACTTTGCAAATTAAGAACTTGCTTTTTCTTTGCAAAAACCTTTTGGCAATCTTGAGAAATAGTAGAACTTCAAGAATATCCTTATTTCCAGCAAGGTATAATTATTTTATTAAGGGTACTAACCTCGCTAATCAGATTATGAATGAGTTATGTATGAAGGGAGTTTTCAAGTGTGCGAGGGAAGATGATAAAAAGATTCAGGAGTGTCAAGCGCTCAAGCTTGGGGATGCCCCCGTGCACCCCCAAGAAATATTCAAGGAGACTCAAGCGTCTAAGCTTGGGGATGCCCCCCGTGCATCCCCTTCTCCATCAACATTATCAGTTCGTCTTTCGTTCCGCTATATTTTTATCACTTCATGTGTTATGTGCTATGCTTGGAGCGTCTTGCTTTTAGTTTTCTTTTTAGTTTTTCATAACGAGTCAGAACTCATCATTCCTTTATGTGGGAGAGAAACACGCTCCACTTCTACCTAGAACATTACATAGAATTTTCATGTCTATCTATGCTGTGTGTGTTCTTTATCTTTTAATAGCTACTATCGTGCTCTGCTCTTAGTATTCATGCTTATCTTTTCAAGAGCTTTTATTTAGTTGGTTGCTTGAACTCTTTTTAATTACCATGCTCACCTTATTAAGAGAGTTTGCTTCCGTTGCATGGGTTAATATGTCTATGATAAAGATGCTACTTTCATGATGGTGCTTAGTAGTTCAGGTTTTCTTATGGTTAATCTCAAATAGCTGGGAGGTTCCCAATGTGTTATTGGAGTACCAACTTGGTTTGTTTGCCTATGATCTGGTATGGTTTAGTAATATCTTCCTTCGAGAATTTATTTTGATTGACTTGGCGTATGCTCACGCATATTCAAGACTGTAAAGAAAATCTGTCAAGCCTTGATGATCTTTTGTTTCTAAGTAGCGATATAACTACCATGCCTGATTCAATATTGCTTTGTCGCTCTGCATGATTATGACCGTCATTTCTCTCTTAATTGGTCGCTCCCAGTCTTTTGCTAACCTCCACCTGCACTAAGCAAATTAACCATGCAATACATAGCTCATGGGAAAGTAGCCTAAAAACTATTGTGGTAAAGAATATGTTGCTTATGTATCTTATTTCTTATGAGTTGCTTGCTGAGCGGTAACCATGCTTCTGGGGACGCCATCAACTGTCACACTTTTGTTGAATATCATGTGAGTTGCTATGCATGTTCGTCTTGTCTGAAGTAAGGGTGATTTACCGTGGGTTGAATTAATATGCATATTGTTAGAGAAGAACATTGGGCCGCCAACCAAAGCCATGCCTCATGGTGGAAGTTTTAGCTTGGACCTTAATCCTCAATCTCTCATGAGAATATGCTTATGCATTAAAGAGGAGTCCATCATCTATTTTCTATGTTGTCCCGATATGGATGTCCTCAAGTTGAGATTTATCAAAAACGAGAAATCAAATGTGATCTATCTCCTTGGACCTTTGTACAGGTGGCATAGAGGTACCCCTTTGTGACACTTGGTTAAAACATATGCAATGCAATGATAACCCATGGGGATCCGAGCTAATTAGGACAAGGAGCAAGCACTATTGGTATTCGATGCATGAGGCTTGCAACTTATAAGATGTTTTATACATGACACATATGAAGTACTACTACCGTTGACACAATTGCTTCCATGTTTCATAATAAAAAGCTCTAGCACTTCAAGCATCAACTACTGAGAGCATGATTGTCATTCTGAGTGTAATGTGCATTGTCCCAAAGTAGCATTGTCTTTTGCATGATTGTGATATCGTTTATTCTGAAATGATTGTATCTAGTCATCACTTAAACCTTGAAGGTGCCCTTGCATTTATGTTTTGCATCACTAAAGGGGGCAAGCTAGATATCACTTGATCATATTTGCACATCATGTTCATTGCAAATCTTTTTGATGTTTCAGTTTCATATTGCAAAACTTTCAGTCATTTGTGATTTTCTCTTGAGACAACTTAATTACTTTAGAATCATTGTCTCAGTAAGCTTTTGTCATATGACTATGAGAAAGTCTTATATGGTTAATATCATGTCACCACAGAAATTATTCTTGTTATCATTTACCTACTCGAGGACGAGCAGGAATTAAGCTTGGGGATGTTGATACGTCCAAAACGTATCTATAATTTCTGCTTGCTCCATGCCACTTTTCGGTGATATTGCTATGATATTCATACACTTCCATACACTTTTGATCATATTTGGACTAACTTACTAATCCAGTGCACCCCTGTGCCAGTTTCTGTTTTCGGCTGTTTTTGTATTTCAGGTTTTCACGTTTCGAGAACTGCCCAGAAAAATACAGAAAAAATATATAAAAATTCAGCATTCCGGGAACGACACTGCTTCCGAAGGGGAGCCTGGAGGGGCCACAGGGGCCCCAGGTGCCCTGTGGGCGCCCCCCTGGGCCACGCCGGAGGGGCGCCTCGGCCCCCCAAGAGCCCCCCGGTGCCCTACTTTGGCAGATATTTAAAGGGTCCCCCGTAACCCTTGATAAAAGACTTCTTTTCGCGACCCCATCTCTGTTCCGCCGCCGCCGCTTCCAAGATCGGGAGCACCAGGAGAACTCTTCCCGGCACCCTGCCGAAGGGGAGGATCACCACCGGGAGCTTCTCGACCACCATGGACGCCTCCCGGATGACTCGTGAGTAGTCTCCCTTGGACCATGAGTCCATGACCAGTAGCTATGTGATGTTCTCCTCCCGTTCTTGTGCTTCACTAATTAGTCCTCGTGAGCTGGCCTACATGATCGAGGCACCTATGTAATCCTTATGCTGTTGCTATGTTGAGTGTGCTGGGATCCGATGGATTATGAGATTATGTTCAGATTGATCTTGAGTAATATATTTGATTCACCTCTTTTATATTTTAGTTCATAAGTAATTCTTGCATGTTCTCCGTCGTTATTTATTGCTTTGGCCAAGTAGTAGGTAGTGACTCCAAGAGGGAACGTTATGCTCGATTGTGGGTTCATGCCCCTCGATGACTAGCTTGAGTACAGAAACATGAGTCTAGGGGATGTGCTGTTGCCACAAGGGGGAAAACGACGGTGCTTGTGCCCGCGGGTGCAAGGATTGTTTACTTTACGCAAAGTTCTTTTAATGCAGTTGTCTGTTGCATTGAGTTTACACTATGGGTGGGACTCGCAACTTAATACCAGTGAGATGTTCTGGATAGATATCTCAAGGTGGATGATTAGTAGTAGATATTGATGGATTTTGGTCTACTTACTTTGGCGTACCGCCCATGCTTTGAACCTCAACCTTTCTTGCAATGTAGTCAGCATTGGTTTGCGTTCGTGGTCCTGTCAATTGCCCAGCTGTAATTTGTTACCTCACATAGCTATTTTATCGTCTTTTGGGAGAGAGACATCACTAGTGAACATCATGTGACTCCGGTCCATATTACCATCATTGATCACATACACTATTTACTTTTCCGCTATTTTATTTACTATTGCAAAACACTATCTATCACTACTATCATATTGCTTTTAACCCTTTCTGAACTACAAGGCCGGAGAGATTGACAACCTCTCTATACTCGTTGGGAGCAAAGTTATTTGTATCTGTGTGCAGGTCCACGTTGATTGCTAATTGCGCCGTTAGCGGTTGACTCCTACCTGTTGAACCTAGGAGTCTCTGGGAATTCGATCCTTGGCATCTTTGCTAGGGGAAAACACTTCTACTTACTGCATCTTACACCTTCCACTTGGGGTAATCCAACGAGGGGTTCGAGGCCCATCAATGTGCTACGATATATTCCGCACTTAGTCATTTTGCAGACGTCCATTTCTCATTATGCATATCATTATATTCGACATATCAATTGTGCATGATGAATTGTCTTCATAAGTTGAAGAGGATCTCCACAAGTACAACCTGCCATGTGCATTTGCATTCAAAAGCAAATCAACTATATGCACATCTTCAGGGGGAGCCTTTTGCTACTTATGACGACAATACCTTTATCCTTTACAATTTCACATACTTTTATCCCCGTTGAAAACTTCAACCAGTTTGTCATCAATAACCAAAAAGGGGGAGATTGTAAGTACATCTAGTGCCACCCCTAGTTGGTTTTGGAGTATTGATGACAAACCTAGTTGAGGGTCTAATGTGTTTGTGAGAATTGCAGGATAACACATGTTGTAGTCCCTATTGATTTGGTTTACCTACCGGAGATGACCCCTAAAAATGTATGAAGACATTGACGACAATGGTGGTACATGAAGATAATCATATTGAAGTCTATGACAAGAGAAGAAATTGTGTGAAGACTATGGAGCGCGAAGACTTAGATGTTTCGTTGTTTCCTTTTCTTCTTTGTTGAGTCATAGGAACCACCGTACTGTTAAGTGGGGTCCAAGTGAACAAAGTTAGAGTGACTGAAGTGATGCTCAACCAAATCCTATGTCTTCGAGCGAAGACAATGAGAGCAAATCTTATCCAGAGCTGGATTAGTCAGCCTTGCTTGTAGCCCAAGTAAAGTTGTCGCGTGTGTTTGAAATCTGACCATTGGAACACGTGTCAGTTCTTTAGTGACCCAGGGTCACTTCGGACAAATCAGGTCGGGTTGCCCAGTGGCTATAAATAGCCCACCCCTACACCATATATTGGTGGCTGCTCAGAGTTATTACACAGCTTTTGTCGTTTGAGAGCAACCCACCTCCAAAGCATTTGAGAGAGAGATCCTTGCAAGGACAAAGCCCAAACACCCAGAGCCAAAGAGTGTTAGGCATCACTGAAGTCTTTCTGTCTGTGTGACCTGAAGACTTGTTACACTTGAGGATTGTGTTTCCTCCAGCCGGTTAGGCGTCGTGTTCTGAGCATCCAAGAGTCATTGTGGATTGCCGGTGAACGAAGTCTGTGAAGGTTTGGAAGTCTACCTTGAAGACTTACCAGAGTGATTGGGCGAGGACTAGGTGTCCTTAGCTCAAGGGGAATAAGGTGAAGACGCCGTCTTCTGAGTTAAATCTCAGCCTCCCTAACCAGACGTACAGTTGTCACAGCAACTGGAACTGGTCTAACAAATCACTGTCTTTCCCAAGCTACTGGTTCTATCCCTTCCTTCTCTTTACTTACTGTCTTTCATTGGGAAGTCATTGTCTGCTTGCCTTATCTGTTTGACTTCACTGTGTGACTACTTGTTCTGATTGGCTTCATACAATCTTCCATCCTGATCCATACTGCATAGCTGCTATTAGTCTTCATGCTTTCACTTCATTGAATACTTGACTATGGCTTGTCTAGTGTAGTCTACCTTCTGCTACATATAAATAGGATCGGTTTTATAGTTTGTCTTCGAAACTTTCATGTTTTGAAGTCTTTCATAAAAATCGCCTATTCACCCCCCTCTAGTCGATATACAGCACTTTCAGCAACCACTGCTAAGGAAAAAGATTTAGACATTGTCATCTAACACAACTCATTATGGGCAGTAAAAAGAAGGCTGCAGAGTTCTTACTTATAATCCCGCAGTTCGCTATTGTCTTGGATAAAGTGTAAACAAATATTTTAATTGCCATCTTTGGACCCATTTTACTAACAATCTTTATCAGCTTCCTCACTTGATGCTGGTTCATCGATATCTCATTGGCCCATACGCAGAAAAGGTCGAAACACAGATATTTACCAATGACATATGTACCTAAAAGCACCAAGTTAATATTAGAAGCTAAACATCAATTGCACAATGATGTAGTACAACACTCTTTTATAATATGTCTATATACATCCGTATGTGGTAGTCCATTTGAAATATCTAAAAAGACAAATATTTAGGAACGGAGGGAGTATCTTATAACATCCAATATACTCACATATTAGATGAATTAACATCTTCTATTATGGGCCGGAAGGAGTTTAGTTCATTCTTACAAATTATCGACTGATTAACTGCTGCTGTATCCATGGGTTACAGTTAGTTTGAGCTAGTTCGGGCTCAAATAGCCCTAAAGTATATCCAAGCATGAGGGCTGTGTTGTTGCTGTTGCTACTGCTGCTCTTCTACGTATATCTAGACATCATTAGAACATTAATGTAACACTCTTCCTTGTTGCTGTGTAGCCTAGGATTGCATATTTAGACATTAAGTACAATGAATGTTGCTATGTAGCCTTAGATATATTACATATGGCCCTAGTTAACCTAATGAAAAATGGGTTGCAGATATATTCAGTGAAAAGTATGATTCACCGATTAGTCCCTTACCAGCCGCCGACCTATATGATACCAGCTACCGATATCCTGAACAGTGAGCAGATATAAGCCATGGGATGAAACTAACCTCGATGGAAAACATCAGTCATTCCCACAATTGTCATGTGTAGGTACATCGAGAAGCATGTTAAGCACAACAGGCTAAACATCAACCAAAATTATACATGACAGACAAAATAATCTCCAAAAGATAGCTTTAGTGTGCAGGTTTAAGCACACTAGTGAAGCAAAACAAGTGGAAAGGTGTGCTAACTGCAAGATGCCTAACATTTAACAACATGCAAACATAGTCATTCAAACTGGTATTGTGCCGGTCTAAGTACACTGGTTATGGTTAAATAAAAATGGAAATGCATGTTAACTACAAGATGCAGCAACCAAATGTAGTCATTCATAGTGGTATTGTTGAAACTGGTACTAATGAAATTGAACTGCACAGTTCATACTTGCACATATAGAACATCACATTGTGAATAACTGGAATAAACAAGGCATACTACGAACAACCAAAGATAGCATTTGAAACTGAACATATGCTAACTACAAACAACCGAACAATCAAAAAACTTTAGAAGAGGCATATGCTAGCTATAACAGGCTTAACAACAAGCAAATATATGCATTCCTAACGGTATGTTTAAAACTAGATTGATGAAATGTACCACACAATAAATAATTGCACATATAGAGCATCACATTGTGAACAACTGAAATAAATAAGGCATACTGCAAACAACCAGATATAGCAATTAAAACTGGACATATTCTCACTACACTACAAAAGGGACTCGACAAAACAAATCGGTTTCCCCCTATGAAGAGGCACGACAAAACAAATCATGGGTTTCCTCACTTGTCACAAATGGGCTCATTCCCGTGGGAGGAGCACAGACCCTGGATGCGCTCCATGTTGTCACAGATGGGCTCCTTCCCCTTGGAAGAGCACGGCTGTAGGGTGCCCTCCTCGATGTCGCAGACGGGCGCTTTCCCCTTGGAAGAGAAGATAGGCTCTTTCACCTTGGAAGAGCCGGAGAGGGTGCCCTCCTCGTGGTCCCCCTCGATGAGGTCTGACTTGGAAGTTGTGGATCCCAAGCCAGCGCCGCAGAACGTGTCCTTCAGAAATGGCAAAAGGGTCTCAATGGCGATGTAGAATGGCAAATTGTTAACAGCGAGCCAGAGGAGATCAGCGGCGGGGCCATGGATGAGATCAACGGTGGTCGAACCTAAGGGGTTGGGGGTGGACCACTTAACCTGTGACATAGCCCGCCTCCGGCCGTCGCTGTCGATGACCTCAATGTCATAACCGACAGCCAAGACATGCCCGCATACTCTAGCCGTCTGCTTGAGTGCCTGCCGCCAGTAATGGTCGTCAGCTTCCTCGGCGAAGTCGGGTGAAGAGGCCGCTATACACCTCTTTTGGGCTAGTCACTCCTCGAGCTCCACGGGAAGCGTAGCCGGGCTTAGGCTGCGATGCTCTAGAGTGGGGGATGGGGATGGGGATCTATGGGAAAGGGCGCGTTTGGCAGGCATTATCTAAGAAACTCAAGCCAACCTGGGTATGGAGATCGGTTGGTAAGCTGCATGGGAAAACCGGCAGATGTTGACAATGGAGGCCTTCCGGCGGCGGCGACAGGGACCTTGCTAGGGCTCCGAGCGAGGGAGGGTGTGTGTGTGTGTGCGCACGCCCGAGGAGGTTTTGGTGTGTGTGTGTGGAGGGGGGGTGTTTGAGGAAATGACGTGGGTACTGAAAATTTTACTACGTGGGAGTCAAACGCGGGAGTGAAATGCTGGGCTATTGAAATTTCTGATGATAGTGCGTCGCACACGGTCCGGAGATAACAATCGTGTGTTATGAAACAAAAAAAACCTCGAGGCGGGCAGATATTTTCTAGGGATGCAGGCGGGATTGGGAACAAGAAACATCGCACACGGTCCATAGATAACAACCATGTGTTATGAAACAGAAAAACCCTCGAGGCGGGTAGATATTTTATAGGGATGCAGGCGGGATTGGGAACAAGAAACACCGCACACGCTCCAGAGATAACAACCGTGTGTTATGAAACAGAAAAACCCTCGAGGCGGGCATATATTTTTGAGAGGGGGAGCCTCATGGAGCCCAATGTACTATGCGGATGTGTGCGTGACAGGTGCACCGCCGTGGCACACGATTAGTTTGAGTGAGCCATGTCTTTTGCGTCATCTGACTTGTCTAATGTTCATAAATTTGGCGAAAAATGACGCGGGAGAGGGTCAAAACACGAACACACTTGCATGTGCACCAAATTTATGTATCGAAAGGGTGGTTTGATTTTCAAATACCAAATGAAACTTCGATGTGGCACCTCTCTCACAAAGCGCACGGTATTGCTTGCCCCCACCCCCGTCGTGTCGACACGAAGGGAATCCTAAGCTATTAATGCATGCCCCCTCCCCGCAACCGAGGTTCACCTAGCAAAGTGCGAAGTAGCTAGCAGCCCCCCTCCTCCCTCGTGTCGGCACGAAGGGAATCCTAAGCTCTGAATACATGCCCCCCAACCGA
>LR738714.1:65740059-65775291 GCA_902687465.1 Secale cereale | reverse complement strand
CCTAAGCTATGAATGCATGCCCCCTCCCCCCAACCGAGGTTCACCTAGCAAAGTGCGAAGTAGCTAGTAGCCCCCACCCCACTCGTGTCGCCACGAAGGGAATCCTAAGCTATGAATGCATGCCCGCCAACCGAAGTTCACCTAGCAAAGTGCGAAGTAGCAACCTGTGACACCCCAGACCGATGTGCCAGGTGTCATCCTCTTATTCGCCGTCGTTACCATGTCTTTTGCTTACGTATTGCATCTTGCCATGTCATCATGTGCATTGCATCCTCATGTTTTCAAAACTTGCATCCTATCTTTTTCTCCGTTGTCCGTTTCGGGATTCGACACTTTCACATGCACCCGTTGCACCTCTCAAATCTTGTTTCGTGAGCGGGAGAAAAACATTCCCGGAATAGGCCGAGATTTGTCGAGTGGCCTTGGTATATGACCGGTAGACCGCCTGTCAAATGTCGTTCCATTTGGAGGTCGTTTGATGCCCCAACGGTTAACCGCGTTGAGCGAAAACCCCCTTTTCTTTGCAGCCCCGCACCCCTCCATAATAGCCCACTAGCCCATCTAAACCCCTCCATGCTCTTTGCCGTTGGATCACGATCGTGTGGCCGAAAACCGAACCTCTTTTGGACTCTCCTAGCTCCCTCTACCTATAAACATGTCCCTCCCCCCGAAATTCGCGGTGCAAACCCCAGCCATCTTCCTCCTCGCGCAGCCGGACACGTCCGTTCCGCCACCGGACACATCCAGCCGCCCCTAGCCAACCAGGAGCCGACACGTCACTGACCGCGCCCACTTCGCCGCGCCGCCGCCCGGGGCCGAACCGGGCTGCGCTGGGCGCGTGCGCCTCCGCCGCCCAAGTCTCCGACCTCCGCCACCGGCCGACCACCGCCGCCGTCACCTCGCGGGCGCCCGTTCACCGCCGCCTCACCGCCGCCGCCGGATCCCCGCCGCTGAGCACCAGCCGCCGCCCGAGCCCGCACTCCACCACCGCCGCCGCCGTAGCTCCGCCTGCCACCGCCACGCTCGCCGCCGGCCGCCCCTCTCCGCCACGCGCGCCGCCACTCCGCCTCACCAGCTCCGCCACCGACCGCCACCGGCCTCCACCGCGACCCCACACCTCCCTGCCGCTCCTCCGACCAGATCCGGTGGGGGACCAGCTGGATCGGGCCGCCCGCACCTCCCCTGCTCTCATCCGTCACCGGAGAGTTCGCCGGCGTCGAGTCCCGGCAACTCCGGCCGCTCCCGTCCAGATCTGCACCGGGTCGTCCCCGATCCGCGAGATCCCGAGATCCAAACAACCCGAGGGCCTGGATCCCTCTGTCCTAGTACCTCGTCGTCCAGTTTCAGAGGTTTTTTCTCTATGTCCCCAGATTCCAGTTTTATGTGTGCATGTTGTTGTGCTTGTAATTTTATGCATGTTGCTTCATTTTGCGTGCATGATATGTCCAAATGTTCGACTCTGAATGCTCTACATGTTGGTCACATTTTCATGCATGTTAGGTTTCATCTTGTTGCCTTAATCCCTGTTACAAGAGTGCTAAGTGCTATTAACTGCTGAAACTTGTTATAACTTGTTGATTTAGGTTTCATCTTGTTGCCTTAATACCTGTTACAAGATGTGTGATTTTTATTTGAGCATCATGTCAACATGTTTTAGGAGCTATGTCATGTCATCTTTGCTATGGTGCAATCCACTTTTCATGATATTCCTTGTGGTGACTGGAACAAGCTTGCAAAGTGACATACTCGCTGTTTTCTATTTCCCGAGACTTGTTGAAAACTTCTAAGTCTGAATCTGTTATATTGTGATGCCATGTTTGCTTGATGCTACAGTCAAATCGATGCATGTTATGGTATGTCCAATGGGCATGTCTTGAAGACCTTGTCATGCTCTATCCATCCATGCCCTTGGTTGCAATTATAGGTTGCTGTAGCTTGTCTCTTTCTTGCTCTCAAATTGCTATATAATGTTTCTGCCACCCTGTTATCAGTAAGTTCAGTTTTGCCATGTGAATAGCTAGTGATCTATGCATCCTATGACCATGTTCTTGCCATGAGTAGCTGCATAAACATGTCTTCTTGCTGTTGGCTATATTCACATGCCATGATATGCTTTGAGATGAGTTGCACAAGCTTGCAAACGTGCCTACCTATCGTTGTTGATGCCATGTTTAGTTTATTTCATTAAGTCTGAGAATCTGCTATACCATGTTGGCATCTTGTTTTGATGAATGCCATGAACATGTTGCTCTTATGTATATGCCATGTTGTGTTCCTTGAGATCCATGTTGTGTTATATCATGCCATGCTTTTGCTTGCCATGTTATTGTGTTGTAGCATACTTGTTTCTTGCCTCCAACATGTCAACATATTAACTCTGCTCATGTATATGCTTTGTTTTTCACTAATTCAAAATCTGTGATATTAACTCTGCTCATGTATACTGAAATTGTTATATGTTGTTTCCAGCCTCATTTAAACTTGCTTTGTGTGTTGATCTTGTGTGCTTCATCTCTTGCCATGATTGCATCATGTAGTCTTGTTATGCATCATACTTGGTTGAACATCATGAATTGTTTATGTGTTGTGTGTTTACCATGTTGTTTGCTTCTTCTCGTTAGTTCCTGTTTCGTTGCGATCGTGAGGATTCGTTCGTCTACGCTTGGTTCGTCTACGTGGCTTCTTCTTCATGGACCCGTTCTTCTTCCTTGCGGGATTCCAGGAAAGATGACCGTCACATTGGATCTCATTACTATCATTGCTATGCTAGTTGTCTTGATGCTATTGCTATATGTCGCGCTGCCTATTTATTGTTGTCAGCCTCTCATTGTTGCCATGAAACCTCTGACCTTTGACACCATCCCAGCAAATCATTGTTTGGCTATGTCACCGCTCGCTCAGCCCCTCTTATAGCGTTGTTAGTTGCAGGTGAAGATGAAGATTGCTCCATGTTGGAACTTGGATTTTTGGATTATCACAATATCTCTTAATTATATTAATGCACATATATACTTGGCAATGGGTGGAAGGCTTGGCCTTTTGCTCGGTGTTTTGTTCCAGTCATGCCTCCTTAAGAACCGATAAACGAGTGTTATGTTCCTTGATTTTGCGTTCCTAACACGGTTGGGGGTTATGGGAACCCCTTGACAGTTCGCTTTGAATAAAACTCCTCCACCAAGGCCCAACTTTGGTTTTACCATTTGCCATAACTAAATAACTTGCATAGGCACTTTCCAGACCCCAAGGACTTAATTTATAACCCGGGCCAGTGCTCCTCATGAGTGTTGGTCCAAATTGGGAAGCCTGCGTGGCCGCCTTGGGGAAACCCGAGGTATCTGGTTTTACCCATAGCTTGACCAATCCGGATGTGGCCTGGGACGAGATACACACGGCTACGACTAGGATGTCAGCACGCCAGGAGGTCTTGCTGGAATTTTTTTACCATTGTCTAAATGTCTTGTGCACCGGGATTCCGAGTCTGATCGGGTCTTCCCTAAGATAAGAGGTTTTACCTCTGCTGAACGTGAGAGCTTGTGATGGGCTAAGTTGGGACACCCCTGCAGAGTTATGATCTTTCGAAAGCCGTGCCCACGGTTATGTGGCAGATTGGAATTTGGTAATGTCCGGTTGTAGAAAACTTGACAGAGGATCCAAACTAAAATACACCAACCGCGTGAGTAACTGTGACCGTCTCTTTTCAATTTTCGAAGAGAACACGGTGGGGTTATGTTTGACTCGTAGGTAGTTCAGGTTCACTTAGCAATCATTACTAGTTTGAAACTGTTTGCATATACGCTCATCTTATTCTTGTAATAGTAAGTTAGCCACCATACAATGCTTAGCCGTTGCTGCAACCTCACCACTTATCCTTTCCATACCCATTAAGCTTTGTTAGTCTTGATACCCATGGTTATGGGATTGATGAGTCCTCATGGCTCACAGATACTACAACAACAATTGCAGGTGCAGGTTTCTGATGACTTGACGTGAGAGCGATGTTTACTTGTGTTGGAGATTCTTTCTTATTCTTCGTCATCAGTCTTGGGATAGGTTCCTGGCCGGCAGCCTGGATAGCAGGATGGATGTCGTTGTGCTTTTAATGTTTCCATCCATAGTAGGATGTCTTGTGTATGATGTGTTGTATTCATGTGGCAGTTGTATGACTTGTATGTATCCCCATCTATTCATTTAATGGTATGATGTAATGATATCCATCTTGCTAAGCGCCCGAAATGTGCTTGTTCCCCAATCACGAAGTTATCACGTGATCGGGATAGAATTGCATCTTGGGCGTGACAAACCCCCCCCCCCCCACACACACACAGACAGACTTTCAGTCGGTGAGCCAGAGAGGCATATATCTCACCAAGATGGATCATAAAACGGACCAAGAATAATCCACCTTTGTAATGCCCAGGATGGGACTATATCTCCTACGTGTCGAGGCACGACTTAAAGATATAAGCCCATCCTAGAATGATCTCAAGTTTGGTATCTTTGCACGACTCATGTAAAAGAGGGATTAAATTGCAAAAGGAGATAGTTGGCTTACACTCGCCACTTCACACAATACAATACATAAGCAATACATCATTCAAAACATCACAACCCGACTACGGGTGAAGAACCAAAAGAAAGATACCAAAACAACATAAAACCACAGGTCAGGATCGAATCCTAGTAGAAACCACTACTGATCGTCGAAACGTCACAAGCATACATCCAAACTCTTCATCGAGCTCCTGGTGAAGAACTGATCCAACTCCTGCATCAAACTCGGCTGAACCTGCGTCTGGTGTGGTGAAGTAACTGTGAGCCACAGAGGACTCAGCAATCCCGTTCCCGGGTAACAAGACTATTTAAGCCTTGGGTGAGGATAAGGCTGAAGAAAGAATATGAGGTGAAGGGAAAACAAGAGTCTGCAGCAGCAACTAGCACTAACTTACGTAATAGAGAGCGAGAAGAGAAGTGCCTCGGTCGAAAGGTGATCACGAAGTGATCCTAACTAAAGCCGGTCAAACATAACCCCACCGTGTTCAACTCCCGAATCCCTATTCGGAAATTGACAGTCACGGAACACACGCTGGTAGTGTATTAGTAACATTGTGTCAAGTTATCTACAACCGGATATTAACAAGCTCCCATCTGCCACATAACCGTGGGCACGGCTTTCGAAAGTTCAAACCCTGCAGGGGTGTTCCAACTTGACCCATTACAAGCCCACGATCCGCGAAGTCGCAGCACCATAGGTGGGAAGACCCGAGTATTCTCGGAATCCCGTGCTCAAGTTAAACCGAACTAAGGTAAGGCTAATCCAGCAAATCCTCCCGGCGTGTCGACACCCTGATAGTAGCCGCGCGTATCTAAGTCTCAGGACACGACCGGATGGGTGATGCTACAGGACCCAAACCTCGAGTTTCCCCGTGGTGGTTCCCGCAGGCTCCCCGTTTGGGACCAACACCATCGGCACTGGCCCCCCCTGCTATGTAGAATTAAGGATCCTCGAGGGAGCGACCCCCTATGCAAATTTAATTAATTAATTAAGTTGTTATTATGAGGCAAATAGTACCAAATGTTGGGACTTGCTGGAAAAGACTTAGCACTTAGCGGTTTATCAAGGGGGTCCCATACACCCCAACCGTGTTAGGAACGCATAATCAAGGAACATAACACCGGTTTATACGGTTCCTAACGGCATGAGTGGAACAAAACACCAAGCAAAAGGCTTAGCCTTCCACCCTGCCAGTATATAGATGATTTCATTTTTTTAAGCATTTATATAGTGTGATATAACCCAACCAAACTTCAACATGAAGCAAGCATCTTCAATCTTCACCTGCAACTAACAATGCTATAAGAGGGGCTGAGCGAAGCGTACTTAGCCAAGCAACGGTTTGCATAGGTAGGGTGGTTAAACAGGTTCATGGTTACAAGTAGGAGGCTGACAAGAAGAACATGGGCATCGAGGCAAAACTAAAGATCGAGACTACTAGCAATAGGCAAAGATAGTAATGGTATCTGAGTTCGGTCATCTTGCCTGGGATTCCACAAGGGAGAAGAACGGTTCCATGAAGTAGACGGAGCAACACAGACGAGAGAAACCTCACAACTCCGGAACGAAACCGAAGCTAACAAGAGAAGCAACCGGAAAGAAAACAAACAACACGGTAAACACACATACATAAACATGGCATACGATGCACAAGCAAGCATGATGCATGTCCGGTTTAATTATGCATGGCATGGCAAAGTGCACAAACAAATACTACAAGTTAAGTGGAGATCAATATGCAACGAGTTGCATATTGACGAAACACCACATTTAATTATTTAATTGACTCTTGTTATTTACAAGACAAGGTTAAATGTTTTTAGCATGGCAAGAGGTGAAACATAAAGAAACTACACTATTAGGCAATTTAAATGAGGCCGGAGAATAACAACAACATATCCGGAAAATCCTCATGAGCATGTTTAATAATTATAAGCAAACAACAATTAAACATTATAATGTTGTTAACATGATGCGGATGACATGATCAAGTTTAATGCAAGTTTATTAAAAGGTTGACTTAAAAGAGATATGAAGCATTTGTCACCGTGGGGGAAGAAAGGGTGCCACGGCAACGATCCGAAAATGATGCAACGCAACATCTCAGTTCCGGTAACTCGTTGAGAGTCCGGAGCAAAAGGAAGATGACGTGAGCAAGTCGAACAAGATGGAAGTGGGTCGATCCCGTTGCCGGGTTCCCACGAGTCGGTGACGAGGCAACCGAGGAACATGACAAAAGGTGGAACGGGCACGAAGCACACACGAGAGACATTTCATACAACCACAACAAGCATTCACGGGTCATCCACGGGGTCGTCTCGTTATACCTTTGAAGCGTGCATTTCGGGGCGGTTCGAGACGTCGAGGGACGTAGTGGAAGTAGAGGAAGTAGTGGTACACGTTTCCCGAAGAGGAAGTAGCCGTTCCGTAGAGGGAAGTAGTTGTACTCGGGCGACGGTAGAAGTACTCGCGGTCATCGAGCGACGGTAGTTGTACATGATCCGTAGAGGTACTTGTCATCGTCTCGTTCGGTCGTCGTGGTACTTGACAAAAGGTTGTGGTCTCGATATCGTAGTTGTACACGTGGTCGTCGTGGGAAGTAGTGGAACTTGGTCGTTTTCCGGGCGTCGGTAGTCGTACACGGGGCGTTTTGTAGATGTTCACGGAGCTCGTTCGTAGATGTACTCATAACCGTAGAGGAACTTGTTTCGAAGAGGTACTTGGTCGGTTCGCCGGGTACTCGTTCGGTCATCTGTCAAGTCAACAGAAGCAACACAAAACAACACAAAACTACAACACAGCACGGAACAGCGAGGAGGAGCGGCGGGCGGCTCGCGCTGTGGGGAGAGTGGAGCACCATGGCGCGGCCGAGCTGAAGATGGAGGAGGGGCCTCTGGCCGGCGCTGGACGAGGTGCTGCGGAAGTCCTGAGGCCGTGGCCTCGAAGCTTGGAGGACGCACCAGGGCGCTGCGAGGGCCTAGTGTAGGGGCGCCATGGCGCTGCAGGTGAAGACGGAGGGCCTCGGGCGCCACCCTTGGAGCTCTGGAACAGAGGAGGACGGGCGCTCGCGGGGCAGGGGCCGGAGCGGTGAGGCGCTCAGGCTGGTCCGGGCCGCTCGCGGGGCTGGAGAGGTGCGGTGCTGTGGTGCTGCTCGGTGCCGCTTGGAGGACGGAGGGGAGGCGCTGCGGGCGTCGCGCGGGGCGGCGAGCTCCTGGCTGGAGAAGCGGGATCCGGCCAGAGGGGAGCCTGGCCGCGGGGCGCCATGGCGATGGGGAAGAGGCCGCAGGGCTCGCGCCTGGCGAACGAGGCAGGGACGGATTGGCGATGCGGGGCGGCACGGCAGCCGGTCGGGGCGCAGAGGCGAGCTCGCGAGGGAGGCCGGACGCGACGAGAGGGGGCGAGGCAGAGGGAAAAACGGGCCTCGGTCGAGAGGAGGCTCGGGGCGAAGGGGTTCGAGGCTGGGGCTCCAGGCGAAGGAGGAAGGAGAGGGAGATCGGGCTCCGGGAAGAGGGTTCGGGAGCGATGCGGTAGGTGAGATGCGGGGTCGAGCGAAGGAGCGGGGTCGAGGGTTCGGGCCTCCTGGCGGCGGAGGGAGGAACGGAGGGAGCTGCTGCGCTAGATTAGGGTTAGGAGGGGAGGCCGGGCCTAAAGGAGATGGGCCGCTGGGATGGGCCTAGAAGCTGGGCCTTGAGGCCTGGGAAGGAGGAGAGGGAAGGAAAGAAGGAGGCCTAGAGGCTGGCTGCCTCTTTTTATTACTTAGCAGAAAAAAAACAAAATAAGGAGAGCCAAAAATAAAAAGAAAAGAGGCAAAGAAAGAATAAAATGATGGGCATTTTTGTAAGGCTTTACAGAATAATTCCAACCTCACAAAAATAGTTCCAACAAAAAGGGAAGTGCAAACTAAAATAATTAGCTTGCCTGAAGGAGTTTGCAAAGAGTCTAGATAATTGGAGGAGCCTCGATAAAACGGAAAGAATTATTGGCAAGGTTTTTTAAAGGAGAAACTCGAAGTGAAAAGACATGGGGAAAACGCAAGTGTGTTGGGGTAATTCCAACAATGGAATATTTATTTATATAGCTCCCTAAATAGTGAGAGACTTTTATATGTTTTAAAGAGAAGACATCCTTCCCTCGATTTAAATGGACCGAAGGTCCACACAATTTATTTAGGTTGAGATGCGAAAATTAAAATGACATGATGGCATGATGCAATGCAAAAAATAAATAAAACAAGCACAAAGAACACACGGGCAACCTGGAACATCTGGAATCTTCTGTAATCTTCTGGTATCTTCTGGGACGTCGGTCTCGGGCGTCACAACTCTCCCACACTAACAGAGGATCTCGACCCGAGATCCTAGAGATAGCACCGGGTAAAAACAGAAGAGGAAGAGGTAAAACAAAGTTGCTTCTTTGACAGACGAGTGAAACCAAAGAACCTTGAGAGGTTGAACAAACTTGAAAGAAAGAATGCAACGGAGATGAACGAAGATGAAAACACTCCGTTAGAAAAGAGGAACAAGGAGCATACGGGAACCTTGTAGGTTGAAAGACATGAAACAAGAGCTCACGGATGACAAAAGAATAAGAAACCGCAATGGTATAGCCAAGGAATAAGAAAGTCAGAATTTGGGCAGCACTCCGTCTGAAAAAGGAAGGAAATGAACAAGAACTTGAGGAGAAGGGATGATACTTGATGAAAACAACAACACATAGCCTCCGGAACAATTAAAAGAATGGCACAAGAGGTAAGAAAGATTCAGACAGCACTCCGGTTGAAAAGATAGGCAAAACTAGATAAGATGACGGAACTAGAATAGAAGGCACAACATTCCGGTTAAATAGATAAACAAAGAAAGAACATGATATAGATATGACAAGAGGATGGTTGGAGAGAGCAACCTCACAATGCCTCCGGAATGAAAGAATAGCATAAAGATCAACGAAAGAAATGAATGGAGAAGAAATATGACAACCTCTCTCAAAATTGAATATGAAAGAGCCTCTTACAAAGAAGGGTAGAACGGAGTTGTTGGAAAAATCAACAACGAAACGAATAAGCTCGAGGCTTATGGAAAACATCAAAATTATGAGGTGATAACCAGCCACTAACAGAAACAATTTGATTGGATTGATATCAACAAGGAGACGATAAACTTATTTCACCGGAATGATAAATGAAGAACTTGGGGCATTTATAAGCACCATAATAGCAACAATCCTTAGGGAAAGCTTTTAGGTGAAATATAATCCAAGATGACTCCAACGAATAAATTGAATGGTTGGAAAGATCTCCTGAACAAAGAAAATGATGGGTTTAAATATCTCATACTTGACAACTCGTGAATCATAAAACACGAAGGAAAATTGTCAAAAATGACATAACACCATCTGAAAAGATAAGGTAGAAAGGATTGCAATTGGAAGGCATGATGAAGACTGCTTGAGCTCGAACAGAATCTTGATTAAGACTTCAAGGATGAATTAAAACATGATGAACCACCATGAGAACTCCCGTAATGAAAGCATGATAAGTGAAAGATGAAAAGAATAAGATTCAAGGCCTGCGATGAATTAAATGGAGCTTTGAAATGATGTAATTGAAATAACTTGGAGCTCCGGAAAACAAGATGAACAACTTAGAACCAAGGATATGATATGATGAACAAGCTCCAGACAAAAGAATTAAATCACCTTGAAGGGAAAAAAAATAAGAATTATGTTATGCATCTCCTTCACCAATTTAAATTGATGACAACCAAAGGATTTGGCATACTACTTATTCTCGTTGGAAAGAATTAAAGAGAGATCTAGCACAAGCTTGTGTAAATCTTCAATGAACCACCGGTAGGATTATGACAGAACAAATGAATTAAAATGATAACAACGGAAGAGTAACTTGAAAGAACCACCGTAAGAATATAGAGACGAACGAAGAGACATCAATGAAGAATAATTGGAGGACGAAGTTGAAAACTGAGAACGAAGAAATGTTCTGAAATGATGGCCTTCGGAGGATCACAAAGAAAAGAATTCATGAAATGCTTTGGACGAGTATAAAAAGAATTCCTCATAATCGGAACAATAATGAGGATGGCAAGAAGCTAGAATCACAACTCATCAAGAGAACGGGCCAAGATTTAAGAGAAACTCTTCTCCGGTCTCCAAATGTTGAGAATGAAGACGAGAAATGCCATAAGAATTGTTGAGCACTCCGGAATGAAGAATTAAAAGGTTGAACCAATGATGAACAAGAATTTGAAAGCGATCTTGGAGAAGGCATGTGACTGATGGAAATCAATCTTACGTCACACTTGAAAAGAATTCTCCGGAAAAGAAGAGTCAGGTAAGATCCTGGGAAAAAACCTGTGGGTTAGGGCCCACTCAAAGAAATCACCGTTGGAAAAGATTGCTTAAGAGATATTGCACCGGTTGAATTAAATGGCTCGAATAAGATAACAATGCTCAAAATAGCTGAACGGATTAAGAATGGAATTATGAATCTTCAGCACTACGGGTATGAATAGCAAGAGGAGAATGATTAATTGGTGCACTGGAATAAGAAAGCATTGTGAAATGATGAAAAAGGATAAGATCAACACCGAAATCTTGAATTATATCCACCGGCAGAATTGAGAACAAAAGAATGATGAACTTAAAGCTCTTGAGCATCTTCACGATAATTCACCGGATAAGAACATTGAAGGAAATGAATGAGGAAACATCACATGAATAAAATGAATGCTTCATCTGAGAATTTCTTACTCCGAGAAGAAGAAGGGTGGGAGGGTGGGGAAAACAAAGACAACTTGGGATGAACAAAATGGACACCGGTTGAAAAGAATTTAATATGACCATCTTGATGATCAAGAAGGACCTGCATTCCCATAGAAATATGAGAATACCGATTAGTAAAGGTATGGAATCAACATTTAACATCGAAGCAACTCGAATACCAGAATCAAAACAAGAACAAAGGATAGATATTTCGCAGCATCATCTTCACAATATCATCCGAACAGAGAATTGAACGAATGAAATACGCAGGTACATCAACTAGTCGAGAAGCCACTTGTAGAACAAAATGAAAATAAAAAGGAACAAGGAACAGATAGAACAAATACAAGATAGAAGCTTCGTTCGACATCTTCGTGCTGAAAGATCATGGAACGTGTTACAAAAGGGTTTTGCAATCCCCGGATCAGCATAGCCAAGGACCCTTTAAGATGCAACTCCCGATCAGAACAAGTCCATAAAACCACTTCACTCAATGTAGAACCCCGAACTTCATATCGAGCATCCGTTGGAAGAATGCCTAGAACTACTAGATGAACCCACCTATAGATTTCCGAAAGTTTCCAGTTATGCAATCAGGTGTTGGGGATACACGGGAAGCACCGCGCAATCAACTCTAAACCTACATCCAGGTGTATCCATCCTTCAACACATAACCAGTCTTTCTCGGAAACTGTTTACCTCGGACCTTCGAAAAGCATCCACTATAACAAGCTATGGCAATACTCTCGAACTACCTCCCTAGTACTGGGTGATGTCGGGGTTATCTTGCCACTGGCCGTATAGGAGAGATTTTCGATGTCGGCCGTCTTAAGTATTTAGTACTGCCGCGATATGCTTGTGTCAATGATACCCCGAAGCTCAACTCCTCGGGAACAGGAGGCATCGAGAACAATATCCTTGTCACAAGAACATCGAAACAATCCCAGAATACTCGCGGGATCCTAAAAAAAATTGGTGCATTTTTTGAATGTAGAAGAGATAACAGTAGTCGTCAGGAGTCCTCACCAGAGAGAAAGGGGATGAGAAGCAAAGAAATCCTACTCTCCGATATAATATAGGACTCAAAAAGTTTTCAGTGTGTGCCTAGACTCGACCGTCAACGATTCGATCAATCAGTGGGGCTTCTAGGTCGGAGAAGGCTCTGAATACCAACTTGTAATGCCCAGGATGGGACTATATCTCCTACGTGTCGAGGCACGACTTAAATATATAAGCCCATCCTAGAATGATCTCAAGTTTGGTATCTTTGCACGACTCATGTAAAAGAGGGATTAAATTGCAAAAGGAGATAGTTGGCTTACACTCGCCACTTCACACAATACAATACATAAGCAATACATCATTCAAAACATCACAACCCGACTACGGGTGAAGAACCAAAAGAAAGATACCAAAACAACATAAAACCACAGGTCAGGATCGAATCCTAGTAGAAACCACTACTGATCGTCAAAACGTCACAAGCATACATCCAAACTCTTCATCGAGCTCCCGGTGAAGAACTGATCCAACTCCTGCATCAAACTCGGCTAAACCTGCATCTGGTGTGGTGAAGTAACTGTGAGCCACAGAGGACTCAGCAATCCCGTTCCCGGGTGACAAGACTATTTAAGCCTTGGGTGAGGATAAGGCTGAAGAAAGAATATGAGGTGAAGGGAAAACAAGAGTCTGCAGCAGCAACTAGCACTAACTTACGTAATAGAGAGCGAGAAGAGAAGTGCCTCGGTCGAAAGGTGATCACGAAGTGATCCTAACTAAAGTCGGTCAAACATAACCCCACCGTGTTCAACTCCCGAATCCCTATTCGGAAATTGACAGTCACGGAACACACGCTGGTAGTGTATTAGTAACATTGTGTCAAGTTATCTACAACCGGATATTAACAAGCTCCCATCTGCCACATAACCGCGGGCACGGCTTTCGAAAGTTCAAACCCTGCAGGGGTGTTCCAACTTGACCCATTACAAGCCCACGATCCGCGAAGTCGCAGCACCATAGGTGGGAAGACCCGAGTATTCTCGGAATCCCGTGCTCAAGTTAAACCGAACTAAGGTAAGGCTAATCCAGCAAATCCTCCCGGCGTGTCGACACCCTGATAGTAGCCGCGCGTATCTAAGTCTCAGGACACGACCGGATGGGTGATGCTACAGGACCCAAACCTCGAGTTTCCCCGTGGTGGTTCCCGCAGGCTCCCCGTTTGGGACCAACACCATCGGCACTGGCCCCCCCTGCTATGTAGAATTAAGGATCCTCGAGGGAGCGACCCCCTATGCAAATTTAATTAATTAATTAAGTTGTTATTATGAGGCAAATAGTACCAAATGTTGGGACTTGCTGGAAAAGACTTAGCACTTAGCGGTTTATCAAGGGGGTCCCATACACCCCAACCGTGTTAGGAACGCATAATCAAGGAACATAACACCGGTTTATACGGTTCCTAACGGCATGAGTGGAACAAAACACCAAGCAAAAGGCTTAGCCTTCCACCCTGCCAGTATATAGATGATTTCATTTTTTTAAGCATTTATATAGTGTGATATAACCCAACCAAACTTCAACATGAAGCAAGCATCTTCAATCTTCACCTGCAACTAACAATGCTATAAGAGGGGCTGAGCGAAGCGTACTTAGCCAAGCAACGGTTTGCATAGGTAGGGTGGTTAAACAGGTTCATGGTTACAAGTAGGAGGCTGACAAGAAGAACATGGGCATCGAGGCAAAACTAAAGATCGAGACTACTAGCAATAGGCAAAGATAGTAATGGTATCCGAGTTCGGTCATCTTGCCTGGGATTCCACAAGGGAGAAGAACGGATCCATGAAGTAGACGGAGCAACACAGACGAGAGAAACCTCACAACTCCGGAACGAAACCGAAGCTAACAAGAAAAGCAACCGGAAAGAAAACAAACAACACGGTAAACACACATACATAAACATGGCATACGATGCACAAGCAAGCATGATGCATGTCCGGTTTAATTATGCATGGCATGGCAAAGTGCACAAACAAATACTACAAGTTAAGTGGAGATCAATATGCAACGAGTTGCATATTGACGAAACACCACATTTAATTATTTAATTGACTCTTGTTATTTACAAGACAAGGTTAAATGTTTTTAGCATGGCAAGAGGTGAAACATAAAGAAACTACACTATTAGGCAATTTAAATGAGGCCGGAGAATAACAACAACATATCCGGAAAATCCTCATGAGCATGTTTAATAATTATAAGCAAACAACAATTAAACATTATAATGTTGTTAACATGATGCGGATGACATGATCAAGTTTAATGCAAGTTTATTAAAAGGTTGACTTAAAAGAGATATGAAGCATTTGTCACCGTGGGGGAAGAAAGGGTGCCACGGCAACGATCCGAAAATGATGCAACGCAACATCTCGGTTCCGGTAACTCGTTGAGAGTCCGGAGCAAAAGGAAGATGACGTGAGCAAGTCGAACAAGATGGAAGTGGGTCGATCCCGTTGCCGGGTTCCCACGAGTCGGTGACGAGGCAACCGAGGAACATGACAAAAGGTGGAACGGGCACGGAGCACACACGAGAGACATTTCATACAACCACAACAAGCATTCACGGGTCATCCACGGGGTCGTCTCGTTATACCTTTGAAGCGTCCGTTTCGGGGCGGTTCGAGACGTCGAGGGACGTAGTGGAAGTAGAGGAAGTAGTGGTACACGTTTCCCGAAGAGGAAGTAGCCGTTCCGTAGAGGGAAGTAGTTGTACTCGGGCGACGGTAGAGGTACTCGCGGTCATCGAGCGACGGTAGTTGTACATGATCCGTAGAGGTACTTGTCATTGTCTCGTTCGGTCGTCGTGGTACTTGACAAAAGGTTGTGGTCTCGATATCGTAGTTGTACACGTGGTCGTCGTGGGAAGTAGTGGAACTTGGTCGTTTTCCGGGCGTCGGTAGTCGTACACGGGGCGTTTTGTAGATGTTCACGGAGCTCGTTCGTAGATGTACTCATAACGGTAGAGGAACTTGTTTCGAAGAGGTACTTGGTCGGTTCGCCAGGTACTCGTTCGGTCATCTGTCAAGTCAACAGAAGCAACACAAAACAACACAAAACTACAACACAGCACGGAACAGCGAGGAGGAGCGGCGGGCGGCTCGCGCTGCGGGGAGAGTGGAGCACCATGGCGCGGCCGAGCTGAAGATGGAGGAGGGGCCTCTGGCCGGCGCTGGACGAGGTGCTGCGGAAGTCCTGAGGCCGTGGCCTCGAAGCTTGGAGGACGCACCAGGGCGCTGCGAGGGCCTAGTGCAGGGGCGCCATGGCGCTGCAGGTGAATACGGAGGGCCTCGGGCGCCAGCCTTGGAGCTCTGGAATAGAGGAGGACGGGCGCTCGCGGGGCAGGGGCCGGAGCGGTGAGGCGCTCAGGCTGGTCCGGGCCGCTCGCGGGGCTGGAGAGGTGCGGTGCTGTGGTGCTGCTCGGTGCCGTTTGGAGGACGGAGGGGAGGCGCTGCGGGCATCGCGCGGGGCGGCGAGCTCCTGGCTGGAGAAGCGGGATCCGGCCAGAGGGGAGCCTGGCCGCGGGGCGCCCTGGTGATGGGGAAGAGGCTGCAGGGCTCGCGCCTGGCGAACGAGGCAGGGACGGATTGGCGATGCGGGGCGGCACGGCAGCCGGTCGGGGCGCAGAGGCGAGCTCGCGAGGGAGGCCGGACGCGACGAGAGGGGGCGAGGCAGAGGGAAAAACGGGCCTCGGTCGAGAGGAGGCTCGGGGCGAAGGGGTTCGAGGCTGGGGCTCTAGGCGAAGGAGGAAGGAGAGGGAGATCGGGCTCGGGGAAGAGGGTTCGGGAGCGATGCGGTAGGTGAGATGCGGGGTCGAGCGAAGGAGCGGGGTCGAGGGTTCGGGCCTCCTGGCGGCGGAGGGAGGAACGGAGGGAGCTGCTGCGCTAGATTAGGGTTAGGAGGGGAGGCCGGGCCTAAAGGAGATGGGCCGCTGGGATGGGCCTAGAAGCTGGGCCTTGAGGCCTGGGAAGGAGGAGAGGGAAGGAAAGAAGGAGGCCTAGAGGCTGGCTGCCTCTTTTTATTACTTAGCAGAAAAAAAACAAAATAAGGAGAGCCAAAAATAAAAAGAAAAGAGGCAAAGAAAGAATAAAATGATGGGCATTTTTGTAAGGCTTTACGGAATAATTCCAACCTCACAAAAATAGTTCCAACAAAAAGGGAAGTGCAAACTAAAATAATTAGCTTGCCTGAAGGAGTTTGCAAAGAGTCTAGATAATTGGAGGAGCCTCGATAAAACGGAAAGAATTATTGGCAAGGTTTTTTAAAGGAGAAACTCGAAGTGAAAAGACATGGGGAAAATGCAAGTGTGTTGGGGTAATTCCAACAATGGAATATTTATTTATATAGCTCCCTAAATAGTGAGAGACTTTTATATGTTTTAAAGAGAAGACATCCTTCCCTCGATTCAAATGGACCGAAGGTCCACACAATTTATTTAGGTTGAGATGCAAAAATTAAAATGACATGATGGCATGATGCAATGCAAAAAATAAGTAAAACAAGCACAAAGAACACACGGGCAACCCGGAACATCTGGAATCTTCTGTAATCTTCTGGTATCTTCTGGGACGTCGGTCTCGGGCATCACAACCTTGGTCGTAGAACCTCTCTCTTGTTGTTGGTCAAAGTGATGGCCGTCCATGGGACCCCAAAGATGGGCTAGCTCGCCAATAATCACGCAAGTAGCTAGTCCCCAAAGACAACCACTGCATGCGTGTGGCCTAAACATATGTATGGAGATGTGTGTTTTTGATTAACAATGGAACAACTTTGATGTGGCACCGTGATTTTGAACTAGAAATCCCCACACTAAGTGAGGGTTAGGTTGACGATGCGTATGTATATTACACCACACTTCAAGCCAACGACGGGGATTCATGCTTGCATGCGTGCATAGTATATGCGCTCAAACTTAATTAGGTCTGAATCTCACCATGACCGATACTACGATAACACGAACCAAATGAAGAATCCGCCATGGTAACCTATCTTGTTGTTGGTCAAGGTGATCAAGGATGTCCACGCAGGCCCACAAGTATATAGGCTTGTCGCCGATAACCACTCAAGGGAGTGTATCGTTCGAAGGCAACCACACATGCATATGTATTGAGGTGATGCGTGCATGCATGTTTGAATACACAACATTGATGTGGCGCGTGTGTAAAAAATCATACACTAGCTCCCCACACAGAGCGAGATCGGTTCATGATGTGTCGTTGTACTAGCCACTTCAACTCGATGGGAGGGATTCATGCGTACACATGCATGTCTGTGTGCTCAAACTATATCATGCATGCCATCCTAGAGCAAAAATAATAATCCCCTCCTAAGTCAAATTAACTTCTCTTGTTGCTAGGCAAAACGTAGTGATGGACCAAGTGGGCCCACAGATAGAAAGAATCAATATCGCTGATAACCGCTTAAGTGGGTGCGAGAGGGCAACCACCACCGCTTCGCATGTGGGCCAAACATATATATACAAAATGCACAACTTTGATGCGCCACATGCCTCAAAAACCGCAAACCATGCACCCACACAAAGTGAGGTTCATATCAAGCGTACTACATATGATGGTTCCCTTCCCCCTCTTCACCGCATACTATATGCTCCTACCGTAATATAGGTACAACCCAAAAGAATCCTCATCGATGGTGAAATTAATTAACCTCTCCTGATGTGGGTCAAAGTGATGCATGTATGCATCAACGATGGCCTCGTGTTCCCACAGATGGAAGCGTCACACGTGAGTGTCCTAGCTAGGATATGCATGTGGCCCAAAAAGGTGTTGTGTGATGTTTGAATAACCAATTTCACAATTTTGATGTGGCACGTGCCTCGGTAACCAAAAAGTCCTGACACTGAGTGAGGTGTTTGTTCATGGACGCGTACGTATAGTATATATGATAGTACCCTCCCACCTCTTCGATGCGTACTATATACCACCATAACACAAACAAAAAAGATTCTACCTTGCTGGTCAAATTAACCTCACTGCCGGCTGTTCATCAAAGTGATGGACGACGACATCGTGCGCCCACACAATGCGTCACACGTGAGTATCGAGTGTTGTGTAGGACAACCATCGACTGCATGTGGCCAAAACATTTATGTATGAAAGGGTTGTGTAATGTTTTAAATAACGATTTCACGACTCTGATGTGGCACCGGCCTACCTAACAAAACGGCCAACCCACACGGTGGCTCACAACTCGTAGTGTACTGCGAGCCACCCGCCACCCCCAGACGCACACACACACACACACCGCGAGTCCACCGCAACTACGATGCATGTTAAATTAATTATCCCGCGGTGAACATACATGTTACCAAAGGAGGGACGTTTTAATTTTAAAAAAACCACAGAGATCATTAAGACATTTTAGTACATTGATTCATTGATTTTCTACGGGTATAATGTGCAAAAATCAAATTTGAGCTACATGCATGCTACCTCTTGAGCTTGCGTTGTATTCCCTCGAAGAGGAAAGGGAGATGCAGCACAGTAGCGTAAGTATTTCCCTCAGTTTTGGAGAACCAAGGTATCAGTCCAGTAGGAGACTACGTGCGAGTCCCTCGCACCTGCACAAACAAATAAAAACTTCGCAGCCAACGCGATAAGGGGTTGTCAAACCCTTTACGGTCACTTACGCGAGTGAGATCTGATAGAGATGATAATTATATTTTTTGGTATTTTTGGTTTAATAAAACAGCAAATAAAAGCAAGAAAAGTAAAGTAGATGTAGATTGATATGTTGAGAATAGACCCGAGGGCCATAGTTTTCTCTAGTGGCTTCTCTCATGATAGCGGTATTCTACGGCGGGTAAACAAATTACTGTTGAGCAATTGATAGAAAAGCGAATAATTATGAGACTATCTAGGCATGATCATTGTATGTAGGCATCACGTCCGAGACAAGTAGACCGAAACGATTCTGCATCTACTACTATTACTCCAAACATCGACCGCTATCCAGCATTCAGTTAGTGTATTGAGTTCATACGAACAGAGTAACGCCTTAAGCAAGATGACATGATGTAGAGGGATAAACTCAAGCAATATGATGAAAACCCCATCTTTTTATCCTCGATGGCAACAATACAATACGTGCCTTGCTGCCCCTACTATCACTGGGAAAGGACACCGCAAGATTGAACCCAAAGCCAAGCACTTCTCCCATTCCAAGAACTATAGATCTAGTAGGCCAAACCAAACCAATAATTCGAAGAGACTTGCAAGGATATTATGAGAACACATAAAAATTTCAGAGAAGAACCAAATATCTTTCATAGATTACCTTGATCATAAACTCACAATTCATCGGATCTCGACAAACACACCGCAAAAAGAGATTACATCGAATAGATCTCCTCGAAGACCGAGGAGAACTTTGTATTGAGATCCAGAGAGAGAGAGAATAAGCCATCTAGATACTAGCTATGGACCCGTAGGTCTGTGGTAAACTACTCACAACTCATGGTGAGGGCGATGATGATGATGAAGGCCTCTGTGATCGATCCCCCTCCCGGAACAGGCTCCAAGATGGGATCTCCAAGGGAACAAAAGCTACGGCGGTGGAATTAGTGTTTTCTCTCTGCGTATGGAGTTTCTGGGGTACGTAGGTATATATAGGAATAAGGAGGGCACCGGGGGCCGTGTGGGCCAGCGTCGAGGCAGGGGGGCGCGCCCCCACCCTCGAGGGCTGGCCCCTTGCCCCCTGACTTAGTCCCGACGTTTCCCGAGCGTGATTTCATCCAAAAATATCTCTCGTAAAGGTTTCATTCCGTTTGGACTCCGTTTGATATTCCTTTTCTGCAAAACCCTGAAATAGGCAAAAAACAGTAATCTGGACTGGGCCTTTGGGTTAGTAGGTTAGTCCGAAAAATGATATAAAAGTGAATGATAAAGCCCATTGAACATCCCAGACTTCATAAATAATAGCATGGAATAATAAAAAATTATAGATACGTTGGAGACGTATCAATGCACACGTGATAGTGCACCTAAATGGATTGCAAAAACACATGTGTCTCACTGGGTGCATGTTTACTCCCCGTGCAACAAATTTCAAACATTGAGAATCTTGCTTTTTAAATTCTACTAGTACATCCAAAACTTATTTGAAGTTCATGAAACTTATCGTGTTGTCATATGGACACCAATACAAAGTGGCATTTTACTTTATTTTGTCAAATTTGAGACAAGTTTTGATGTAATCTTTATCTAATTACGGAAGGGGATTATTAATAATTGGTAACCAATATCCCAAACGGATTATTTATTCGAACCGTGAGCTTTAGACCAACAACGGATACGTGCCATGCTTCGGTTAAGCAATAAAGCGGCAGCATTAATCTTCCAAATAGAAAAACAATATACGTGCCGCCACGCGACCCGTGTGGCGTGCGAGCAGGCGTGAGTTGACGGGACGCATGCGAGCAGTCCACCGCGCAGGCAGACGGGGAGGCGTGCGTGCAGGTGTGTGAATTGACGCAGGCGTGCTCGCTATGCAGTGTCATCGGGAGGCATGCGAGTAGCTGTGTGAAACTTTGGTAGGCATGCCAGCAGTCCAGTGCGCAGGCTCACCGGGAGGCGACCCATCGGTTTGACCGCCGCCCGCCTCTCTCCCACAACTCCCACTACTCCATATTGATACGTCCAAAACGTATCTATAATTTCTGCTTGCTCCTTGCCACTTTTGGGTGATATTGCTATGATATTCATACACTTCCATACACTTTTGATCATATTTGGACTAACTTACTAATCCAGTGCACCCCAGTGCTAGTTTCTGTTTTCGGCTATTTTTGTATTTCAGGTTTTCACGTTTCGAGAACTGCCCAGAAAAATACAGAAAAAATATATAAAAAAATCAGTGTTCCGGGAACAACACTGCTTCCGAAGGGGAGCCTGGGGGGGGGCACAGGGGCCCCAGGCGCCCTGTGGGCGCGCCCCCCCTGGGCCGCGCCGGGGGGGCGCCGCGGCCCCCCGAGAGCCCCCCGGTGCCCTACTTTGGCAGATATTTAAAGGGTCCCCCGTAACCCTTGAAACAAGACTTCTTTTCGCGATCCCATCTCTGTTCCGCCGCCGCCGCCGCTTCCAAGATCGGGAGTACCAGGAGAACTCTTCCCGGTACCCTGCCGGAGGGGGGGATCACCATCGGGAGCTTCTCCACCACCATGGACGCCTCCCGGATGACTCGTGAGTAGTCTCCCTTGGACCATGAGTCCATGACCAGTAGCTATGTGATGTTCTCCTCCCGTTCTTGTGCTTCACTAATTAGTCCTCGTGAGCTGCCCTACATGATCGAGGCACCTATGTAATCCTTATGTTGTTGCTATGTTGAGTTTGCTGGGATCCGATGGATTATGAGATTATGTTCAGATTGATCTTGAGTAATATATTTGATTCACCTTTTTATATTTTAGTTCATAAGTAATTCTTGCATGTTCTCCGTTGTTATTTATTGCTTTGGCCAAGTAGTAGGTAGTGACTCCAAGAGGGAACGTTATGCTCGATTGTGGGTTCATGCCCCTCGATGACTAGCTTGAGTGACAGAAACATGAGTCTAGGGGATGTGCTGTTGCCACAAGGGGGAAAACAACGGTGCTTGTGCCCGCGGGTGCAAGGATTGTTTACTTTACGCAAAGTTCTTTTAATGCAGTTGTCTGTTGCATTGAGTTTACACTATGGGTGGAACTCGCAACTTAATACCAGCGAGATGTTCTGGATAGATATCTCAAGGTGAATGATTAGTAGTAGATATTGATGGATTTCGGTCTACTTACTTTGGCGTACCGCCCATGCTTTGAACCTCAACCTTTCTTGTAATGTAATCAGCATTGGTTTGCGTTCGTGGTCCTGTCAATTGCCCAGCTGTAATTTGTTTACCTCACATAGCTGTTTTATCGTCTTTTGGGAGAGAGACATCACTAGTGAACATCATGTGACTCCGGTCCTTATTACCATCATTGATCACATACACTATTTTACTTTTCGCTATTTTATTTACTATTGCAAAACACTATCTATCACTACTATCATATTGCTTTTAACCCTTTGTGAACTACAAGGCGGGAGAGATTGACAACCTCTCTGTACTCGTTGGGAGCAAAGTTATTTGTATCTGTGTGCAGGTCCACGTTGATTGCTAATTGCGCCGTTAGCAGTTGACACCTACCTGTTGAACCTAGGAGTCTCTGGGGATTCGATCCTTGGCATCTTTGCTAGGGGAAAACACTTCTACTTACTGCATCTTACACCTTCCACTTGGGGTAATCCAACGAGGGGTTCGAGGCCCATCACATATTAATGGTGCGCCCGAGCGGCCGCACCCCCCATCCTCGCTACACACACACACACACACACAATCCTCTCTCTTCTCTTGCATCCTCGACGCCGCTCTCAGTCCTCAAAGCCGTCAACGGACGCCGCTGAAACGCCCCATCAGAGGGAGTGGCGACAATGGGGCTGCTAAAGCACTGGAGCACGGCGTGGAGATGGAGACAGAGGGTGCTGTCACTGCCGGCGAGTTATTGCTGCACCCTGACGTCGTCGAGCTTCCATTGCAGGAGGCGAAGTTACACACCGACTCCGACGACCACTCCGGCGATGACTCCGATGACGACGGACAACTGGTTTAATCATCTATACCCATTTATGTGTCAAATAGATCATAGGGTTTCTCTGGTTACTCGTGCCTCTCCCTTTTTGGAATACAAATCATGTGGTTATGTTCTCCCAATCCATGAAATCTGAGTAAGTTTCGTCAGATCCGTGTAGTGTATTGATTGTTTGAATGGTACAGGTGATAAGTGATTAGTTGTTTCATCTGTGCAAATGATTTCTGCTAGTAATCTGACTAGGGTTAGTGTTCGTGCTAATAATTCCTAGCCAGGACTTGACAATTGATTTTGAATGACCTACATATGTTTGTGCCATTATTTTCTTCAAGATTGGTCTGTACAAAGACGACCGTGCTTAAAAATCATACCATAATATCTGGATATGTATAAATAAATAGCCATAAATTCCTAATCCTACTTCATGACATGTAATCAGTGATTTGATGCCAAATTTGTTTTACTATTTGTATAGGTGATGTCTGACAATGTCGACAGCGAGGATGAAGATGCCCAGAGGAGGTACAAGAGGTGAATCCTGAGGGAGCTTTATGCGGGAATGCATAATAGGCGTATTAGGACCTGGAACGGCAGCTATGGATGCCCATTTTGCAACCACAAGCTTCATGATGCGTATCTAAGTGTTCTGGCGCATGCAAGAGAACGGGCCGCTGGCTCCTTCAAGCAGAAGTATTCTCGCAGGGTGGCGCACGGCGCGTACGCCGACTACCTGGAGAAGCTTCAGGATCGTGCCGGCCTCATGTGAGATGAGATGTGGGATGGATCGAACTATGTATGCTTGAGTATGATTAATGACTGTTGAACTATGTACTTATGGTTGAACTATGCTTATGTACGTGTATGCTTATTATCTATGTCTGAGTATGTTAAATATTTCGCCAAATTTTGGTAAAAATTACAACGGGGGACCAATAAACCAGGAAGGAGGTAGTATGTCAATCACACATGGTTCCCAAAATCGGAACCGTGTGCAATGACTTTCATTTTTCCCGCTACGTCAACCACACACGGTTCGATCTAGCAAACCGTCGCCCCAAAAATTCTTTGTGGGACAGAAAACCCTCACCACCCAATTGAAAAAATAAAATATAAAATCCTCACCATCCCCATGTCACAAAAACCCTCACCCCGCCTGCCACCCCCTCGGCCCCTCCGGTACGTTCCCCATTCACACCTGCACAAGCTCCTCCGCGTCTATGCCATGGCACCGCCTATCGCGGCGGTAAACACTTAGCTCGATGCCTGCCGCCGCTGCCAGGCTGCCGGCAAAGCCCACCACATTTCACCACGTCTGCTTGCCGCCGCATATCGCCATCGACTTTCTCGACACTGCTCGCGATCGACCCAGCTCTGCTCGGTTGGGGAATCTGCCGTACTAAGGGTTCTTTCTCATGGACGACAAGGTAACTAATTTAACAAGATATTATCTCATCTCTTATCCCAGTTCATCTGCCTCGTTTAATCACCCGGCGGAAATCGCCGTGAATTCATTTTTATTCGAGCTGATTTGAGGGTTTCCTCTCATTCATAGAATGTACAGTGCACCGACACTTCAGGACTTTGCGACCGCCGCCAGAGATTCCATCTCATCGTACCAGATAACTTGAGGACGCACACTGTATGTTCAATCTCACCCTAAATCGGTTGGCATGGCCTACTTTCCTGAACATATTCTAAATATTGCTACATTTGGATAAAAGGTGCCACATGCACCATATACGTCAAAGGGGATTTTCCCCCGCTTCTTTCTATATTAGGCAAATTAATGATGTATTATTCTTTCGATTACTCTCATTTTTCCATGACATCATGTTTACCCTATCTGTTTAATTACAGATTTTTGTCCTTCGATTTCAACTGCTGTACAGTTCTTTCAATTTGGGCCCATATTTGCATGTTACCATATTTTATTTATCAATGCTACCATTTTCTACAGAACATCCCTCGCTATGCAACATATTATGTAGTGCACAATTTTTCCCTTTACATAGATCAAGGCTCCACGAATGTCATACTGCACACAAACCATGGATTTACAATCGTTCCTACTGTAAGACTTGATGAACCTGGTGACTACTATTTTGGCACTGGCTTTTGGAATTAAATTGCAAAGCCTTATGTACTGAAAGCTGGAACTAAAATTGCACTACACATAAAAGGGCATGGTCATGAGATATATGCTAACTTCCCCGACAAAATCATCCATCCAGACTTTGTTCGAAGTAAGTTTTTTTTCAACTATCTGCATATGTTGACTTACCCAGCAATGTCAAATGAATTGTGTAGTATTTAATCAACCAATTGTTATTCCCTTTTCTTACTGTATTCCTACCTAATAACTTCTAGTTACCAATACACTTTTTTATTGCCCTGTTTTAACTAAATATTCCCTGTACTCCCATTTCTATCACAAAGCGCCGCTGACAAGGAGACTCTGGAGGTGGAGAACGGGGCTGCCAACAAGCAGAGGCGGGGCGAGCTAGAACTGCAAGCGACTCCAGCAGGCCTAGACTTAATCAGTAGCCTCCCCGATGATATGTTGAGAGTCATCATCTCCCTCCTCCCAATCAAATATGGGGCCCAGACAACTCTCCTTTCCCGGCGGTGGCGCCCCAGATGGAACTCCAGCCCTCTCGACCTCATCGACACCCACGAGCTCTGCCATGGCTATCGCAAAAGCTTGGATGCGTTCTCCAAGATCCTCGACAGTGACCTTGGCCCAACCAAAGGCCTTAGAATGGGCAAGTTTCGTTCCAATGGCAAGGACCGAGCCAAGCTTGACGACTGGTTCCGATCCCCCGCCCTATATTAGATCGAGGAGCTCACTCTGATGATGGGCATATGCGGTCGCTGCCAACGTTCGCACTCCGCCTCACGCCCACGCTGCACATCGCCAAGTTCAGGAACTGCCATTTCCCGCCCCTTAATGACGCACCCGCTCTTATTCTACCACGACTGAAGCACCTCGAGCTCGTCGCCATCTGCCTCTCAAAGGGTGACATGGAGCGCCTGCTCCATGGCTGTACTGCACTCAAGTACCTTTTTCTTCAGGCGATCAATGGGTTGAGTACCTTCCACATCACCTCCATGACTCTCCGGACTATTTATGTGTGTTGCTGGTTGTAATGCCCCGGACACACCTATCGGTGGTCATTACTCCTGGCGGGATCTAGACTGGCCTCACATATCAATACTAGTCTTTTCTGCGCACTTTGTCCTCACTCGTGCGCACCTGGGAGCAACTTCCCGGTCGGTCACCCATCCTGAAACTACTCCAAGCTGAGCACACTTAACTTTGGAGTTCTTTCCAAATGGGCTCCCGGAAAAGAAGGAATTCCTTATTGATATGAGTAGTCTATCATCCCTAATAAGGCAGGCTATCACATACACCCCCACTCAGAGAAACCGACGTCCTCGTCAGGCCACAAGAACGTTCCCTCTTGGCACAAACGTATGTGCATCCAGTCCGATACATGTGCCATGCCGTGTGCGACGACGGGTCACAAACGTCATGAACAACATGACCGAGCACCTGTCCGCAAACATCCGTGTAACCGCGAGGGTCGGCTCTGATACCAACTTGTAATGCCCCGGACACACCCGCCGGTAGTCATTACTCCTGGCGGGATCTAGACTGGCCTCACATATCAATACTAGTCTTTTCTGTGCACTTTGTCCTCACTCGTGCGCACTCTAGAGCAACTTCCCGGTCGTCACCCATCCTGAAACTACTCCAAGCTAAGCACACTTAACTTTGGAGTTGTTTCCAAATGGGCTCCCGGAAAAGAAGGAATTCCTTATTGATATGAGTAGTCTATCATCCCTAATAAGCCAGGCTATCACACTGGTGTGGCAGGAAGACATCACAAGATGTATACCACGGTATGGTCATCCAGGACACACCTGTACTTGAGAGATTACTTGTAGTTGATCAAGAAGGTCCAACAAGAATCAATGTCATTTCTGTGCCGAAATTGACAGTGGTGGGCTACTCGTCTGACAAATACTGCGAACTTGTTATTGGATCCACACCCGTTCAGGTACAACAGCCGCCTTCTACCTCTCCTTCTACAAATTAACATTATTTCTGATTTTGAAGTTGTTTGTTCGTCTTTTATTCAGAAAATGATTCCGACAAGCTTGACCCCGATACTGCACACAGTGAAGGTCTTGGCACTAGAATCTAGCAGGCCCGGCCTGGAGCAAGTTGTCAGTTTCCTGAGATGCTTTCCGTGCCTGGAGAAGCTATATATTGAGGTGATGTTCCTTTCCTGTTAAATGTTAACCATAAGGGAGTTCAATTTGTGACACCTTTTTCCAAGTTTAGAATGATAATGTACTACGATTTCTGAAGGTTCTTTTGGAGGATTTCAGTACATACATGTCCCCCCATATTGGTTGCTTGATCCATATGGTTACAATCAATAAGCATTTCTCCTTTGGATTCATATGTACTAGTTTTCTTAGGGAACTTTTCGTCCACTCCAACCTCTTGTGAAGAAGGCTACATTTTTCTAGAATGTAATAAAATGCCCATGTTAATCATGCCAGATCGAAGATGGCATGTTAATGCATTTTACAAATCCTGCAAACCAAATAGTTAGGCCTGTAGTAATGTTCTAAACTGCATGTAGGCACTAACACGTTTTCTTCTTTTGCAGATAAGATTAGGCCCAGTGGTGGATAATGTGATACAATATAACAATCACGTCGATTGCCTAGATCTGCATCTCTCAGAAATTACTTTGAACTCCTACCGAGGGACCTTGCCGGAGATTATATTCGCCAGGTTCTTTGTTCTCAGAGCAAGGGTGATGAAGGAAATGAGGTTTTCCCTACATTTATTTCGCAAAATGAATGGTTTGTTGATCAGCGCCGGCTCCTGCGACAGAATGGAGTAGGCTCCAAAAATGCTGAATTTCATTTTGGAACTTCAGATGACAGAGTAATCGGGAGTCATCGTGTCAACCCCATACATGACTTCTCAGTGGCTGACCCCTTTGCAAAAATTTTGAGGTTTCGAAGCCAGACTTAGAAGCGGTGATATTAGTTTGAACCTCTCTGATATCCATGTTCAGCAGATCAGCGCGAGCATTTGCAGTTGATGAGCTGAATTTCATTTCTAATATCAGTTTGAACCTTGTAATCTTCGAATTTGAGCCATATAACTCTGGAATTTGAACCTTGTAACATTTCGAGCTTTTGTGGTACAATCCTTGAAATGGCATCGTATGAGACTCGTATATTGCTAGCAATATTTTGACCTTAATATGCAAAGGTATTAGATTTTATTAACTATTCTCGAATCATTTCACCTTCTCGATCTCATAGTACACGATCTGTATAGCTAACTCGACCGCGATCTTCGACATTATTGCACACAGTGGTTTCTTCCACTTCTAGCCGGCATGTGGCCAAACTAGCCAGGCGGGAACCTTGCGCGGTAAACTACGCAGTAGCGCGGGAACAGGCTCACCGAGCGATACGAGTCCACGCGTGTGGTGCGGTGTTGTCTAGCATGCAATGGAATCCTCCGCTATGAACGCCGTGACAAGACATGACGATCACAGGTCGACCGGCCCCCATTTATTACAGTGGCAACCTTTCGATCGTGCCCCACCATTGCAAGAAGCACACCCACCACGAGAAAATCTTAGAGGTTATCCCGCGTGGCTCCAATGGCGCTCCGAGTGGCCACCGACGATGAGCAGCAGTTCACCATGCATGCCATGGTGGACACCCACAGAAGGTTCATGGACCTCTCGGTGGTGTACACCAACGACCCGGTCTGGGTGGAGCACTCCATCCACATCATGGAGTTGTTGCTTGCCGAGGAGAAGTACAAGGTGGTCGGGTTCGACCTCGAATACACCCGCGGTCGTGCTGGGTCTCATCCCAAGGTCGCCGTCGCCCAGATGTGCGTGCGCCACCACGTCCATGTCTACCACTACTGCCTGGCCACAAGGCCTTGCGAGGATTTCACCATGTTTGTCAACAGCCCCCACTACATGTTCACTACGGTGGACATCACCAATGATGCAAAGGCGCTCGAGAATTCGGGCATCCCCTACTAGAATCTTGTCGACATCCAGGGCTAATACAAGATCTGGGGTAGCAAGGATCATGAGAAGGACTCACTGGTTCACCTCGCCGAGGCCATCATCGGCCCCTACTATAGAGACATGAAGGATTTGTGCAACAAGGACAAGAGTGTCTGGCACTCGACCTGGATGGAGAAACTCAACAAAGCTCACACCGTGTACGCGACCAAGGAGGCGTACACGAGCTACAACATGTACAGGAGGGTCATTGACATCAGGAAGTGCCTCCTTCCCCAAAACGGCCAGGGATCCAGTCGGAAGCAGAGCAATGACAAGCGTCATCGCAACAATAAGTATATGATTAGATCCTCGTTTCTCCTACTTTAGTATGCATGTAATTGCTTTCTTTGGTGTGTGGAAATGTTATGTGTGTAGTCACTTGTGTAATTGTGTGCTTAATTTGGTTATGCAATGCTGTCTTTTTAAGTATATACGTTGATGCTCTATAGACAGAGCGTAGATGTTGTGCGGACAAAGAAAATCACATCACACACGGACTAAATAATGGAACCCGTCAGTGATGTTTTCATCAATCACTCACAATTGTATACCAGCAATCGTTTGCTTACAACACACACGGCTTGTTAGCAGTAATCGTCTGTGTTGTTATCGGTCTTCGCACACGTTTCCGATTACAGACCTGTTTTCCTCGTATCACACACATCTTGTTCATTTGATCTGGCTGACCGTTTCTTTTGTGTTGCCTAATCACAAACAGTTCATCCGAGTGAACCGTATGTTGTACATCGCACACACCTTCATCTAGCTGCCCGTTTCTTTTGTTCCTCCTCATCGCAAATGGTTAATTGAGCTGAACCATATGCCCTGCATCGCACGCGCAACTAAAATATGAACCGTGTTTGATGCATCCTCCATCGCAAATGTTTTGCACCTTTTTTACGGTTTTTTACACCACTGTTTGCGATTATGGCATCGCACACAGTTTCATCGAAGGGTCTCTGATCGTAGTGTCGCGTTAGCAGCATCCTGCAGTAGTGTAGGGGACGGAGCAGACTGGGAGCTTCACAGGAGGACTGCTGTGGGGAGCAGCCAATGCCACCCTATACGTGGCCTCGCTCCACCAGAGCAGCACCACTTAAACGAAACGAGGTCTCGCTGAATCTAGCGGCTCCATGGAGATGAACAACCTGGGATTGGGAGGAGGCACATGGAGGGAGGAGCTCGGATCCATCGCCGACTCGATGTGGGGTGGCGGGGGTGCTCGGATCCGTAGCCTGCTGGGTCGGGGTGGCTAGGGAGCCCCAATCTATCGACGATTGGCTGCGGGTGTCGGGGGTCTCAGATCTGTCATTGACAACTCGTGGGGATGGTGCGGCGACATTGTAGGAAGTTGAGTTGGGAATGAGGCGCCACAATGGTGGGAGGTTGCCGGGATGGCGACTTGGCGGCGGTGGGAGGTCACCGTGCGGGGGGGAATCACCTGCGTCGCACAGCGAGGAGGTGCATTGCCGCCTGCCGGGGCATCGGAGTTACGCGGCTGGGTGGCCCCTAGCATCGAAGGCGAGAGCCCCTGGCGGCACCGACATAGGAAGGTGGGAGGAGGCGGCTGAGGAGGAAGAAGGTGGGAGGGAGGACTACAAGTGCATGCAGCTCCCGCTCTCGATTGCTCTTGGTATTTGAAAATTTGGAAAAACACACTTTTGTTGCTGAAAAAAATCTTAAATAAAATACGTGAATATATACACACATTCCTATGGCCTGGTAAAAAGCTGAAAAAGAAATACTTTGTATTTTGAGAAATATAAAAAGGAGAAATTTCTGACATAAATGGCATCCATTTCTTACTATATAGTGTCAGAATTTTGTTTTTTTCTATAGCCCAAAACAAAATGAGATTTCTACCAAAACTTGCCACGGGTATTCGGAATGTGTATATGTATCCCCGGGAAAAAAAATCACATTTTTTTGAAACTTCAAAAACACTAATTTCAAAATGTTTATATATAGGGAGCAGTGGAGCTCGGGTGCTGCAATACCTCTCTCGGAGGGAGAAGGATTAGGAACGGAGGGAAGGTGGGAGGGAGGGTGGGTGGTTTAGGTGGGGTGGGTTGATTTTCTTTTTATTTTTTCTTGTGGTTCGGTGGGGGAGGAAGGTGTTAGCAGAATAAGGTCGGTTGTTGTTAGAATAAGGTCTTAATGATGTTGTATATATATATATATATATATATATACATTTTTTTCTTATGAACTATATATTTGTTTTCTTATGCCAAATTTAACGTAGTGAATTAATATGAATGTCACTATTTGTATACCAAATGTAATTTATTTATGAAAGGATCGTACATTACCTCGGGTGAAGAATAATTTATTCTGCACCCTGGGTGATGAATAGTATTACTACACACACACACTCACACTTGTGATCGGAGAAGTTCACATCACAAATTATTTGAATGAGTCGAGTTCACATGTCACACCAATATCAAATACGAAAAAACTACGATCAATGATTCTCCTCTTGGCGTAATCTTATTTGCAGGCTTTGCCTTTGCTATTGTTGGAGTCTCTCCTGAATATATGGTTATGAATGCTAATTGTCAACCTCTGTCTCCAAAAAGAGCATAAATGCTTGAAAAAGAAGAACTATGTCACAAATTATACACACACTAAAAAGGTAAACAAGTACACATACAATATATTCAGTTCCTTGCAATAGGTCTAGGAGACCATGACTCATTTACGGTTGGGCCCGGATGTTTTGCGTTGTAGGTATAAAAATATCATGTGTAGATTGGCTAGAAAATAAGTAGAATAAATTTTATAAATTGCACGTACTCCAGGAAATGAGTTAGCATGCAATATATGCGAGGCACAAGGATTGTGAATGCAACCATGATGAACCCCTAACACCGGTTAATGGCTCATTGGATCGGAGTAAACAATGTCGTGTACAATACTCCCCACCAAAAAAATATTGTGTACAATACACTTTTCCTGCGGTAGCTAACGTGTCAATTAAGACTCCAAAGGGATGTTGACGTGTCAGTACTTGCAGGAGGCGTGCTAAAATACAATCTCAAAATTATCACATGGGCAGTTCCACATACATTGGATGGCTAAATGGTAGCTACAACAACAATGGAAGCAAGGAGGAGTGAGTTGAAAAAGAAGAAAAAGAAGAGCAATCATTCACTAGTGATTAAGAAGGCTAGGGGTAAAGTAATCTTTTATTTAACTAATTAAAATGTTAAATATGTTTACTTCACAAAAATGTCCTTCTAGGTAAATGATAGTGAAACTAGATCCATCAGGTA
Organism: Secale cereale; assembly: GCA_902687465.1. Taxonomy (NCBI): domain Eukaryota; kingdom Viridiplantae; phylum Streptophyta; class Magnoliopsida; order Poales; family Poaceae; genus Secale; species Secale cereale. Next base: position 65,742,888 of record LR738714.1, on the reverse strand, counting down.
CTTTGCCAATAGTTGATGAACTTTGGGAACGTGATCAAAGGATAGTCAGCCTCTGGTCTAATAATTAATTTTACAAGTATAAAACTATCTCTTAGCACCTAGCTACTATCCACACATTTTGCATGAGTAAAATAGAAGGAATTGAGATGGGGATGTTCCTCACATTTTGTACTCATGGATCTCCTTGGTGATGTGCTTGAAGATGCATTCCTATGCAATAACTAGACACGTGGTTGAAGTGGGACACCAACATTCGCCTTGTCTGACTGGCGCAGGTGCGAGTACAAGTCCCCTTTCATACACATCCCACACAACTGGTGCCATCACACAGTCTACCGAAAGCTTCTCCGTCCACGGCCATTGGACATCCCTTTTGCGGCGAGGTTGGCGGCGTCGAAGGCCGCAAAAGCGGAGCCCGAGCCAACGCCGAGGTAGTCCTTCAAGTCATAGTGGAGGTTGTCGTGATCGTCCATTTGGGTGCTTCCGCGACCATGGACAAGGGTTGGCCCTCCTACAGCTGGGATGGGGGTTTGGGACGACGTGATTGAGGATCAAGAGTCAGCACCGTACGGTTCGAGATCGTGCTCAAAGTCGAAGGGGAGGCTGGCATCGTCTCTCTTCTATTATTTATTATAATTGTAGAAAAATGCTATCTTGTTGGCTAAAGATATCAAGGAAAGTCGGGTATCTAGCACCATATATATAAGGGTAGCGATACCATGTACCTTATTTCCAAAAGGTACCTCCACAAGGGAAAATGAGACCATGAATCATTAGCATTCATCACTATGAAAAATTATCATCGAAATGATGAATCCTCTTTGGCATAACATGCGACAAAGTTGATACGAAAAATGTGATTGTTATTACATGCACGTGCCTCACAACTAGATATGCGATAGTAAATTATGTCATGATCATTTTCACATTGCTGAGCGCGGGTCCAATTTTCATGTGAGTGCTTCTCATTGCAGTGCACTCAATAGATGAAAGTACTATGCATTTAATACATGATGATATTGATTTGAGTTTTTTTCTTGATGATTAGCTTTTATCGTTGCTGATTTTTTTGGGTGAACGTTGTAATAACTTCAAGATCTTCCTTTTGTTCGAATTTTTCTCGAGTGTTAATGCCACAATGTTTTTATTATAATACTTAGCATTTTGTGATATTCATATTTTTTTATTTCCTTGCTCATATCTTCGCCAAACACATCGAAAAATTATATAGTAGTCCTACAAGATAACATTATAGTATTTGCATGTAGTTTTTCTGTAACTTGTTTCCACGGGAGTTTCTATGAGGCATCTTTAAAGAGAAGCTATATTTGCAAGAAAGAAAACTAAACCAGCTTCAGCTGGGAGGTGGGCCCGCATGATTTGAGATGCACAATCAGTGCACTATTCGATGGCTCACTGCAGCTGAAGCATGGCTTCATCCAGCCGCTGGATATGTATCAAAATGATTTCCCGGCCTTAAATTTTAGAGCAAACATTTGAAATTTCTCATCTCCCACACCCTCCCCACTCCCTCAATCCAAATGGACGACGGCGACAGCAGCCTCGGCGTCAACTTCGAGGACAACCTCGATGCTGCTGGCACTGGCTCGGGATCCTCGACCACATCCTGCCAAGCCCCAATCCCCACCGCATAAGGGATGTCTCATGGCCATGGTTGCAGAAGCAACCAAATGGACATCAATAATGACAGTGTCTGCTTCAACCTCAATGACGACCTCGACGAACCCGACACTAATTGCAGATCCTTGGTCACATCATCCGAAGCTCCATCACACCATGGGAGGACCGTCCATGGGACGGTGCCACAAAAGCATCCAAATGAACGGCGAAAACGATAGCTTCCACTTCGACATCGAGCCCTAAAAATACGATGCTAGTGCTGACTCCGTCTCTAGGTGTGTGTCCTCTATTGCCCCTTCCCCTATGAAGAAAGGCCATCCCATGGTTGTGGCCAAGGAGACTTATGGCAGACCAGTTAGACAAGGAGTGCATGCTGGTGTCCTGAAAAGGTGACTCATGCTCGTACCTGCACCAATTAGACAAGGGGTGCACGCCGGTGTGCCACTTCTACAACACGTGTAGCTACCGTTGCACACATGATTGTATCTTCAAGCGCATAAACGAGGAGATCCAGGAGTGCAAAGTGTGAGGAACATTCCCATCTCAATCACTTCAATTTTAGTCCTACGAAACATGCGGATCACGTTGCTACATGCTAAGAGTTGGTGTTATATTGGTAAAATTGGTTATTGACACAGAAGTTGACTAGCCCTGTCCATAGGTAAAATACAATAAAATGGATTTAGCCGCTACACCATTTACCCATAAGGACATTTTAATAAAGTAAACACATTTAAGCTTTTAATTGGTTAAATAAAATCAGACTTTACCCCTAGTCCTTTTTGTCACAGTTGGGTAAACAACATGGGGTACTCCAATCAAATTAGCAACTGACAGATGTTGAGTGTTAAACATGGATTACATTTATACACATATTATATATTGTAACATTTGTAATAGCAATTAATTCATGACACACACTAGTGCGCGGAGAAGTTCCACATTACAAATAATTTAAACATTGTTGAGTTCACTCATTAGAAAAAGTTCAAATAATAATAATAATTTATGAGGTTTAGTTGATTCTCCTCTTCCTTGGAGTAATCTTGCTTGGCATGCCTTGTCTTTGCTATTGTTGGAGTCTTTCCTGGAGATGTGTTCATGAACGTTAATTGTCAACCCCCATCTCCAAAAAGAGCATATTTACTTCAAAAAGAAGAAATGCATCACAAATCACACACACACACA
>LR738714.1:65721943-65739958 GCA_902687465.1 Secale cereale | reverse complement strand
CACACACACGCACACACGCACGCATGCATATGCACGCGGAAAAGCTAAACGTGTTGACAAGCAATATACACATCTGTCAGAATGTCAACACATGACATTAGGAGGCAAATATACCTTGTTTATTAGTTTGGTCGGGGTCTGAATGCTTAGTTTTATTTCGAATGTAAAAGGAGAAATGACACAAAGAGTTTATATAGGTTCAGGTTGCACGGTGGCGTAATACCTAATTGATCTGGTTTGTGGTTGGTAGATGGTGGTAATATGGCAAAGTTTACATATGCTCAGGGGAGCTTTGAGGGTTCTTAGACGTGCCTTGAGTGCGCTCGGGATCTGGGTGTTTGCCTAGGCTACTATCACGCCCAATATGCGATCCTATCCTCGAGGAACACGATGGTCCCACCACGAATAGAAGCACATATTAAAGACGCTTTGCAAGGTGGATATCATTACATCGTGCCATGTACAACACAAATGGGGATACATACATAGGTGTACAATCAGCACATGACTACATCAAACATCGTATAGAAGAGCAGAAAAAGACTACAGATGAAATCAAACGAAAAACACGAACGACATCCACCCTACTAGGCCAGGCTGCCGACCAGGAACCTATCCCAAGATCAACAAAAAAGAAGAAGCAAAGGAAGACTCCAAAAGCAAGATAGCATCGCTCTCACGTTAGATAATCGCATTACGTGTACTTGCAATTATTGTTGTAGTAATCTGTGAGCCATAAGGGCTCATCAATCCCATTACCATGGTTATCAAGACTACCAAAGCTTAATGGGTATGGAGTAGTTAAGTGGTGAGGTTGCAACAAGCACTAAGAATTTTTAAGGTGGCTAACTTACAAGTACAAAAGTAAGGAGAGTAAACTGTGCACAACGGTACAAACTAGTAATGATTAAGAAGTGATCCTGAAATCCCTCGAAAAGAGACGATCACAGTTACACTCATGGTTCATGTATTTCATTTCGGGTTTAGTGTCGATTTATCTACAACCGGATATTATAAATTTCCAAGTCGCCACATAATCACGGGCATGACTTCCTAAAAGATTTAACCCTACAGGGGGTGCTCCAAGTGGTCCATTATAAATTACCATGTGTATTTGATGGAACATCCACACGATGAGAACACGATGCTTACGATAAGGAATCCCGGTGGACAAGCCTCTTGTCGAAGGTAAAACTAAACTAGCAAGACCTCCCGGTGTGTCGACGATCCTGATAGGAGCCGCAAGTATCTCGCTCATAGGACACGACCAGATGAGCATATTGTACAACAACTGAGACCAGAGTTGCCCCAAGGAAGCCGCAAATGAATCTATTTTGGACCACACCATCAACACTGGACTACCTATATTATGTGGAATTAAGAATTCTCGAGGATGCGGCCCCCTATTGAAATAATTTATTTACGAGTATTATTATGTTGGCAAAATTTTAGACCAAAGTTAGGCTATGCTGGAAGAGTTCTATCCTAAGTGATTGGTCAGGGGGCCCATAATACCCCACCTGTGTTAGGAGCCCTCATCAAGGAACATAACACCAGTATGAAGGAATCTAGGGCGGTAAGAGTGGAACAAAACACCGAGCAAATGGCTGAGCCTTCCACCATTTACCAAGTATATAGATGCATTAATTAAATAAGAGATATTGTGATACCCCATGATATCCATGTACCAACATGGAACAACCTGTAACTGCACCTACAACTAGCAACACTATAAGAGGGGCTAAGCAAAGCGATAACATAGCCAAATAGCAGTTTGCTAGGAAGGTGGAAGGTTAGAGGTTGTTTCATGGTGTATTGGGAGGCTGACAAACAAGTGGTAGGTAGGGCGACATAGCGATAGCATCGAGAAAACTAGCAAAGCAAAGATAGTAGTGATATCCAAGGTAATGGTCATCTTGATTGAAATCCCGCTTGGAAGAAGATCGAAACCGTGAAGTAGACGAACAAGCATTGTCGAATGAATCCTCACTCGCAACGAAACCGACACTACTGCAGGTTGCTGCTAACGCGACACTACAATCAGAGACCCTTCGACGAAACTGTGTGCTTTGCCATAATCGCAAACAAGGGTGTAAAAAACTGTCAAAAAAGGTGCAAAACGTTTGCAATGGAGGATGCATCAAACACAGTTCAAATTTTGGTTGCGTGTGTGATGGTGGGCATATGGTTCAATTCAATTGACTGTTTGTGATGAGGAGGAACAAAGAAACAGGCTGCCAGATGAAGGCGTGTGCGATGTAGAGCATACGGTTCTGTCGGATGAACTATTTGTGATTAGGCAACACAAAAGAAACCGTCAGGTAGATCAAGGTGTGTGCGATATACAACATGTGCTTCACTCGGATGAACTGTTTGTGTTGAGACAAGAGAACAGAAACAGTTCAATATAAGAAGATGTGTGTGATACGCGGCAACTAGGTCTATAATAAAAAAATTGTGCTAAGACCGATAATAACACAGACGGTTGCTGCTAATAATACGTGTGTGTTGTGCGATGGGATTGCATGCATAAACAACAACGTATTATATATATACACACTTATAAGGACATGGTTGCATAACCAAATTAAACATCCACTTACATAGGTGGCTATTATACAACCATCGCATTTGCACACACCAAAGTAAACTATTACATGCATAATTACATAGGTGGCTACTACACACATGACATTTCCACACACCAATAAAGTAAACTATATATTACATGCATGATAAACTAGCATAAACGATCATCTAATCATCATCTACTTCTTGGGACGCTTAGGTGCTGGCTGCTCGCGCGCATCGCCGCTATGGGTCTGGAGTGGGCACTGTTGCGCTTATTAGTGTAGGTGCTTAGGCAAATGCTTAGGTGCATACGATGTGGTAGATGCATTGGAATGGAGGGGCGCCTTTATATGAGTGCAAACTGCGTTGCATTCACATCGTGCTGCCTCATTTCCCGGTCCTGCCATTACTTCCTTAATGCATTCACACGATGCTAATTGAAGGAGGATGCATCATTGGCCGTTCAGCATTTCGGGAACTGCTACCTTCTCCCTCGTCTGCATTAAAGTCGTATCCGGAACTACGCCGCCCGCTGTCAAATCGAATAGTACTGCGCCGCCCGCTGCACGCCTGGCTGAACATGCCTACTCGCCTCCATCTATGCTTAATTACTGAATTTTAGTTGCAAAAATTAGATACTGTTAGTGATTTTTAGCTTCATATTTTGACAAATCGCAATGTTACAAGGTTGGAAAATGGCAATGTTACTAGATCAACAAATGTCAACATACCCAATATGACATATGCAAATCTTACCAGATTGTTTGTAAGTGGTTCACACAGGTCATCCAAAAGAACCGTTTGTGTTCAAGAGATGCACAAATCCTACTCCCACTTTGCATACGGGTGTTCTATCTAAAATGTTTGCATTTAGTTAAAATTTGAATTATGCACATAATTGCATGGAAAACTCACCTTTATGCATAAAAATGTCCAAAAAAACCCCGAAAAACCACAAAAAATAACACAACAGTCATGTTGTTCTATGTTGACACGAGAAAAAAATTGAAAGCAATAAGAGGCAATGGATATCATTTCGCCCCCAAAGTTGGTGCAGTCCCTACCAAAACCAGCATGCTTGTTGTGAGAAGCATATACCCAAACCTGCCCCAAATGGGACAAAAAAATTATCACGTCATGTTGATGCCGTTCCATGATACCATGCCAAGTTTCATGAATTTCAGATGAGTTTTGGATTTAATAGAATTTAAAAACCAGGTATCTCAATGTTTGCGGCCGAGTGACGGTGGCAGGGTGTTTGACATTCATTCCCATTTCTTGCATGGGACCTAAGAATGCACCCAAGGACAAATATTTGATTTTTCAACCAATTTATATGCACGGGAGCATGTGCATGTAGTTCAAATTTGAATTATGCACATAAATGCATTGAAAACTCACTTAATGCATAAAATGTCCAAACGAACCCTGAATAATACCAGGTCTTTTATGATCACTACAGATAAAAGGTCTAGCAATTCAAACACTGTCCATGGCCGATGTGACTCCATTATGTAATTCAAATCAAGACGAAAAATCAAGTAGATCCCACACAGTTTATTATAACCAAGTGAGGGAGTCCTGGATTGAGGGGTCCTCATGTGGCCGGATAACTCATGGTGAGCCGGACTGGTGGGCCGTGAAGATCATTGTTGAAGATCATCTCTTGTATCCGGATAGGACTCCTGTAATCATATAATGGCAGGTTTTAGGTTTGGGTGTAATCTTTCCTTCCTCTGCAAGCTGGTTATGTATAAACCCTAGGCCCCTCCGGTGCATATATAAACTGGAGGGTTTAGTCTGTAGAGGCTAGAGAATCATAACATCCTCATAGGCTAGACTTTAGGGTTTAACTATTACGATCTCGAGGTAGATCAACTCTTGTAATCATATTCCTCCAGATTAATATAGCAGAAAGTAGGGTATTACCTCAATCGAGAGGGCCTGAACCTGGGTAAACATCGTGTCCCCAGTCTCCTGTTACCATCGATCCTCAGACGCATAGTTCGGGACCCCCTACCCGAGATCCGCTGGTTTTGACACCGACATTGGTGCTTTCATTGAGAGTTCCACTATGTCGTCGACCGAAGGACTGATGGATCGCTTCGTCAACCACGACGGCACCACCGAGGGAACTTTCCCTCCCGGCCAGCTTTTTGTGTTCGGCGGCTTCATGACCCGTGCTAACACAAAAGGCCACCTCGAGGAGGTTGAGAGCTATGCCCCTGGCCATCAGGTCATGTTTGGAAGCTTAAACTACGTTGCTGATATCCGCAGAGACTTGATCTTGGACGGATTCGAGCCCACAGCGACCTCTCCCTGCCACCACGATGAACATGATCTAACTCTGTCATCGGACCAGGAAATAGCGCATGTAACTGTTCTAGCCTTAGATCCAGAAAAGATTGCGTCACCCGAGGATGGGAAGCTCAACCCCGCTGAGGAAGCCGTAGACTCAACGGCCCTGGATCCGCACACGGACCCAACTCTGAGCGGGATCTGTGTTACCGGAACTTCGGATTCATCTTCGGCGGTAGGTTCTGAACCATGCGCATCTGCGCCCTTCAAGCTCGATCAGGCGTCTATCACCGAATTCAACGCTGCAGATATCTTCCGGCACTCACCTTTTGGCGACATGCTAAACTCATTAAAATCTATCTCCTTTGCTGGGGACACACATCCAAATTATATCCGGTTCTAACTGGAGGCTGATGATGGAGAATTTTGCTTCCCACCCACCACCCACTTGGTAGCCATGGTCGAAGATCTAACTGATCTACTTGACTATGCTTCTGAAGACTTCAAAGGGATGGACCTCGAAGCCGAAGCAGATCTAGACCAAAATCGGCCCATAACCGGGTGATGGACAGCTACGTCTTCATACGACGTGTATATGGTGGATACACCTAAGGAGAAGGAGGGCGATGGCGAAAACGATCCCGCAAAGGACAAGCCTGTCGAGGAACCTCCCAAACGTCGGCATTCGGAGCGCCGAACTAAATCCCGTAAAGAGAAAGATAGCAACACTGTCACTAACGACGGTGACAGTCCCGAGCAAGCCGAAGACCCCGCAGACCCAGCGATGGAGCAGGACGAGCGTGAGGACGACGAACATAGTCCGAAACCGCCGTCCGATGACAGCGATGCCGAAGAAAGTAATTATGAACCTGTCTCCGAATAGGATGTTAGCCTGGGCGATGACGAATAAATTGTCCCAGAAGAACGCTCATAACAAAAGCGCTTCCATCGGAGGCTTATTGCCACCGCAAGGAGCCTGAAAAAGCAGCAGAGATGGCTTCGAGCCGCACAGGACACGCTCAATGATAGATGGAACGAATTGCTAGACACTAAGCAAAAACATGGCTACAATCGCCAAACCAAAGGCTATCCTAAGCGTAAACTGCTGCCCGAATTCGACGACGAGGCCACTGTGCCTATACCGCCGAAGAATAACACCGCCGACAAGCCGGACCGACCACCTCGTGGACGCGACATAGTAGCTAGCAATGGCATGCACAAGCCCGCACCCCACCCTGTAAAGGAAAGGAGGATACGGCTCAGGCCCAGAAACACGATCTGCGTGAGGACTTGAACAAAAAGGTTGGCCAGTCTAGATCCATCTACGGATCCAGGGACCGTGCTCCCCCACGGGACGACGGCTATCAAGCCAATCATGCCGGTCATATACCAGTTCGGGGTCAATACCAAACATCACAACCGTCGGACATACGCCATGACATAGCAAAACACAGGGGTGCCGCACACCCTCTGTGCTTCATCGATGAGGTACTGGATCATGACTTTCTAGAAGGGTTTAAACCCGTAAATATCGAGGCGTATGATGGAACGACGGATCCTGCTGTCTGGATAGAAGACTTCATTCTTCACACCCACATGGCTTGCGAAGATGATCTCCACTCCATTAATTACTTACCCCTCAAGATGAAAGGACCAGCTCGGCACTGGCTAAACAGCCTCCCAGAGAACTCCATTGGGAGTTGGGAAGAACTTGAGGATGCTTTTCGGGCCAATTTTCAAGGGACCTATGTTCGGCCCCCGGATGCTGACGATCTAGGTCACATCATCCAACAACCCGGGGAGTCAGCATGCAAGCTTTGGAATCGGTTTCTCACTAAGAAGAACCAAATCGTCAACTGTCTAGACGCCAAAGCCTTAGCGGCCTTCAAACACAGTGTCTGGGACGAATGTCTAGCTAGACACCTCGGCTAGGAAAAGCCGAGGACTATGGCAGCGCTAACTACAATCATGACCCGCTTTTGTGCGGGCGAGGAGAGTTGGCTAGCTTGTAGCAGCACCAGCGACCCTGGAACATCTGAAGTCACGGACGTCAAGGGAAGCCACGACGTAATAAAAACAAACATCGAAATAATGCTGGAAACCTAGATGATACAGCGGTAAACGCCGGATTCAGTGGCTCCAGACCCAGTCAACGGAAGAAGCCATTCAAAGGCAACAAAGATGGTCCATCTAGCCTGGACAAAATATTAGATAGGCCCTGCCAGATCCATGGCACCCCAGAAAAACCTGCAAACCGTACCAACCGTAATAGTTGGGTCTTCAAGCAGGCCGGCAAGCTCAACGACGAACACAAGGGAAAGGGACCTCAGAGCAAAGACGAGGATGTACCTCGCCAGCCGAACACAGGGGGACAAAAGAAATTTCCACCGGAGATCAAAATAGTGAACATGATCTATGCCATTCATATCCCAAAGAGGGAGCGCAAGCGCGCACTCCGGGATGTCTACGCCGTCGAGCCTGTTGCCCCCAAATTTAACCCACGGTCGGCCTGTCCGATCACTTTTGATCGCAGGGATCATCCGACTAGTATCCGTCACGGGGTTCGGCTGCCCTAGTGCTCGACCCAATAATTGATGGATATCATCTCACTCGAGTCCTTATGGACGGCGGCAGCAGTCTCAATCTGATATATCAGGACACTGTCCGCAAGATGGGGATCGAACCGTCAAGAATCAAGCCAAGCAGCACGACCTTTAAAGGAGTGATTCCGGGCATAGAAGCCCGCTGCACGGGTTGTTTAACATTGGAGGTCGTATTCGGCTCTCCCAATAACTTTCAAAGCAAAGAGCTAATCTTCGACATAGCTCCATTCTGAACTGGCTACCACGCACTACTTGGAAGAATGGCCTTCACCCGCTTTAATGTAGTCCCGCATTATGCTTATCTAAAGCTTAAAATGCCTGGACCACGTGGTGTCATCACGGTCAATGGAAATATGGAGCGCTCTCTCCGTACGGAGGAGGACACTGCGGCCTTAGCAGCTGAAGTACAAAAAGGCCTATTCAAGCCGGACAGCCTACCGGTTGTTAAAACCATGGACACAGCTAAACGTGTCCGGCATACGCCATTGTGCGGCAGCTCAGATGAACCTGAGCTAGATTAGCAGTTACGCCCCCATCGACTGCCTCATAAGGTGATAGCATACGTGCCTCGTGCACATAATTATGTCCTCGAAATCCCTTGGGCAGCGCTGGGGGCACACTGCATACACATAGTCCATAGTTCAGCTCGACCCTGTTCGGACTCTAAAATTATCTTTCAAGGTTCACTAAATGAACCGGTTCTGTTTATGGCCACACTGGATTTCTTTTCTTTGCCAGTTTTTTTTCCTTTTTTCTCTTTTTTACAGATGGCCATCACCCCCCTTCAAGGACACATCACAATGGAGAAAATGGCGCAGACGTGCAGCAGGGACCCGCGCTAAGGTTTCTTTTTAGATTAAGACCCTGTATAAACCTTTTTCTCTTTTTGTTTTATACTTTTCTGGCATGTAAAATGTCCAAGGAAGTTATCGAAATTATCTGTAAGTTTACGGCTCATCGTACTATAATGGGATATTATAGAAACAACTTGGTTCATATCAAGTTTGGAGTTTTGTTTTCTCACCACCTGTGTTCTCTCCCCATGTCAGATTGCCACATGTGCCTTGTCAACTGGATCCATTACCAGGGGCTGTATTCAGTCCGGTATAAGTCGAAAAGTCTGAAAACCTATAAGGAGTGTTCGGCGTCCTGGATATTTGCTCTATATGCATCAGTTCCGAATCATGCGTCAATAGTTGGGTTGCCCGGCTCCTGTGCTTACCCCTACGTTCCCGATTGTTCGGCTAGAGTGTACAGGGAGGACTACTGTGATTGTACTTCTGGCTCGTCCGGTCAAGTACTTCTGTAGAGAAAGCCGAAAACTGACTGTCATGATATGTGAGAACTTGGTCCGTGATCCGGCGAATTAGTGATATACTATGATCGATGGAGATCTACCTCGTGTTATACGAAGGGTTGTTTTTTTTGCCCAGCCGCATGCAAATGGATACCTTAATTTGGAAATATTATATCCGCACTAGGGGCTAGTACCTAGCCCCACTTGTCAAACTCCTATGGCCAAGTGAAAGCAATAACGCCGCATAGTCTGATTGCCTAGTTCGCTTCGCATACACCCCCTACATGGACCAAGACGTTGGATAAAGAGTGTCTACGCATATGACCGAACACCCCAGTACTATGTACATGGGGGCTGAAGCCGACGACTGGAAACTTTCAGATTTAAATAAAACAGCCACACAGGAAGTAAAAGTCGCTCACATTATAATAGCGCAAAAGGTATATACATCGATTGATAACCTCAAGTCTTTACAACCGGATACAATTACTCAAAGATAACATCCTTTGAGCACTGGCCTTTTACAAGGCGGGCGCCTTCTATGACGTCCTCGAAGTATTTCTCCGGCTTGCGGTGCTCCTTGCCTACGGGCGGGCCAGCAGTAGCTATATCTTGCGACATCATCTTTGCCCATTGCACTTTTACACGAGCGAAGGCCATCCGAGCACCCTCTATGCAGGCAGAACGCTTCGAAGCATCGACCCGCGGACTCGCTTCGACGAGCCTCTTCACCAATCCTAAATAGCTACTTGGGATTGGATCAGCGAGCCATAGCCGGACTATCAAGTCCTTCATGGCCAAACCCACCATATTGTGCAGCTCGACCAACTGCTTCATCTGTTCGTTGAGGGGCACCGGATGTTTTGGTGCATAGAACTGCGACCAAAACAGCTTCTCCGTGTCGTTCCCCTCCTGGGATCGGAAGTATTGGCCGGCGTCAGCATTGCTCCTCGGAAGATCAGCAAACACGCCTGGAGAACTCCACAACCATGTCAGCCCAAGATACTTCTGCCCTTCGAAGATGCTCTGTAAGAGAAAAGTCTTACCAGATGCTATCTCCCACGCCTGCTTGATTTCTTCACAAGCGATGCGCAACTCGCTTCGCGCATCCTGGGCAGCCTTAACTGCCGCATTCAGCTCAGACGCTTGTTCCAAAGTCTTCAACTCGAACGCCTCGCAGTTGCAAATAGCATATTTGAGTTCGTCCTCGACTTTGGACACCCGAGCCACGTGTTGTTGGCACGTGGCCTTTTCGGCCTCTAGTTCGGCAAACGCTTTGTCAGCGATTGCTACCTCTTGAGCTTGCGTTTTATTCCCTCGAAGAGGAAAGGGAGATGCAACACAGTAGCGTAACTATTTCCCTCAGTTTTTGAGAACCAAGGTATCAATCTAGTAGGAGACCACGCACCAGTCCCTTGCACTGGCAGAAACAAATAAGAACTTCGCAGCCAACGTGATAAGGGGTTGTCAATCCCTTTACGGTCACTTACGAGAGTGAGATCTGATAGAGATGATAATTATATTTTTGGTATTTTTGGTTTAGTAAAACAGCAAATAAAAGCAAGAAAAGTAAAGTAGATGTAGATTGATATGTTGAGAATAGACCCGGGGGCCATAGTTTTCTCTAGTGGCTTCTCTCATGATAGAAATATTCTACGGCGGATAAACAAATTACTGTCGAGCAACTAATAGAAAAGCGAATAATTATGAGACTATCTAGGCATGATCATTGTATATAGGCATCACGTCTGAGACATGTAGACCGAAACGATTCTGCATCTACTACTATTACTCCACACATCGACCGCTATCCAGCATGCATCTAGTGTATTGAGTTCCCGGGTTAACAGAGTAACGCTTTAAGAAAGATGACATGATGTAGAGGGATAAACTCAAGATATATGATGAAAACCCCATCTTTTTATCCTCGATGGCAACAATACAATATGTGCCTTGTTGCCCCTACTATCATTGGGAAAGGACACCGCAAGATTAAACCCAAAGCCAAGCACTTCTCCCATTGCAAGAACTATAGATCTAGTACGCCAAACCAAACCAATAATTCGAAGAGACTTGCAAGGATATTATGAGCACACATAAAAAGTTCAGAGAAGAACCAAATATCTTTCATAGATAACCTTGATCATAAACTCACAATTCATCGGATCTCGACAAACACACCGCAAAAAGAGATTACATCGAATAGATCTCCTCGAAGACTGAGGAGAACTTTGTATTGAGATCCAGAGAGAGAAGAAGCCATCTTAGCTATGTACCTGAAGGTCTGTGGTAAACTACTCACAACACATGGTGAGGGCGATGATGATGATGATGATGGCCTCCGTGATGGATCCCCCTCCCAGAACTGGCTCCAAGATGGGATCTCCACCGGAACAGAAGCTACGGCGGTGGAATTAGGGTTTTCTCTCCGCGTATGGAGTTTCTGGGGTACGTAGGTATATATAGGAAGAAGGAGGGCACCAGGGGCCATGTAGGCCAGCCTCGAGGCAGGGGGGCGCCCTGGGAAGGGGGTCGCGCCCCCCACCCTCGAGGGCTGGCCCTCCGTCCCCTGACTTTGCCCTGAAGTTTCCCGAGCGTGATTTCCTCCAAAAATATCTCTCGCGAAGGTTTCATTCCGTTTGGAATCCGTTTGATATTCCTTTTCTGCAAAACCCTGAAATAGGCAAAAAAACAGCAATCTGGACTGGGCCTTTGGGTAAGTAGTTTAGTCCCAAAAATGATATAAAAGTGAATGATAAAGCCCATTAAACATCCAAGACTTCATAAATAATAGCATGGAACAATAAAAAATTATAGATACGTTGGAGACATATCAGCAATTGCCCTGCTCGCCTCGGCCTCCTTCTTGGCCTTCGTGAGCTCTCCCTTGAGGGCCTCGAGCTCAGTGGCACCAACTGTGTAATACAGAATATCATAAAGAGTTTATACTCATACCCAATTACTCAGTCTTCTTGACATGTTAGTATTATTAATAGGCATACCTGGCGTTTCATATAAACGCTGGTTGATGCGGTCGAGGTCCACATTGGCCAACAAAACCTTTCGATTTAGTTCCGCAAATTCTGCACCTCATGCAGTTGCCGCAACTAGTGAAACCTGTTCAAATACAGAAGCATACAGTTCAGCTTTATAACATGCTATACTATGGATACTTCATCTGATTCTGTTCAGAATCACACAAAGCATCTGGAGCTAATGGCTATATATGTGCATATAAAACAAATGAAGTTCCATAAATAACATTAATTTGCTCACCTCAAAGCCTGTTAAAATGTTGTTAAAGACTTCATTCAATCTGCCTTTGACGGACTGAATCTTCTTCATCACCGCACCCATCATGGTGCGGCGCTCCTCCACGATGGAAGCACTATGTAGTGCTCCCTCCAGAGGGTCCGGCGCCTCCAGATTGAGCCCGGGCGCCGTCGTATCCTCCCCCGCCCTGGGGGTCTGACCTCGGAGCCGCGCTAGGCTCCGGATCAGTATTCGGCAGGGCCCCGGACTGTCTGGGCCCCCTGTGTTCGGTCTCCATGGGATTGTTTCCCCACGGTCAGTGGCAGCCGAGGTGTTACCCTCGGTCGCCCTGTCACTTGCCCCGCCCCCATCTAATTGGGGGGAAGACACACGCTGGGAGGACACTTCGGCGTCCCCGCTGGTCACGGGCAATGGAGCTCGAACCAGCGGGTCACTCTCCGTCTCTCCAGGCGCTAGAGAGTTCCCCTCCGATAAGGAGGCGTCGGGGTGTGCTCGGGGAGGGCTGTAGGACAAAAGGTGAGAAATACTAAGTAATCATTGAAATGCTAAACAAACAAGGTGCAACAATTAATATATCCGGACAAATTTACGTTTCGGTCGGTGGCTTCTCCCTGAGCTTCACCACAAAGCTATGTTCAGACGATGAGTCTGAACGAGCGGAGAGGTTCAGCCTCCTCCAGGGTTCGGCCGTGCCCGCATCAGCGGCAACTGCCCTCTTCTTCCCCCTGCCTTGCACAGGGGCCTCTTCTTCTTCTTCTTCTTCTTCTTCTTCTTCTTCGTCATCCTCCTCCTCTTTAGAGGAGAGGATGTTGATCTCCTCGGACATCCCATCCGCAGGGCGGGGGCCACCGTCGGCCTCTTTGCTCTTCTTCTTGGACTTCTTGACTGGCGCCTTGTACGGCACCGGGACTAGCATCGGCGGCGAGTCGAGGCGTCTCTGGGTCTTCGGGAAAAGGCGTCGGACACTTAATCCGGATTGCCTTCTTCGTCCAGCCCTGTATATCACGCAAAAACATCAATTTTATTATCATTAAATAAGAAATGGGTTATATGTTCGGCATAATTTTCTATTTCCTCTTGAGCGGTGAACGCGGTACTATAGCCCGTGTCCTCGGTTTCCTTTGGCCACTCTTTCTGGCTCTCGAAGAGATGCTTCCAGATCTCTTTGTGCGTAAAGCCAAAGAGATGCTTCAGGGGCCGATCTCCTGCCGAAGCGAACTCCCATAGGGAGGAGTCCCAGCTTTGGCAAGGAAGGACAAGCCGGTCCAGCATTACCTGGACCACGGTCGAGAGCTGATAGCCCTTGGAAATCACGCCCGACACACGACCCTGGAGTGCCTACACCTCAACCTGAGACCCCCAGTTCGGACTCTTGTCGGTCCAGGAGGTCAACCTCTCCGAGGGTCCAGATCTGAAAGCAGGTTCCACCACCCATTTGGCATCGCGGGGTTCAATGATATAGAACCATTCCTGCTGCTAGACCTTGTTCGTCTCCACGAACGACCCTTTTGGCCAAGTTGCATTCGGGAGCTTGCTTATCATAGCACCCCCGCACTCCGCGTGTTGCCCGTCCACCACCTTCGGCTTCACGTTGAAGATTTTGAGCCATAGGCCGAAGAGTGGGGGAACGCGGAGGAAAGCTTCACACACCACTATAAAAGCGGAGATGTGGAGAATTGAGTTTGGGGCTAGATCGTGGAAATCTAGCCAGTAGAAAAACAACAAACCCCCGAAGGGGTGGAGTGGAAACCCTAGCCCCCTAACAAAGTGGAAGATAAACACGACTCTCTCACCCGCCTCTGGGACGGGAACCACTTGGCCCTTGGTGGGGACTCGGTGCGCAATGTCAGCAGCGAGATAGCCCGCTTTCCGAAGTTCCTCCACCGTTTTCTCAGTAACCGTAGAGGCCTCCCACTTGCCCCTGCCGCCGGATCTAGCCATTGATGGGGAAGGAAGTAGTGGTTGTGGAACGAAGAACAGCGGGCGCAAAAGATGAGGGTGTTGGGGCTAGGAAGATTGGAAAACATGACCTTGAGGAAAGCGTGGGGCTGATGAAAGCGATTGGTATCCTTTTATAATGCTGTGAATACAGAACATCTCCCCACTTTAGCCATAAACCTCACCGGTTCCTAAAGTGGTCGTGCGTAATGCGCGGCTTGGATGCTCACCTCACGTTGATAAGGATCCCATAAGAAGCGGGCATGATCTCTGCTGTGATAAGACATGTCAATGGGGTTATACCTCGAAACGCAAAACTAGGACCAAGTAAAACGGTTTGGTATGTTAATGGGATGGACGCGACGCTTCACCAAAAAAGTTTTCAGTAAAGACATAATATTCGTTTTCTTTCGATGCCTTGCCTTCGAGGCTAAGGGTTGTACTAACCATGCAGAGCCGAACACAATACACCTTTTGTAGAAGATATATTCGAAAGAAGGATCCCGCCTTGCAATGCCGAAGACAATACGGAAGCCGGACTCACCGTCATCGAAGACAGGTTCAGGGGCTACTGAGGGAGTCCTGGATTGAGGGGTCCTCATGTGGCCGGATAACTTGTGGTGGACCAGACTGGTGGGTCGTGAAGATCATTGTTGCAGATCGTCTCTCGTATCCGGATAGATCTCCTGTATTTGTATAATGGCAGGTTTTAGGTTCGGGTGTAATCTTTCCTTCCTCTGCAAGCTGGTTATGTACAAACCCTAGGCCCCTCCGGTGCATATATAAAATGGAGGGTTTAGTCTGTAGAGGCTAGAGAATCATAAATCCTCATAGGCTAGACTTTACGGTTTAGCCATTACGATCTTGAGGTAGATCAACTCTTGTAATCATATTCATCCAGATTAATATAGCAGGAAGTAGGGTATTACCTCGATCGAGAGGGCCTGAACCTGGGTAAACATCGTGTCCCTAGTCTCCTGTTACCATTAATCCTCAGACGCATAGTTCGGGACCCCTTACCCGAGATCTGCCGGTTTTGACACCGACACCAACCGTATGAGATGCAACACAAAATATCTTGGAGCACCATCGTAGTATGGTACGCGTATGGCTTATGCGAGCAGGTGCGACAGCTACAGTCCATAGCCCGCTCTGAATAAGGGACCGTGTCTGATGACACTTTGCACGCTAGTTTTTTTGTGAAGCGATTCCAAATTTTCGGCTTCCATGGAAATATCTACCTCACCGCCCCTCCCCCTTAGCAAAAGCCACATTTCCCCTCTTTTCGCCTTCCTTTCCAACTTGAAACCTTCACTCGTTGCTTGTAGCGCTGCCGCCTCCTCGCCGGCGACCCTCCTTCACGCTGCTCGGCCTCGCCTATCTAGGCACGTAATCCACACCCGACCCCCATCCTCCTCCTCCTTCCACATCCCAGATGCCTCGACCGCCGGCACGAGCGCGACACCTTCCACCCAAATCACCAACCCCTCCACCAAATAAGCACCGCCCTAAGCCATGGTGCACGCAGTATAGCAAGGACCTTAAGGAGCATTTGGCAGCGGAGAAGCAAACGCGACCGCACGCGCGGATGAGGCCGCTATGGCTGCCATTCGTGCCGACCCCCAGATCTTGGAGGAGCACCTTGCCGTCGAGGCCACCGTTGATGCCTCACGCGCCGACGCCGCGACACGGTTGGCTGCTTGAAACGACAGTTCGTGTCGTTTTCTCGAGGCCACCGTCGGTGCCTTTGACAAAAACTACGAGGTGTTTTCTCAGCGTGCACGTGCTTACCTCATCTCGAGAGCCAGTAGGTTCATGCCCGGAGCGGCTCAGGCAACTCACCACTACAACGAGGGCACCCACGATGCAGAGGCCTCGCCCTCTTCCATGTCCAAGGATCCAATTGTCATCGATATCTCCGACAATGAGGAGTACCTAGTCTTATTATCTCACTATAAGGACCCATGTTCAATTTGCTAGCTACTACCTTTCCTCAACAAATTCTAGTGAATTGTGCTATCTACTTTTACCATGCAATCTTCTGCTATAGTGTATACGTTCTATATGTCGTGCAATGTGGTGTTCAATTGACTGCTTGGTTCAATTATGCAAATGTGATGTTCAATTCTCTAGGGTGCAATATTTCCAAGTTGTTAAGCATGCTTTGTTTGGTTAACTGTCTGATCTTCTATTAGGAGTATGTTATATTGTTCAATTGGTGTTTAGTTAACTGCTTGGTTCATTTATTGTGGCTTGGTTCACTTGGTGTGGTGTTTAGTTAACTGCTTGGTTCATTTATTGTGGCTTGGTTCACTTGGTGTGGTGTTTAGTTAACTGCTTGGTTCAATTCTGCAATGCGGTGTTCAATTGTTGTGGCTGTATTCTGTTATTGTATACCATGTGAGGAATAAATTGAATTTGGCTGTACTAAATACATGAGAAACAAATAAAATTTCTATATTTCCAAGTTGTTAAGCATGCTTGGTTTGGTTAACTGTCTGATCTTCTATTAGGAGTATGTTATATTGTGCAGTGTGGTGCTCAGTTAACGTTTGGTTCTTTTGTTGTGGTGTTAAGTTAACTGCTTGGTTCAATTCTGCAATGCGATGTCAATTTTTGTGGCTGCATTCTCTTATTGTATACCATGTGAGGAATAAATCAAATTTGACTGCACTCAATATACAAGTGCTATATTTCCTAGTTCTTAATCATGCTTGGTTTGGATAAATGGGTTTTCCATGTGGCTTGAATTAATCTGATGAACCTGCAATGTGCTTATTTTTCATCAACATATTTTACTGATAGCATGCGGACCCTTAATTAACCTGATGACTAACTACCTTACATGTGTTGCAGGGAAACAATGGGAAGCACTACGATATACAAGATGGTACTAACTATTATACCTTGCCTTTTTGTATTCCTTTGCCCCATTTCTAATATAGAGAAGATATTTATGCACATCCTTGTTTTCAGGCTTCACTGATGATTACCTCTCAAACCACCTCTGTGGTCGGGAGGCGAGGAAAGTTTACATACAACACCCATGGTTCAATATTGAAGTGTTCCTGAAGAGGTCGAAGGATGGACGATCAATCATCCACAGGCACTGGCCTAAAGTTGCAAATACCTTCAACATGAATGAAGGCTCAATATTAGCCTTCCACTTCAGCAGTTTTCCAGATGAGATGCATCTCTCTATGTACCGTCTATGATGCTAATTTCGAAACGTTCTAGATGTTTCATGTCAAACTTGCTGCTGGTGCAGTTGTGTAATGGGGTGGCTGAGTGCTGAAGCTATATCATGTTGTACTACAATGTATTTAAATTATGAAATCATGCTTCCTTAATATGGAAATGGAATATATTATGTGCTAATATGAATGTCTATTAGATTAGTAAATGGATTATTAATAATAGGGCAATTAGCCTGCTAATTGGCTAATTAGCTTGCTAATTGGGTTTTCCTATTGCAAACAGTTAATGAGAAAACACCGGGGGCGATGACCTCGGGCAACACACACTGTTTCTAGGAATAAACCGTGTTGGATCAATGAACAATCACACACGACATTCTCTTGAAAACTGTTTGCGTTACGCCTTGCGCAAACGTTTTCCTTGGAGTGACTGTGTGGGATGTATCTACGAACGTAACACTACTGGAATCTGGGAATTTGCCATCAGCCAGCTCTTTGCCATCTGCCAGCTGATGGCAAAGAACGTCTTTGCCATCTTCTTATAAAAATCAGATGGCAAAGAACTGACAGACGGCAAAGAACATGGTTGCCATCAGCCAATTCTTTGCCATCTACCAGCAGATGGCAAAGATTATTTGCCATCTGCCAGCAGATGGCAAAGAGGTTGGCAAATCCTGTGACCGTCAAGAGTGTAACGGCGTACCAGCCCCACCTCTTTGCCATCTGCCAGCACACGTCTGGGGTTATTTTTTTCCAGATAAAAAAATGTGGGGTTATCCCTTCCCTCTCTCCCCTCCTCTCCCTCTCTCCTCTCCTCTCCCACGCATCTCACCAGCCA
>LR738714.1:65697773-65721811 GCA_902687465.1 Secale cereale | reverse complement strand
CGCCCCACCACCCCACTGTCGCACCCAGAACGATGGTGGTATGAGCTCGCGCCATCGCCACCCGCAACCAGGAGACTCAAATCCCAGCCCCTCTTCACTCGATCGCCGCCCCAGCTCGAAGCCCCCCTCGAATTTTCCTGCTGCCGCCGCCGCTGTTTCCCTTTCTCCCCACTGTTATGGCCGCGTGAGAGGGCCAGGGTTTGGATGAAGGAACGAAAGCCGGCGGCCCCCTCTGCGTTGGCCCGGATCCTCACCACCTGCGCGTCCCAGGTGCCCGCCCGCTCGCCCGTTCGCTCGTCTAGTCGTTAATCTCCCCCCTCTTCACCCGCCAACAGGTGTGATGGTTCACTCACCATTAGCTATTTAGTAGAGCAGGATCGGGGTCAGATTGCCCTAGTTTTGTTTTAGTTAGCAGCAAGTGGTGATGGTGCTGGTGGTAGATTTGGGAGGTTTCCCCTTGCAGATTGGTTTGATGTTCCTGAGTGGCTTTTCCAGTTGAAAGATTTGCTCTGCTTTAAATGTGGTACTGCATCAACTGAATTTTATGTCTGATTAGGCAATTATAATGCTATGTTTTGTTTAACCTCAGTTGATGCTCATGTTGATGACATCATAAATATGGGAAATAGGCCTTACGTTTTTAAGATGGGTGGCCCTGTCTACCACAGAATTGGTTCTGTTATGCCCTTGGACAATGAGGCTCCTAAATCTGCTTAGTCATATATTGTTGATTCTGGTTATGAGCTAAATTGTAGAATGAATATTTTTGATCAAGAAGGGGGTGGTCTAGGCGAGCCAGAAAACCTTTTATTGTGTTACTTACTGGAATGCTTGATGATCATATCATTACGTGCAAATGTACAGATCTTGCTCGCATAGTCTGTTGATGCACCAAATATTCAATTTTTTGAAGA
Source organism: Secale cereale (assembly GCA_902687465.1). Taxonomy (NCBI): domain Eukaryota; kingdom Viridiplantae; phylum Streptophyta; class Magnoliopsida; order Poales; family Poaceae; genus Secale; species Secale cereale. The sequence continues at coordinate 65,720,897 of LR738714.1, read as the reverse complement.
TCAAGTGGCACACATGGTGAACGCATTATAAGTAATTTTAAATCCAATTTCAGTCAAACACTTCTGTATAAACTAGGTAAATATATACTTAGGATTTTTCAGTTAATGAAAATAGAGAGGACACATGACTTATGTCCGAAGTATATAACTTCCGAGGTGATTCCAACATTTGCTTGGCTCTTCTTTCCAAAAAAAATGAGCGAGCCTTTCTTGGCTTGGCTTTGCCAGTGCACTCAAACAAGTGTTTAAACTCATGAGGTTGTGCGTGTATTGCTGGCTTTATTCTATTTCACATCCTTCTATATTTCAGAACTATTTAATTATTTGTCTGAATAATATGATTATGGTTTTTGGCTCCCTCCTTATCTTCTTTAATATAGCATTTAAACAAGGATAGCTATCTCTTGTGAGAATGCAACAAGGAACAATGCCTAATTCTTATATCTTAATTACCTTTTAGCTCAGTTCTTGAAACTCCACGCAGCCGCCCTAGTCTATTATGTTGATGTCCTTTGGAGTTTTGGATGTCTCGACATGTTTCACTAAAGATGTATGGGTTTTACAATCCATGCCATTACATCCTTCCTTAAAATGGCATTTGCACAATTTGTTCACCATACAAATTTCAAAGAGAGCTTCATTGTTAGTGAACTACACTAATATGAGCTTTGTTGTGGTAAACTGCAGGTTTAGAGAGATATGATAAGAAAGGGAGAGTGCCAAGGCTGGACCTATAGCCAGATAACTCTTCTAATTCTGTCAGAATTGGGCCAAAGCATGCAACTCCAACAGTACGAGGTAGTGTGTTGTGATCTCCCAATGATTTTTTTTTGTCTGACAACTTATGTTCATAATTACGTCCTAAATATGCTCAGTACCAGAATAACAAGAAGAAAAAAAACAGGCTTACAATTCAGCTAGACTTGGGATTCAGTTTGTATAGTTGGGGTTTGTTTTAGTGTTTTCTGAAGTACATCACGCATATGTTTTTCTTATGTATTCATATGTTTACATCTAGATTACTGTCAAAGTATACATCAACAATCTCGCACATGGTGCCTATTTGTATACTTTTTGGTTCTGCTAAGCTTTAATTTGCCAAAACATTAAAAAATAGATAAGTGAACCTGCTTTATTTCAGCTCTTTGTACTTGTGTAAACTCTGTACATACCTATTAAGTATCTGCACTCTATTTATCTATGGTATATTCGATGTGTAGCTAGATGGTTCACACTGTAAATAGTAGCAATGGCTTTGCTTGAAACTGATGCAAACACTATGTACTTTTGCGTATTTCTTTTTCTAATTTTAAAAAGAGAACAACATGCTGAACTACATTACTTCTGGGCATTTTTATCAACAACCTCAGAGCATTGGTCATCCTCTCCCTATACCAAAACAAGCCAGTCCGATCAATCTTACCTATCTCATCGGCTAGCTATGCTTTTTGACATCATGTATAAATAATAATCGATGCCGTCTAGCAACCATTTTGGTAGTCAGCTAATTCTCTTCGTCATGGTGCTAAAACTTTAGATTAATCCTTACCTTTGTATGGTCTGAAATATAGTCGTTCACCTTCCTTAATTGACCATTTCCTTTTCATTTTGCAGAGAAACACGTCATCATACTATCGAGTATCAACATCGAGTTAATTCTCTCCTGTTTTACACCAGTCCAGCAATTTTATGAACCAGAGTTAATTTCTCCATCTTCCGCATAATATTGGTGCTTTGTTGATATATACTGTTTACTAAAGGTTATTTTTTTTGCTCTTGTATTTATGATCTCTTATGGGAAAATAGTTTAGACATCTCATTTAAATATGCAATTTGATCAAAGAACTAGTGAGGAGTCTGCATGATACAATTTTTTTTGTATTTCGATTTGTGCCATGTAATGTGGAACCTCTGTTTATGTTGTATATTTTTCTCTGAACTTTGTAAAATAGTGATGTGTCGAAATGTTTACAAGTGGTCACTTTGATCTAATAACTGCAAATCTTCTTCATACAGTTCATCATATGCTCGCTGAAACTAAATATTTGAGTTTTTTTAGTTATACAATAGATAATTCGGAGGTCACTATTTCTATCACGCAATGGCAAGGGCATTCCCATTAGATTGAGCCATGAACAAACAAAAATGTGCATATGAACAACTCACATTCAAATCCACTCACACGTCTCCTTCCGCCAAAATAAATGGCACGCCACGCCTTCCGCCTGCTAGTGATATGAATGGCAGCTAAGTAGGAGTGAACTGGAAGTATCCATACACATTCCTCGGTAAGTTTTTTTTTTGAGAAACATAGTAAGACGTGCATACGCTCACCCCTATGGACACACACACGCACACCTTACCTCTATGAGCACTAGGCTGTTGGAGGAGGAGAGGAACCGGAACGACTCGTCTAACCGGGCCATGTACGATCTCTTCGTGGTAAGTTTCTTCTGCATATTAGCTAAATCATGCATGCAATGTTCCTTTCATTAGTAACTAATATGACTGACTCGTCAAAACCAAATGTGCAGTCCATGTGCGAGAATAACGGCCAGACCCCTCCGTCGATGCCAGTCATTGCTCCGGCGGGCATGGTGAGTTTCATTTGAACGGTCATTAGTTACTAGTCTTCACATTTGAGTTGCATCATGCTAACGATACATTGGAAATAATCTTTGGTGCAGCGTAACTCCCGACAAGCATCGACCAATCCTTCTCCGTTTGCCACTGGCGCGACCGGTCCTACACCTACACCTACACGTACACCTCCGTGATGACGGTAAGTTTCCCAAGTGTTTTGCTTAATAGAGTTTTGTTGTGATGCCATGTTGTATCTACACATATCGTGCATAATGTGTGTATGTTTGAAATGCATTGTATGTGTGGGATTCAACACCTAGTTGTGTGCCTTTGGTAGCCTTCCATACAGGGAAATGCCTCCTAGTGCTTCCACTGAGCCATGGTAGTTCGCTACTGCTCCGGAACACATGGATTGACCGGCATGTGTCCTTCCTTGCTCCTGTGTCTGTCCCTACAGGGAAATGTCACGCGGTGTATCATCAAAGTACTTGTAGCTTGCTACGACTTGGTTGCACTCGCTGATGACCGACACGTGCATTGATGGGTCATGTATGCCTGTCCCTATACGTTTGTGCCACCTTGGTTCTATGACTAATCATGTCGGCCCTGGTTCTCTGCCATATGGATACTAGCGACATAATCATATACTTAGCATTTTTTCCTCCAAAATGACTCAATATGCTTAGCTAGCTAAAAAATGACATAATAAGCTTAATTAGCTCCAAAATGTCATATTCAACCTAGGATAGCTCTAAAATGACCTATACTTAGCATTTTTCCTCCAAAATGACTTAATATGCTTAGCTAGCTTAAAAATGATATATTTAACCTAGGATAGCTCTAAAATGACCTATAATTAGCATATTTTCCTCCAAAATGACTTATTATGCTTAGGTAACTCTAAAATGACATAATATGCTTAAGAAATGACATATTTTAGGTCATAAATGACTTCATATGCTTAGCTAGCTCCAAAATGTCATAATAACCTTACTTAGCTCCAAAATGACCTATTTAACCTAGGCTAGCTCTAAAATGACCAATACTTAGCATTTTTCCTCCTAAATGACTCAATATGCTTAGCTCGCTCAAAAATGACATAATAAGCTTAATTAGCTCCAAAATGACCGATTTAACCTAGGATAGCTCTAAAATGACCTATACTTAGCATTTTTTCCTCAAAAATGACTTAATATGCTTAGCTAGCTTAAAAATGACCTATTTAACCTAGGATAACTCTATAATGACCTATACTTAGCATCTTTTCCTCCAAAATGACTTAATATGCTTAACTAGCTCTAAAATGACATACTATTCTTAAGAAATGACATATTTTAGCTCCTAAATGACTTCATATGCTTAGCTAGCTCCAAAATGACATAATGACCTTACTTAGCTCCAAAATGACCTATTTTACAGATATAAGTTGCATCATAATAATCTTCACATTTTAGTTGCATCATAATAATCTTCTTCTTCTAGTATTCTTCTTCTAACTTTTTTCTTTCCCATTTTACAGATTTTCTTAAGATCACGGGCTTGGGTTGATGGGGTGCTTGTATTTAGTTTTTGTTTTGACCTTGTGAAACTTGCTACCTATGGATGAAACTGTGTAATATTGATGAAACTATGTATATGTACGGATGAAACTTGCTACTATTGGTAACATGTGTTGGATATATATATGTGTTCATGACTATTGGGAATATGTGTTGAATATGCTATATTGGTCATATAAATATATTTGTTTTTGATTTTCTGTGAAAATGAATTGATATAAGAAAAAACAAAATTAAATGGGGCAATATAGGCACTTTGCCATCTGCTGGCAGATGGCAAAGAGCTTTGCCATCAGCTGGCAGATGGCAAAGAGGCCATGTGTCATCTACATGTAAAATTTGGGCTGGCCTATTTGGGCTCTTTGCCATCTGCCAGCAGATGACAAAGCTCTTTGCTATCAGCTGGCAGACGGCAAAGCATGCAGCCTTTGCCATCTGCGGGCAGACGGCAAAGTATGCCGTTATCCTTCTAACGGGGCTAACCCCGTTAAGAGGCTTTGCCATCTACCAGCTGATGGCAAAGGCACAGGCTCTTTGCCATCAGCCAGCAGACGGCAAAGAAGCCTTTGGCCACTGGATTTCAGACAAACTGTTTGCCATCTGCTGGCTGATGGCAAAGCCTTTGCCATCTGCCGACCATGCCTTTGCCATCTGCCATGGCAGATGGCAAAGTGCCAGATTCCAGTAGTGTAAGCATTTAGCGGTGACTGACTCTGTGGGATGTACTTACGACCGGAAATGATTTCGCCAATATAATTATATATTTTTAGCACTATTGTACGTATTTCTGTATTTGAGTGCTCGCCGGTCGCACACGACCTCATTTTGCCGAGCGTGTGTGACAGGACAGAATATCCCCGACGGTTTCTAGGTCGTGTGGGAAGGACCCCCCCCCCTACCGTCCACACTCACTTGGCGACGGTTCCGAATGCCGTCACGGAAAGGGTATAAAACCGTTTGTTTAGGACCGACGCGTACCAATGCGGGAACTATCAGGAAGAAGCACAACCGGAAAGAAACAAACGACATGGTAAACACACAAGTGTAAACATGGCATGATGCACAACCAAGCATGATGCATGTCCGGTCTCATGATTCATGGCATGACACAGTGCACAAACAATACTACAAATTAAGTGGAGCTCAATATGCAACGAGTTGGGTGTTGACGAAACACCACATTCGTTTATATAGTTCTCTCCCGTTTATGTACATGACAACATTAACTCTTTTTAATCATGGAAAGAGGTGAAACACAAATAATCTACCTATCTAGGAAATTGAAATGAGGCCAGAAACAACTGACAACAATTCCAGAAAATTCCGATATGTAATTCTCGATTTTGCTATTGTTCTTCCTAAGACACAATTTTAATTTGGTTAAACATGCAAAGTAAGTGAACCTTTTTATTTAATTCCGAGCTACGGTTATTTAGTTATGAATCAAACCATTTTAACATGTCATTTATGCAAATTAATGCGAACAACAAGTTTAAACATTTTTAACAAGGATGAAAGTCGTCTATTGTGAAACTACATGAAATTTTAAGCATTTCACATATATAGTTTGTTTTAATCCGATGCACGGTTGAAGAATTACTAAATGCATGAACATGAAGGGTTTTTCTGTAAATCTGTATTTCTCTAGATAATTCAGCAAAATCCACAGGACAGGAAAAGAATACTATGGGGCATAAACTGTGCACTGGGTTGAAACATGTAGAGGACAAGATGAGCAGGCTGCTCACCCAATGGGTCTTGGCCCATCTGCAGAGGAGGCCGACTATAGGGAGCGGCCCAGGCGATGGTCAACGAGCAGGCGCGCGGGCGTGCTCGCCTGTGCTCGATCCCGAACTGCTGCTCGAAGCTGTTAGAATAAATTTGAGGCATACCATCGATCATCCTAGGACCAAGCAATCACACGAGCACGACACCGAGATTTGTTAACGAGGTTCACCGATATGGCTACATCCCCGGGGCTTGACTACGTGCGCTCCTCCCCATGACACTATCACAATACGGCACACGGGCCACCCGGGCGCCGGCACATGCCGCCGGCTCCCCCTTGCGCACCTGTGCTATTATGTTGGCATAGGTTACATCGTGTGTCTACCCTCGCTATATATTAGAGGCCTAGGATACAAGTGTCCTACTAGGACACGACTCCATATCCTATATAAATGCAATACAACTACAAGTCCAACTGTAACCTACCTTGTACACTATATTCGACACAACTCTAACAAACTCCACCTTGGTGAATATACTTCACCACCTTGAATTCGTCAATGCGTCAAACTTCCATGTACATTGGACTTGAGCTTATCCCATGAGTACCGCTGCTACTCCAAAGACTCCATATGACTCCACCTGCAACTTGTAATCCCTTCTTTTCTTGACCACAGTCAACACTCGAGCAAAATTAAGTTCCACATTACTCTAGTTAGCGCTCTGATACCACTTGTTAGAATAAATTTGAGGCATACCATCGATCATCCGAGGACCAAGCAATCACACGAGCACGACACCGAGATTTGTTAATGAGGTTCACCGATATGGCTACATTCCCGGGGCTTGACTACGGGCGCTCCTCCCCATGACACTATCACAATACCGCACACGGGCCACCCGGGCGCCGGCACATGCCGCCGGCTCCCACTTGCGTGCCTGTGCTATTATGTTGGCATAGGTTACATCGTGTGTCTACCCTCGTTATATATTAGAGGCCTAGGATACAAGTGTCCTACTAGGACACGACTCCATATCCTATATAAACGCAATACAACTACAAGTCCAACTGTAACCTACCTTGTACACTATATTCGACACAACTCTAACAGAAGCAAGGAGGTAGAGGCCGACATCGACGTTCGATGGGGGAAGCGGGCAATAGCGGCGGCAGTGGATCCGACCAAGATGTGATGCGTGCAGGCAGCGGAACTGGAGGCGACGTGACGAACTGAGGAGGCGGCGGCTCGGGGAGAGTGGGGACGAGGGCAATAAGCAGGCTCACGAGCCAGCATCTCAGCCAGATCTGCCCCGTGGGCATGCTCCAGGCCCGGCAAGCCACGTTGGTGGGGCTGGTTGGAAGGGCGACATGGTGCCGCTGGATTGGCCGAGGGAGGCGGCCGCGGCGGAGCCAAGTGGCGGGGAGTGGTAAGCGGCATCACCGAGGTGGGAGGAGGCTAGGGGCTTAAGGTTTCCAATTTAGGTAGGGGAGGACCTACTTAAATACGCAGGCATTAAGTTTAGGGGGGTTTGAGGTTTTTCTGAGCCATTCTATCTCGATCGGACGGCTCCGACGAGAGGGATAGTGTAGGTGGGATAGTGGGTTGTGTAGAAGGGCATGGGCTGAGAAGAGAAGGGAGATGGCAGCTCGACGGCAGATTTTGGAACACTCAAATCGTTCGACGTTTATCCGGCTATAGTGCTTCTATAGCTTAACGGTGGGGCAATCAAACAGACTCCAAATGTGACAAAAATTGGCACGCGGTCTACCAAAAATATAAAAAGACCGCACGTAAAATTTCCCAACATGCCGAGAACATTTTTATCCCACTTATAAAGTAATATTTTGGAGATGCCGCGGGTGTGTACGAGTGTGGTTGGTCTCGAAACAGTCAACGAAAAAGACGGGGAGAACCGGAAACTACGAGCGGATGCAAATTTTGACAAAAATGATGACACACGGTACTGATGCAAAGCGAATGAGGCGATGACGAATGTAACAACCAAACACAACACACGACAACAAAAAATAGATGGAAGGCATCTGGAGCATCAATCATGGGGCGTCATAGCTATACTGTCAATCACCCTTCTAGTGCCTATTTTACTCTCGATCTTACTACTTTTGGGTGATTTTCCTTCTAATCGAGTTGTACCTTTTGTGGTCGTGGTCCTCCCCTTATATTATTGTTAAATTATATATTTGGCTAGCCTCTGAATAGTGGTTTGTAAGACTTATTTATATTCTGGATGAATGTGATGTGATGGATGATGCATTTGTGTTTGATACTACATATGTCCCGTGTATGCTGGCGATTAGTGTTACGTTCTCATAGTAGGCATGATGTGATATGTAGAGTAATTGTCAGGGTTTCCTAAATTGAACTCTTCCCAGGAGGAGTGGTTTAGGACATAATGCGGTATGTAATTGCTAGGGTTTTCTAAATTGTACACTTCCTTGGAGGAGTGACAGACTTGGATTGTCACATTAAGGGTATTGTCTTAGGCTGTGCGAGTGGTTATTGAATTATAATTTCTGAGGGTGACAGTTGTGTACAATATAACAACCAATGCATTTGTTCTTCTAATTTAGTGCCTATGTTGTGTGAATTTAAGAGCTACTAACTTCTACATGTAGTTTCATAACTTTATAGCAGATATTTAATGGTACGTTTTCATCCAATGCATACAATTTGGTAAATTTAGTTACTTCTACTAAATGGTTTTCACATTATTTGGTGGTATTTTGAATTTCTATGATGATTTTGTATTGTTTATGAGAAATTTGGAAATGAAATTAGATTAGTTCTCAACAATTCGGTCACAACAAAATATAGATAGTGACCAATATTGTTCCCAACATCTTGGCACACTACTAGGAAAACCCGTATAGGGAATCACTTAATAGTGGCACGGGTTACTATAGCCGTGTTACTGCTACTTCTTAGTAGCACGGGAAAACAACATGTGCTACCGATAGGCTTTAGTAGTAGTGTGGGCACAGAAAGCCCACGCTACTACTAAGTGTTCCCCACCGTGCCCCCATGCCTGGTTGTAGTAGTAGCGCGGGACATGATACATGCGCTGGTACTAAGCGTATAGTTGTAGTGTGTGTGTGCACCCAGCATTACTACTATGGATAGATGTGTGCCAGCTTGTAAGCCCCACCTCGTAGTAGCATTGGTGTTTGGTGCCGCGCTACACCTACTGGGTTTAGTAGAAGCGCGGTGCCCCTGCACGTGCTACTACTAAGAGCAACACCCTCATGTCCCTTTCTCTGCCCTTGTTCCGCACTCCCACTCCTCACTCTCTCTCCTTCTCTCGTCATCGCCCCCGCTCCTCCACCCTCCATCACCGACCAATCAAACGCATTGCCGGTCCTCGCATCCCCGGCCTCCCTACCGAGGTAACTCTTCTCCCTCCTCCCTCCTTCCTCCCCTTCCTCCAATCTTCGGAGAGGCCTGGGTCCGGCTGGCCGGTCGGTGGTGCCGGGCATCGACCTGCCTTCCTCTTTGATTAATCAAGCACATATGTCTGCATGAGGGAAACATAATGAAGATATGCTCTTTTCAAAAACATAAGTCAATTCTGTCGCAAACATCATCATGCCTATTTAGATGCACTAAAACAACAAGTAGACAAATTTTATCATGTGAACAAGCTGCCTATCCAGAAAGTAAACATGAAATGGGACAACTTTCATATATAGCTTTTATTCATATGATGCAAGGCTGGATTACTATGAATTTTACAAAATGCAACTATGCAACAACATTAATCCACTTATATCACCCTAAGCACTTGGATGCAAGATATCAACATGCTAGTGAGGTATACCATGGCATACAGGGGCACATCATGGAAGTAGGTAGAATGTAGATCAAAAATCATATAAAGATCGTTTCCAAAGGAGCCATGGATCCCAGGTCATGCATATGCAAAGTTTTAATAGTTTCTGTGATTTATGTCATAACACACATTTCATACAGAGATGGTGACATGCTAGCAGATTTGAACATGGATGAAAACCTGTTGCAGGGAACTTACGGGTTCCTATATTTTTCCGGAATATTATGCGGTATATAACTTCAACGACATGTATTTCTTTTTTATTAAGGATGGCTATTTTTGCTTTAACGTGTAATTTGTTCGACTAGTGCATCCCTTGGTACACATGACTTTATGTCCTAGAGAAGCTCTATTTCGATGACATGGATAAGGTGGATGAGAGGAAAGCTTACCTTAAGACAAAACATGGTTTGGTTTTCGAGGCTACGATCTACAATGAAGTGGGTCACACATATTTTGCTTGTGCAAATTGGAGAGGATTATGCAAGGCTTACGGATTTTAGGAGGGTATGAGCATATCCTTAGATATTGGTACCACTCCTCAATATAATCCAGTCACCTTTCCTTAATATGATAAAGACATTTGGGTGGACATGGACATGATTATTCCAAATCTACCTCCGTGTGAGTTTGTTAAACAATTTTTTTAAATAATCTATATTACTTATTAAAAATAGTTGTTATTCACACCTAACTTTACTTGTTTACTTCTAATTGACAACTTATTTACTATCTTCAAGACATACATGAAATATAGTAAATGAGACCTATTACACTGCTGGCTCAGAGCTTACTTGGGAAAAGAAGAATTATTTTGTCTCCTTTGTTAATGATGTTCTGCCATTTAAGGGAACTTATCACCTTGCTAGGTGCTAAAATTTGCAAAAAAATCTTCTGGAGGCCAAGCTCCATGGAGGCCATTTGCAAAAATTTCAAATATCAAAAAAATTCATATTTTAATGATTCAATCGTGTATAAGAAAATACAGATATATATATGGAGGCATAATTTACATTTGTGTAAATTTTCACGATAATATACGTTGAAAGAGGGTTGTGCTAAAAACGTGGCTTTTCAACACATGATTATGTTCATCCCCAATGTCCATGAATTTATTTATTTTGTATAGGTCACAATTCAATGTATTTCATCGTGAATTTCTAATCAAACATACATTCATCCTTATATAAATGCATATTTTTTTAGATCAGAAAGTTTGAATTTTGTTTTATTTTTTCTTGCGGTCACCAAAATGCGCTACTTTAAGAGTTGTTGTTCATTGGTAAACACTAGTAGAAAAAGGATCTAATGTGAAGCTCATTAGTCCCGGTTTCAATTGAACCGGCACTAATGTGACCATTAGTGCCTGTTCCAACGGCTAGCCGGGCGGCGCTCATTAGTACCGGTTCGTGGCGAACCTTTAGTACCGGTTCATGCCACGAACCGGTACTAAAGAGTTGGTGGCCTTTAGTACGGGTTGGTAGCTCCAACCGATACTAAAGACCCCCCATTTAGTACGGGTTGGAGCCACCAACCGGTGCTAAAGGGGTGCGCTGCCACCTGCAGTGCACAATGTTTAGTCCCACCTCGCTAGTTGAGAGGAGTTCGAACCTGTTTATAAGCTCCGCCACGGCTACCGTGTCGAGCTCCTCTCTAAGTAGGCCTTTGTGGGCCTATTGCAAGTCTTCTACCCTGTGGGGCCTACTGGGCTGTACGGGCCTGCATCCTGGTCCAACTAGAGGTTGGATTTCTAGTAGTATGTAGGCCGTGCCGGCCCAGTAGGCGGACTGTTCTTGCTTTATCTCAAAAAAAAAACATTAAGTACCAGCCCAACCGGTACTAAAGGTCTCCCTGCCTCCGGCACGGGCTCGTGCCACGTCGTGATCCTTTAATTACGGTTCGTGTTGAACCAGTACTGAAGGGGAGGACCTTTAGTCCCCACACTTTAGTGCCGGTTGCAAAACCGGCACTAAAGAGCCATACGAATCGGTGCTATAGCCTGGTTCTGCACCAGTGAAAATACCTGAAAACGGATTTAGTCGCTTCATCATTTACCGATAAGGACATTTTTTTAAAGTAAACATATTTAGGCTTTTCATTGATTAAAGAAAAGACCACTTTACCCCTAGTCCTTTTAATAACTGGTAGGTACACAACATTTTGTACTCTAATGCAATGAGCGAATGGTTGGTGCTGGGTGTTTAGCATGAATTGCATTCATACACATAATATATATGGTAACATTAGTAGCGGAAACAAGTTCACGACTCACACTAGTGTTGGTAAAAGTTCGAGATCACAAATAATTTAAATGTAGATGAGTTCGCACGTCACAAATTTTTAAAATAATACCCCCCCATCCAAATAAGTGTCACGGATTCATAATAATATTAATTCAACCTTAGTTCAAAACTACAATACTTATTATGGATCAAAGGGAGTAATAATTATGAGCATCAATTGATTCTCTTCTTCCTTGGAGCAATCTTCTTGGCTGGCCTTGTCTTTGGTATTGTTGGGGTCGTTCCTAGAGATGTGGTAATAAACGTTAATTGTGAACCCCCATGTCCGAAAAGATCATACTGACTTCAAAAAGAAGAAAGATGTCACAAGTTATGCGCACACTGAAAAGATAAATGAGTTGGCAAGCAATATATTCATATCCTTGTAACAGGTCCAGGACTTATTGATGGTTGGGCTAGGATGTTAGTCCTTGTAGCTATAAAGTGATTACGTGCAGATTGGCTACAAAAAGAAGTGAAATAAAATTTCTTAAATCACATATACTTACAAAAATGAGTTAGCATGCAATACACTCACCTTCTTGTGACACGACCATAACACATTGGCGGCTGGGTAGAGGTGTTGGTAATAAAATGCACACACTGAAAATTCAAATTTAATTGCAAGATATTCACCTCCGTATGATGGCTTTGGGACTCGCAAGTGTCCATTATTGCTTGTGCTTACATGACCGCTTGGTATTGTTTTCCTCTTCCTTCTACTTTCTGTAACACCGCAAAATTTTAACAATGTTTTATGAATTAAAGTTCTGCCAGGAAATTAAAATTTTCACTTGCTAGTTTCTTCTTTTGATTTCAGGACCCCCTTTTTCCTATTATGTTGGAGTTTTTACCTCAAGTCATAGCCTTCCATTTATTGTTAGACTCTCTTGCTCTCTTAATGAAACTTTTCTGTCATCAATATAAATTAATTATATAAATCTCTCCCTAAATCCCTTCCACTCTAAAAATGGTTTTCCCTTAAAATAAGGCCCCATTTGAACTACAACCCTGGGATAGGTTTATCTAAAATTCCAACTAAAATTTGGAGATGTCATATGATGTTATTAGATCACTTTTATGCAGGAATATATTTGTTTGATTTAATATTTTGAGCTCCACAACAGGATTTCCAATCTAGTCCAGTAGGCAGTTTTGCACTACAACTCCATTAAATATTTCCCTAATGCTTCTACCAAAATTATGGGATGTTCATTAGAGTATATTATTCAACTTTATGCAAAAACCCATTTGAGTCCTTCGGAAAAATTGGGTGAATCACCCTCTTTTCTATTCTGGTCCAGTTTGGCACTTTGCACTGCAACCACAGTTTATCTTGCTCCAGTGCTCTTGAGTTTCCTCCTGCTTGTAGCCCATCTTACAAAACCCTTAAGTCCAGAAGAGTGGACCCATTGGGACATTTTTAGTTCATGAAACAGTGCCTTCCATTTCCTGTCCAGAAATGTAGTCTTGCAAAACTTGCACTGGCAAGTTTCTGGTTTTACTCAACCAACTTTGCCATCATCACCTTCTTCTAAAGAGACCCTAATCTGGAGATTTTGGCCACCAGAAGGAATGCCCACCTGCTCATGGCATTCTGTCGAGCACTTGGTATGCATGGACAGTTTTGACATGAGTTTTGCCTTGTACTGTGAACTTGACCCTCAGTGCCTAATGCCATGTCCACTAGCCTCCCCAAAGGCCCTAACCCAGACCTGCTAACTCCTAGCTCCATCCAAGCTCTCTAGCTAGCAGAGACATTTCGTCGAGCGACTCGTGTGCGTGCTCTGGGCGCGCCCAGAGCGCACGTTTTGCACGCGCGCGCACCGAGCCGCAGCGTCCCTCTGCCGACGCCTCACGCATGTTTTGGGCGCTCCCCTTGCGCCGACAGCACGCTGCCTTATCCCTGCACCGCAGAGGCAGCCCTGGAGCTCCACAGGACCGCTGTCAGGTCGGCCGCGGCGGCTAGCGGACGGCTTCGGCAGCTCCTGCTGCGGACAGAGCCGCCCAAGCCACCAACGCCCGCCACCTGCCCCCTGGAACAGCCCCAGTGCGTTAGTGAGCTTGTCCCCGAGCGTGCGTCGCCGCCACGTCGCCTTGAGCAACAGAACGCCGGTCGCCGGCATCCTTATCCACGGCCGCCGCGGAACCGCCTTCATTCGCCTATTTAAGGAGGCCCCGAGCTCCTCTGCAGTCTGAGGCAACCCCAGCCATCCCACAAAGCACCCCCACAGCAGCAAATTGCCTCGAGAAGGCTTCTTCCCCAACTCCGGCGAAGTGCAGCCGCCACCGCCGTCCGGTTCAATACGCCGCAGTCCGAGCCTCTCCCCTCTAACCAGCCTCGCTGTTCGACTCCAGATGACCTTGCGGAGCTGCCCGACGTCTCAAACGAGCTCGAGAGCCACCGTAGGTCGGAACCCCAATTCCACCCGAGACCGCCATCCGCCGCGAAGCTCGTCGTCGGCGCGTTCCTCCACCTCCGTCACCTCCTCGACCACCGGGAGGACCGCCCCAGTCTGGCGGATCCATCCCCGCACCCAAACGCCCTCGAAGCGCCACCGTTCGCCGGCGTTGATCGCCGGAACAGCGCCACCGTTCGGCCAGAGGAAGAAGGAGGCGGGGGCGACTGGTCAAACCTGACCAGTGGGCCCCCGGGGCCTCTCTGTCAGCTAGCCATCGCCCACCCACGCGCGCATAAGTGGAGGCGCAATCCACAGAGTACGTCTCCACCTTTTCGAAAGCGCATTTCCAACCGAAACGTTTTCCTTTTCTGTTTTTATTCTAAAACCAGATTTGACTAAACTTTGACTGGCAATATCTTTTTAAATATAGCTCCAAATGATTTAATTCTTTTTCTGTTGTTCCCCAAATATTGCCTAGTTTATTTTCATATTTATTGCAAAAAATCCCAAGCAACTTTTTTGTGCTGCGTTTAGTCTATGTATTGATTTGGTATTATTTCAAATAGGATTTTCGAAGAGGGAGAAACTTCCAAAAAGTATTGGAATACATTTCTCCTCCCCTCTACTTGAAGGCAAGCATTTTTGAACCCTGGTTTAACGCATGTGGTGCTTGTTGATACGTTGCATTAATATGGAAGTGTTCATTTTCATATCATATGTGGTGACATGATCACACCCATGAGAGCATGAGGTACAACTCTTGCTGAGGATAACTTGTCTGCATGTCGGTGATCCCCTCCATATGCCTGTCAAGCCTAACAGAAGGAAGTCGTGAAAGTCGCGGTCTTGTGTAGACGCGAGCTTGTCACTAGCTCCCCATCGGGACGGTGGAATCCGGTACGGCTTGTTAAGGCAACACGGATGGTGTTTTCCGACTGTTGTTGAAAAATATATCGGTTATGATTAATCATACAAGTAATGCAGAAACCTCCTAAGTCGACCATAGATCGAGTCTTGCTCCAGTAACCCCCATACTTGCTTGTGCTACCACTTGGCCCTGCCATGGGTAGGGTACGGTTTAGTAAGTGTTAACCCCTGTCCTAGCACACACCGTACAGAGAGGCCAGGGTGGAAGATACCTTTTGCAACCGGTAGGCAGGCCACCTGGTCCGGGGGCATGGGTGTTTCCGGTTGGGACCGAGAGGGGGGCACCCCTTAGAGCGCGCGATAGAAATGTGATCCCATGCTACGCGAGGTTGTAGCCTCCCCACTCAGAGCTTGCTTGACAAGTGTTGTGGGTGATTCCAGACACTGGTGAGTTAAGCTGGTGTGTGCAAGACAGGCGGGTTTTCGACTAAAAGACCGTAGGCGGTATTAGTCCGATGGACTAAAGAAAACCGTTACTCGTGGGTAAAGAGTACACCCTCTGCAGAGTTATAAAATCTATTCGGATAGCCGTGTCCCTGGTTAAGGACTACAGTTTGGGATGGGTCGAGTGTCGGTCTTCGGAGGAGAGAAATTACTAAACCAGAACATTGAGTACGATCTGTGATATATGATGATTATGATTAATATTGTGGACTGACCATTTATTTCCCTTGGATTAAATGAGTATCCTTGGGACGGTTCTACCTCTCGAATATTTATTTATTTCTCTTATAAGCCCTTTCTATGGTGTCGCTCAGACGCCCGACTGTGGCATGAACATTATATATTTATTTATCACTCTCTGATTGCATATGCCTTTTATTTGAATGACCTACTCGCATTAAGGACTGTCATATCATTACCATCATAGTGATCATCTTTTAATCTTGAGCATGATTACGTATCACACATGTTTCTTAATGTTTGCGAGTGCATTCAAAGTACTCACTTGCTTGTCCCTGGCTATTGTCTTGGCCAGATTTCTTGGCCAGATTCCTTGTCCCTGGTAGGGTGCGTCGACTGCAAATTAATTTTTTTCTACACGTAGAACATCCAGAAATATGCTAAGGGATGTCGATCACAGATCATTACCACTAGACGCGTAGTGTCATGCAGTGGTAGTAGAGTTGGGGAAGAACGTCTCCGGAGTCGTCTCCTCCTCGTCGATCTCCCACGTAGGCGATCAGATCCCTCGAACAGGTTCGCCAGAGCAGCGCAAGTGCACCACTTCTAATTGTATCCACATGTGCAGGAGGAATATCGTGTGGCGGACTGCTAGGTCCGATCACACAACTGGCTACGAGTGGAGGTGGCTAGTTGCAACACATGCAAAGCCCTAGTGATGGCGCCGAAGCGCTCAACCAAATGAGTGTGCCGCACCTCCACTATATATAAGCATCTTTCACGGGCTCAACACTTGGGCCTCGCATGGATCCTAAAGCCCAAAGTCTGTTCGTCATGGGTCCGAGTTCGAGTTGGATCACATCAGACTCGTGGAGTCGGTTCCGGCATCACATGTTCCTTCTTAAGTGCGCGACTCCTTTGGTTCAAGTCTGCTCGGTCGTAGGTCAGATCACCTCCGACATTCTCGGCTCGTAGCGGCCTCTAGCAAGGCATGCCAACCACCAAGTAGACAATGAAGCCGGTTGGCGAACCTGTGCAACGTGTGACACTTATGTTCCCTTTGCCACATGATATATGTTGTCGGGCTGAAGGCAAGTCCGTCATCCTTCTGCTAGCCCGACCTCTTTCTCGTTCAAATGAATACGACCAACACTTTGGATTATCTCATAACGCTAATCGCATGGCCATGCTTATCCAGGTCAGATCACACGAGGGGCCTAGAGTATATCTCTCTTAATCGGAGGGGCAAATCCCATGTTGCTCGACCATGTCTCGTAGCATGGGTCTAGACAAGCCTGAAACCTACCTTTGTAACTACCCAGACACAGAGTAGCGTTTGGTCATCCTAAAGTAGGTATGTCACCATACTGAGTACATGTGCCAGCTTAGGTCTTAGGAAATAGAACGTATGGCACACTAGATACTCACATATGACATATCGTTGCATCTCAAAGTTGGGTTTGTCCGACTCATACCTTATCTCGACTTGGATCCGACTATGTTGAATCCGACCAAATCCTTTCAAGCCCATAATTAGCACCCCATGCTCCATGACTAGTGATACCAAGGAATCCACCGTGTCATATGCTAGTCTAGTCGGCTACGTGTCCACACAACCCTTTCGACTAGGGACCTTTTAGGACAGTCATCATACAATGCATAGTCCCACAAACAAGTCACGTACTTGTTGATACACATCATTGATAATGTCCAAGGACTATCTTTATTCATAAACACATAGGAAATATCCTCATACATGATTTCCTCTAGGGCATATCCCCAACACTAAAAAGGTACTTCTTCAAGTGAAGAAACCGGTACGACCATTGAAGAAATTGATGTGAAGACATTGAAGCTCGAAGACTTTGTTTTCATAGTTTCTTTCTTCTTATTTGAGTCACAGGAAACATCGTACTATTAAAGGGGGCCTAGGTGAAACATATTTCACGTTTCCATAGTGATGCTCAAACCTATACATACACTTGCCGCTTCAAGTGAAGCCTTTCGAAACCTCTGGTACATAGCTGCCAAATTTGCTACATGATAGTGACACAATTCATCTGGTCGCTGACGAATTTGGTCAGGCTGAGGAGTTAGGATTTTGTGAGTGCGATCTGCTTGTCGTGAGGAAATTGATAGACCGACAAAATTGAGAGTCCAATTTTTCGAACGTTGTTGCGTTGCATGCCAACTGTTGTGTGGATCCTTATCCTAACAACGGTCTTGACTGAAGGGGAATTAATGAAATTTTCATGTCTGGTTGCCCATGGCTATAAATAGCCGCCCCCTACAACCACTTGTTGGTTGGCTGCTCTAGAGAGAACCTGACACTTGTCTCTTGAGAGCAACCCTTCCTCGGACAACTTTGAGAGAAACCCAAGTGTTGAAAACCCCAACCAGAGCCAAAGTGATTGAGCATCACTGAAGAGATTGCTCTATGTGATCCGACACCTGTTACCTTTGAAGATTGTCATTCTTCTAGACGGTTTGGCGTCATGTTCCGAGCACCCAAGAGTAATTGTGGTGTGCCGGTGAACAAGTCTATGAAGGTTTTGGAAGTCTACCTTGAAGAGTAACCATGAGTGGTTGGGCGAGGTCCAAGTGGAGGACTAGGTGTCCTCTGAGTTCATCTCGGCCGCCTCAACCAGACGCACAGTTGATATAGCAACTGGAACTAGTCCAGCAAATCGTTTTGTCTTCACTGAGCCTACCTGGTTTCAAATTCCTCATCCCTTACCTTTAAGTTATTCCGCTGCTGAAAAAATTGTGATCTACCTTCTAAAGAATTTGAACTGGAGACTTTCATCATGTTATCTTTCACTTCTTCAGTTCATCTTCGCCATGCTTGTATTCTTGTATGATTACATGTTCTACACATGTATGTGTCTTGTACGCATGCTTTCTATTTGTGTGAAGACTTAGTTTCCCTTGTGACTCTATTTCTTCATCGTGATATTCGTCAAAGTCTTCAGAGTTTGATGAATTTCTAAAAATCTCCCATTCACCCCCTGCTACTTCTCGAGCTTGCGTTGTATTCCCTCGAAGAGGAAAGGGTGATGCTGCACAGTAGCGTAAGTATTTCCCTCGGTTTTTGAGAACCAAGGTATCAATCCAGTAGGAAACCACGCGCGAGTCCCTCACACCTGCACAAACAAATAAGAACTTCGCAGCCAACACGATAAGGGGTTGTCAATCCCTTTACGGTTACTTACGAAAGTGAGATCTGATAGAGATGATAGTTTGATATTTTTGGTATTTTTGGATATAAGAACAGAAAGTAAATACGGAAAAGTAAAGTTGATTGTAGATTGATATGTTCAGAATAGACCCGGGGGCCATAGGTTCCTCTAGTGGCTTCTCTCATGATAGCAGAATTCTACGGTGGGTGAACGAATTACTGTCGAGCAATTGATAGAAAGGGCGAATAATTATGAGACTATCTAGGCATGATCATTGTATATAGGCATCACGTCCGAAACTAGTAGACCGAAACGATTCTGCATCTACTACTATTACTCACATCGACCGCTGTCCAACATGCATCTAGAGTATTAAGTTCATAAGAACAGAGTAACGCCTTAAGCAAGATGACATGATGTAGAGGGATAAACTCAAATAACATGATATAAACCCCATCTTTTTATCCTCGATGGCAACAATACAAAACGTGCCTTGCTGCCCCTACTGTCACTGGGAAAGGACACCGCAAGATTGAACCCAAAGCCAAGCACTTCTCCCATTGCAAAAACTATAGATCTAGTAGGCCAAACCAAACCAATAATTCGAAGAGACTTGCAAGGATATTATAATCATACATAAAAGAGTTCAGAAAAGAACCAAATATTTCTCATAGATAATCTTGATCATAAACCCACAACTCATCGGATCTCGACAAACACACCGCAAAAAGAGATTACATCGAATAGATCTCCTCGAAGATTGAGGAGAACTTGGTATTGAGATACAAAGAGAGAGAAGAAGCCATCTAGGTACTGACTATGGACCCGAAGGTCTGTGGTAAACTAGTCACAACTCATGGTGATGCGATGATGATGATGTAGAAGCACTCCGTGGTAGATCCCCCCTCCGGCGGAGCTCCGGAACAGGCCCCAAGATGGGATCTCATGGGAACAGAAGGTCGCGGCGGTGGAACTAGGGTTTTCTCTCCTCCTTTGAAGTTTTTGGGGTACGTAGGTATATATAGGAGGAAGAAGGGCACCAGGGGCCAAACGTGGGGCCCACGAGGCAGGGGGCGCGCCTTGTAGGGCGGCGCCCCCCACCCTCATGGACGCCACGTCAGCCCTATTCCGTGATTCTCAAGTCTCCCGTGCAGATTTTGCTCCCAAAATACCTCTCCCGAAGGTTTCATTCCATTGGACTCCGTTTGATATTCCTTTTCTATAAAACCCTGAAATAGGAAAAAAAACAGCAATCTGGACTGGTCCTTTGGGTTAATAGGTTAGTCCCAAAAGTGTATAACAAAGCCCATTAAACATCCAAAACATCATAAATAATAGCATGGAACAATCAAACATTATAGATACGTTGGAGACGTATCACCCCCCTCTGGGAGTTAACCTACGCTTTCAGGTTCTTAATGCACTCTCCCTGCTCAACATTAGGGAAAATGGTCTTCACCGCATTCTACATACCTTTGCAAGCATATGTGCACACAACCAGTACAAGAGGATCGCCTATTGCCTTCTTCAGTGAACTCATAAAGCATGTCCAATCTTTAGTACTCTCTGTAGGGAAAAAATCCAAATGCTATTGAAAACATCCAATGACGTCCAGCGAATGTTGTAGCTACGGCTAGCCACCCATTCCACTAGCCATTTAAATGTGCTAAAACTATACTTATGCACGGACTACAACCACTCAAAATATCACCAACGCAAGGCCTAAATGCAAGAAAGAAACCCGCTGAAGTGTACTTCCCATTTCACATCTTTAGTGTCAATCTCGACAATACTTCTGATGATCTTATTGCAATCTCATATTTGAAGCTATAAGGAAACTGAAATTGTCTCTTCCCAATTCCCATATAGCTCAGTCACTGATCTTTCTCTCCCCTTCATTAGCATGTAATAGTTATCTGTGACACTAGATTCATGTTCCAACTTTTCCTATTGTTTTATGACACACGTTTGAGGGTTCTTCCTCAAGATAGGCACCGCCTCTCAGCAATGCAACTATGGGATGTCACACTAGATGTTCTCCTTCAACTAGTAAGACATGTGTGATTAGGTCCTACAACGGTAACCTCTAAATAAAAGGACAAGCAAATGATAAAGGACACAATAAGTACAGTTAATAACAAATGTTAAGCAAAGAAAGCAATAAAAATGACATTGTGTGCAGAACTAGATTAGAACCTTAATAACCCCATCAGGTTGCACCTTCTTAGCCTTAATGTGCCACTTACATCCTTCAGATTTACAAGCACCATGAATCCTACCCATTTCAGACCTTATAGTATCCATGTCAAACATGCCCTTAACTGCATATTTATTTTATTGCGTGTCTAAATACATTCATGGAAGAAAGGTGATGAGTTCCTCCATATTTGGGTTATCCATATCATACGCAGCTCTCTTCATCAGGTACATGATTGTCAACTGGAATTACTGTGCCTTCGGTGTCATCCTATTCAAAACTAGTATTATCTACAAACATTGAAGTTAATGTCATGAACACTTGTGGTATCAACACTTGCATGGTTCACCAATGCTGCTCTGTAGTCTTCATTCCTCAAACCAAGGAAATTTAACATAATACCTTCAGCCATATGAACATTAAATCCATCGTCATTTTGTTCAATGAAAAAACTTGACCAGTCCACAACGCTTCAATCAGCCGATTGATAGATCGAAACATTTTCTCGACCCGAAATTTTAGTCAAACACTTTAAAATTTTGAAGTGCCCAAACCTCCCCCTCCCTTGATCCAAATGGACAACGGCGATGACAACCTCCACATTGACTTTGAGGACAACCTCAAAGTGGCCGAAGCTGGTTTTTTTCCTCGGTCGCATCGTTCGAAGCCCCCATCCCAACCATGGGAGGGACATCCCATGGTTGTGGCCATAGAAGCATCCAAATGGACTGCAAGAACGGCAACCTCACTTACACTTTGAGGATGACCTCGACATAGTCGCCGCTAGCTCCGGATCCACATTTGCGTCCTCCAAAGCCCCCATCCCCATTTTGGTAGGGTCGTGCACTGTTCGGAGAATCATCTAAATGGACACAGACGATGGCAGCCTCCTATTTGACTTCGAGGACTACCTTGACACATGCTCCGGCTCCGCACCCGCGTCCTCCAACACCCCATCCCGCCATGGAAGGGTCATCATATGCCGTGGTTGTAGAAGCTTCTAGAAGACCATGTGTATGCATTGGCTGTGTGGGTTGTGCATGAAAAGGGACTCGTGCTCCTACACGAGTTAGACAACAAGTGCATGCATGTGTGACACTTCTACCATGCGGCTGGCTAATGCCGCACACATCAATGCATCTTCAAGGACATTGCTAAGGAGATTGAGGAGTACAATATGTGACGCACAACCCCATCTCAATCCCTTCTATTTTAGTCCTACAAAACCTATGGATCATGTAGCTAGGTGCTAAGAGTCGATTTTATATTTATAAAATTGATTACTCCCATAGAAGTTGAGTAGCATTGGATCATGTACCCAAAGTTCATTGTCAAGTGGTAAAATACCTTAAAAGGGATCTAGTTGCTCTATTATTTACCCACAAGGACATTTTTTAGATGTAAACATATTTGAGCTTCTAACTGGTTAAATAAAAGACTATTTTACCCTTAGGCCTTTTATTGTTGGTGGCTGATTGTTCTTCTCTTTCTTCCCGGTTCACTCGCTCCTCATTATTGCCATTATTGTTGTATCAAGCATCTAGGCATCCAATGTATGCGGATGCCTATCTAGTAATTTTGGGTTCGCATTTCAGCTCGTGTCCTGCAAGCTGTTGAGGCATCAACTTCCCTTTGGATTCTAAGATGACATGTTACCTACCACGTGAAAAGTGTACTATACACAAGATTTGTTTACTCATATCGAATGACCCAACGACCAATGTTAGGTGTTCAACATGGATTGCACTCACATACACACCCACCCACACACACACACACACACACACACACACA
>LR738714.1:65662298-65697607 GCA_902687465.1 Secale cereale | reverse complement strand
CTTGATAGGAGAAGTTCAGATCACAAATAATTTGAATGTAGCTAACTTCACACATCACACCAATATCAAAGAGAAAAAACTACGAGCTTCAAATGATTATCCTCTTGGAGTAATCTTCTTTGCAGGCTTTGTCTGTGCTATTGTTGGAGTCTCTGATATGTGGTTATGAATGCTAATTGTCAACCCCATCTCCAAAAAGAGCATAAATTCTTGAAAAATAAGAAATATGTCACAAATTACACACAATGAAAAGGTAAATAAGTTCACATACAATATGTTCACTTCCTTGTAACAAGTCTAGGAGATTAGGACTCATTGACGGTTGGGCTGGGATGTTTTTCCTCGTAGGTATGAAAAATTTAAGTGTAGGTTGGCTATAAATATAAGTAGAATACAATGTCATAAATTGCATGTACTTCAAAAAATGAGTTAGCATGCAATATATGTGAGGCACAAGGTTTGCAAATGCAACCATGAGAACCCCTACACCGGTTGATGGCTCATTGTATTGGAGTAAACAATGTTGTGTACAATACTCCCCAGAAAAAAATGTTGTGTACAATACACTTTTCATGTGGTAGCTAATGTGTCAATTCAGACTCCAAAGGGAAGTTGGCGTGTCAACAACTTATAGGACATGGGCTGAAATACAAACCCAAAATTATCATATGGGCAGTTCCACACACACTGGATGCCTAAATGATAGCTACAACAACAATGGAAGCAAGGAGGAGTGACGAGTGAGTGAACCAAGAAGAAAGAGAAGAACAAGAGACCAGCTTTTCTACTCTCGGGTGTAGGTACACCCGAGTTTGAAAAAAAAAGAAAAACATGATCAAACAATGTCGAAAAAATCTGCAGTTTTGGGACATGAAACTTCATCAAATGTTCAAGCTTTTTGCAAAAATTCAGCTAAAAATAACATCAGAGGAGCTCTCGGCAAAAAAAACAAAATCAATGTTCTAAGTTTGCGCACTATTTGAGCACTGTTTGAACATTGATTTTGTTTTTTTTGCCGAGAGCTCCTCTGATGTTATTTTTAGCTGAATTTTTGCAAAAAGCTTGAACATTTGATGAAGTTTCATGTCCCAAAACTGAAGATTTTTTCGACATTGTTTGATCATGTTTTTCAAAATTTTGCAAACTCGGGTGTACCTACACCCGAGAGCAGCCACAACTTTCCCAAAGAACAATCATCCACTAGCGATAAAAAGGCTAGGGGTAAATTAGTCTTTTATTTAACTAATTAAAAGGTTAAATATGTGTACTGCACAAAAATGTCCTTCAGGTACATGATAGTGCAACTAGATCCGTCAGGTACTTTACCAATTGTTGATGTACTTTGGGTACATGATCCAAGGCTAGTCAACCTCTTATCTAATAACCATTTTTACCAGTATAAAACTGACTCTTAGCACCTAGCTACTATCCACACATTTGGTAGGAGTAAAATAGAAGGGATTGAGATGGGGATGTTCCTCACATTTTGTACTCCTGGATCTCCTTGGTGATGTGCTTGAAAATGCATTCCTATGCAGTGACTAGACGCGTGGTTGAAGTGGGACACCAGCATGCACTCCTTGTCTAGCTGGTGCAGGTGCAAGCACAAGTCCCCTTTCATGAACATCCCACACAACTAGTGTCGTCAAGCTTCTGCATCCATGACCATGGAACAACCCTTTCGTGACGGGGATGGGGACACCGAAGGAAGCAGACGTAGAGCCCGAGCCATCGTCAAGGTAGTCCTTCAAGTCAAAGTGGAGGCTATTCTTAACATCCATTTGGATGCTTCCGCGACCATGGACAAGAGTCGGCCCTCCCACAACCGGGATATGGGCTTGGGAGGACATGACCGACGATCCAAAATCCAGCGTTGTACGGGTCGAGGTCATGCTCATAGTCGAAGTGAATGTTGCCGCCATCTTTCATCTATTATTTATTATCACTGTAGGAAAATACTATATTGTTGACTAAATGTATCAAGCAAAGTAGGGTATCTAGCACAATATATAAGGGCAGCCATACCATGTACTGGATTTCCAAATGGTACCTTCGCAAGGGACAAATTAGACCGTCAATCATAAACATTAATCACTATGAGACATTATCACCAAAATGATGAATCTTCTTTGGCATAACATGCTAGAAAGTTGAGATGCAAAATATGATCTTTATGTGATCGCACAAGTTATGCCATGATTATTTTAACATTGCTTAGCGCGGGTCCTATTTTCACAAGAGCGCTTCTCATTGTAGTGCACTCAATAGATGAAAGTACAATGCATGCAATACATGATTCTATCTATCCAAGTTATTTTTTCTTGATGAGTAGCTTTTATCGTTGCTGCTTTTGTTGGGAAAACCTTGTAGTAACATGAAGATTTACCTTTTGTTTGATTTGTTCTTTAGTGTCAATACCACAATGGTTTTATTATAATACTTATCATTTTGTGGTATTCGTAATTTTTCTACCTTGCTCACATCTTTGCCAAACACATCAAAACATTACACAGTAATCCTACAAAATAACATTACAGTATTTGCATGTAGTTTCTCTATAACTTGTTTCCATGGGAGTTTCTGTGAGGCATCTTTAGAGAGAAGCTATTTCTGCAGGAAAGAAAACTAAACCATCTTGAGATGGGAAGTGGGCCTGCACGCTTTGTGACACACAATGAGTGCACTATCCGAGTGCTCGCTACAGCTGAAGTAGGGCTTCATCCAGCCGGCTGGATCTGGATCAAAATGTTTTCCCAGCCTAAATTTGTAGAGCAAACACTTTGAAATTTATATGCACCCAAACCCTACCCCTTCCCTCTACCTCAATCCAAATGGATGGTGGTGACAGCAGCCTTCGCTTCAACTTCGATGACAATCTCGACATCGTCGACACTGGCTCAGGATCGTCGGTCGTGTCCAGCGAAGCCCCAATTCCCGCCGTGGAAGGGACGTCTCATGGCCGTGGCTGTAGAAGCAACCAAATGGACGGTGATGATGGCAACCTCGATGACGACCTAGATACAACTGGTGCTTGCTCCAGATCCTTGGTCGCTTCCTCCAAAGCCCCATCCCCGCCGTGCGAGAACCGTCCCATGGCTGTTGTGATGGAAATATGCCCTAGAGGCAACAATAAAATGGTTATTATTATATTTCCTTAATCATGATAAAGGTTTATTATTAATGCTAGAATTGTATTGACCGAAAACTTAAATACATGTGTGAATACATAAACAAATACCGTGTCCTTAGTAAGTCTCTACTAGACTAGCTCGTTAATCAAAGATGGTTAATGTTTCCTAACCATGGACATGAGTTGTCATTTGATAATGGGACCACATCATTATGAGAATGATGTGATGGAAAAGACCCATCTGTTAGCTTAGCATTTAATCGTACATTTTATTGCTACTACTTTCATGTATGTCAAATACATATTCCTTTAACAATGAGATCATGCAACTCCCGTATACCGGAGGAATGCCGTGTGTGCTATCAAATGTCACAACATAACTGGGTGATTATAAAGATGCTCTACAGGTATCTCTGAAGGTGTTTTATTGGGTTGGCATGAATCAAGATTATGATTTCTCACTTCGAGTATCGGAGAGGTATCTCTGGGCCCTCTCGATAATACACATCATAATAAGCCTTGCATGTAAATGACTAATGAGTTAGTCACGTGATGTATTACAGAACGAGTAAAGAGACTTGCCGGTAATGAGATTGAACTAGGTATAGAGATACCGACGATCGAACCTCGGGCAAGTAACATACCGACAGACAAAGGGAATTGTATATGTTGTCAGTACGGTTCGCCCGATAAAGATCTTTGTAGAATATGTAGGAGACAATATGGGCATCTAGGTTCCACTATTGGTTATTGACCGGAGAGGTGTCTCGGTCATGTCCACATAGTTCTCGAACCCTTAGGGTCCACACGCTTAACGTTCTTTGACCATCTAGTGTTATATGAGTTATGTTATTTGGTGACCGAATGTTGTTCGGAGTCTCGGATGAGATCACAGACATGACGAGGAGTCTCAAAATGGTCGAGAGGTAAAGATTGGTATATATAACGATGGTATTCGGACACCAGAAGTGTTCCGGACAGTATCGAGTACTTATCGGGTCACCGGAAGGTGTTTCGTGTAACCCCGGCAATCCTATGGGCCATATGGGCCTTGTGAAGAATACACCAGCCCACAAGGGGCTGGTGCACCCTATAGGGCTGACCATATGAGGAGGAGAAGGAAAGGTGGAAGGGAAAGGAAAGTGTGGATTAGGATTCCCACTTCTTTCCCTCTCCCCCCTCTTTCCTCCCCCTCGGTTATATATGGCAGGTGGGCGCGGCTTGGGAGGGACTCCAAATAGGATTCCTCCTACTTGGGCGCCTCCTATGGCTTATCCTCCCTCCCTCCCACCTATATATATATATATATATATATATATATATATATGTGTGTGTGGGGGGGGGGTGAGGGGGCACCACAACAACACACAACATTGTCTTAGCCATGTGCGGCACTCCCGTGCACCGTTTACTCCCCCGGCCATATTTTCGTAGTGCTTAGGCGAAGCCCTGTGGAGACAACTTAACCATCACCGTCACCACACCGTCGTGCTAACGGAACTCATCTACTACCTCGACGTCTTGCTGGATCAAGAAGACGAGGGACGTCACCGAGCTAAACGTGTGCAGAACGCGGAGGTGACGTATGTTCCGCACTTGATCGGTTGAAGCATGAAGAAGTTCGAATACATCAACCGCGTTGTGAAATGCTTCTGCTTACAGTCTACGAGGGTACGTAGACAAACTCTCCCCCACGTTGCTATGCATCTCCATGGATATATCATTGCGTGTGCGTAGATTTTTTTATTTCCATGCAATGTTTCCCAAACAGTGGCATCAAGAGCCAGGTCTATGCGTAGATGATATGCACAAGTAGAACCCAAAGAGTTGTGAGCGATGATCGTCATACTGCTTACCACCAACGTGTTATTTTGATTCAGCAACATTGTAAGATGAAGCGCCCCGGACCATCCTTACATGTCCACGTACATGAGGTCGGTTCCACCAACAGACATGCAACTTGTTTTGCATAAAGGTGGCCCGCGGGTGTCCGTTTCTCCTACTTTACTTGAATCGAATTTGACTCCGGCCGGTCCTTGTTGAAGGTTAAAATAGCAAACTTGATAAATCACCATTGTGGTTTTGTGCCATAGGTAAGTACGGTTTTTGCTAGAAGCCCGTAGCAGCCACGTAAAACTTGCAACAACAAAGTACAAGATGTCTAACTTGTTTTTGCAGGGCATGTTGTGATGTGATATGGTCAAGACGTGATGAGTTATATGTTATTGTATGAGATGATCATGTTTTTTAAATTATCGGCAACCGGGAGGAGCCTTATGGTTGTCTCTATATTGTATGAAATGCAAACGCCATGTAATTGCTTTATTTTATCGCTATGAGTTAGCAATAGTCGTAGAAGCAATAGTTGGCAGGACGACCACGACACAACAATGGCGATCAAGGTGTCGAGTCACTGATGATGGAGATCATGACGATGCTTTGGAGATGGAGATCAAAAGCACAAGATGATGATGGCCATATCATGTCACATATTTTGATTGCATGTGATGTTTATCCTTTATGCATCTTATTTTTCTTAGATCGACGGTAGCATTATAAGATGATCCCTTCACTAAATTTCAAGATAATAGTGTTCTCCCCGAGTATGCACCGTTGCTATAGTTCGGCGTTTCGAGACACCACATGATGATCGGGTGTGATAGACTAAGACAGTTTTACACACGCACACACAGAATACTTGGAGTAAACTTGACGAGCCCAGCATGTACATACATGGCCTCAGAACACTGGAGACTGAAAGGTCGAACATGAGTCATATAGTAGATATGATCAACGTAGAGATGTTCACTATTGATGACTACTCCATATCACGTGATGATCGGAAATGGTTTAGTTTATTTGGATCATGTATCACTTATATAACCTGAGGGATGTTGATTTAAGTGGGAGTTCATTAGCAATTTGATTAATTGAACTTAATTTATCATGAATTTAGTCCTGATAGTATTTGCATATCTATGTTGTAGCTCAATAGCTCGTGATTTAGCTCCCATGTTTTTGATACGGTCCTAGAGAAAACTAAATTGAGAGATGATGGTAGCAATAATGCAAACTAGGTCCGTGTGTCGGTGTACTAAGGTAGGGGTACCTCAGTACCCCAACTTGTGCACGGGCAGTTGCAGCTTCCCGCGGCAGGGTTTACCGCGTGCTCGCCGGAGACCTTCCTGCTCCCTATCAAACCATTCAAAAACAAAGTATGCAAGACAGAAGATCGAGACCCCGGCAAGTGGAGCTTGCCGGGAAGGCCGTACCAGGCTCAAGACTGCCTCGCTAGCACAAGGCCCTGGCAAGAGGAGCTTGCCAGGAAGATTAGAAGACATGCCTCGGCGCTATATGCGCCCCGGCGAGGGCCCGGGGAGCGGCAAGCTCCCGGGCCCGGCAAGACCAAGGCCCCGGCAAGGTCCTTGCCGGGGGAGTTGCGCTGTGTGCCCGCGCTCCAGCTCACCGGCCCACGCGTCGCCCTGGGGCCTATCCAGGGACGCGTGGCGGATGGCTGTGCAGCCTGGGGGACGCGGTGGCACTCCACGGTGGTGGATCCATCGCCGTGGCAGACGGAGACGCAAGGGCGGGAGCTTTTGGGGTCGACGGCGACGGGCATTAAATGCCCTTGTCCCCCACTGTCAAAGTAGGTATAGACCACTGTTCACGCACTGTAGCTTCACTGTTCCCGCACTGTTACAACTACCACCTCTTTTACGTTTTTACCCCTTTCTCCTACGTTGACACCTGTCGGTGACCCCTTGCACTATAAAAGGAGGCCCATGCACAACGTGGAGGGGGTTCGGAACCTAGATCACTCATACGCTCGGTGTAGCTGCTTCTTCAAGCTCCCGAGCACTCCAACTCAATACACAACTAAGCAGGAGTAGGGTTTTACGCGTCTACCGCGGCCCGAACCTGGGTAAAACTGCCCGCGTGCTCGCTACGATCTGCTCTTCGTGCTCCCTCCGCCCTCGTACCGCACAGACAAGGGGCTCCGGTCCCATAGGTGTTCGTGGCGGACAGTTTCCCCCGACATCTTTGGCGCGCCAGGTAGGGGGCGTCGAGGTTGTGCGAACCTGATCCGGCGTTCGCGCGGGCGCATTCTTCATCAACCTCTCCGAATTCGTCAACTTCACCAGCAACAGCTCCATCGCCCCGAAGAAGAAGGCTTCGGAAGTCGGAGGCCCGTCTGCGTCTCACCCGCCGCCACCAGAGCCAACGGTGGGCGGGGGAGACGCTGTCGGAAGGGTGGTCGCCGGCGAGGACACTCACGGCGCCACCAGATCCAAGAATAGGACGAACGACCGAACCTCGGTCTCCGTGGACGCACCGCGTCCCTCTCAGCACACAACGACCCAGCAGCGCCATGTCACAGGAGGTGGCATCCGTTTGCTGGGCCAAGGCCAAACCGGAGGCTCGCGGGACGCCCCGGACCCTCGTCCGGGCACAAGCAAAGCGAAGGCGCCGGCGCGGGACCCCGCTCCTTCTAACGCCGTTAGAAGTCCGAGCGTGTCCTGCTCCTCGCACCGCTCGCCCGCGTTCCCTTCCACTCCGGCAGAAGCGCTCGCAAGAGCGCAACTGCTCCTCGACTTCCCTCCAGCGGCAGACAAGGCCGAAGACTGGAGGGCCACCATCCAGAGCCTAATAGCCTTCGCCAACAATGATTCTCCGCAGCAGCCGTCGGCCTCGCGGCCGCGGCAAGCTGAGAAGACGAAGGCCGACGGCGACAAGACCGCCGGGGGTGCGACAAGCGTGCACTCCCCGCCGCAGAAGCAGAAAACGCCGCCCCGCCGGAACAACGCCGACGACGGCTCCACAGCCTCGCCGGACCCGCGGGCCCGTCGGGACCAGCGCCAGGTCCTCGACGACCGGCAACAAGAAGACGCTCGGACAAGAATCGAGCGCCGCCGAGAAGCTCGGCGACAATCAGACCAGAGAGCTGGGAACGCTGTCGACGCGCACGCGCCCGGTGAACCAGGCGACTTGCCGTACGCGGCAGGTTGCCCTGCGTTCACCCGCGAGCTGCGGCGCGTCCAGTGGCCCAGCATGAAGAATTTCAAGCCCGACGTACCGGAGAAGTACGACGGCAAGACGCACCCCTCGGAGTTTCTCAGCGTTTACACCATCGCAGTGCAAGCTGCCGGGGGGCGCGATGAGAAGATCTTGGCGAACTACTTCCCGCTCGTGCTAAAGCCGAACGTCCGTTCGTGGCTTATGCACTTGCCGGAAGGTTCCATCTCTTCTTGGGCCGACCTTTGCCACCAGTTTGTGGGCGCCTTCACCGGCGGCCACAAACCCCACGGCCAGGAGAGCGATCTCCACATTCTGGCCCAGAAGGAAGGCGAAACCCTGCGCAAGTACATCCAACGCTTCAGCCGTGTGCAGCACAACATCCCTGATGTCCACCCTGCCGCGGTTATCAGCGCGTTCCACCAGAACGTGCGTAACCGCCGCATGCGTGAGGAAATGGCGATGACCAAGATTCGGGATGTCAGCGAGCTCTATGCTCTGGCTGACAAGTGCGCACGCGCGGAAGAGGGGAGGAGACTCCCCGGGGAGGATGCTGGCGCAGGAGGAAGCGACAGCGACGACGCCGCCCCGGCAAAGAAGAGCCGGCGGCGGAATAACAGAAGGAAGGGCAAGAAAGAGGTGCTTGCCGTCGAGAAGACCGGCAAGGAGGCCCCCGCCAAGCAAACGCAGGCTGGCGGCTCCGGCAAGGAGCCTGCCCCTGTAGCGGCGGCCGACAAGCCGGGCAGCTCCGACAAGCAATATTGTAAGATCCACCGCACCAAGGGTCACGATCTCAACAACTGCAAGCGCGTCGAGTATCTCGTCGAGCAGCAGAAAGCTGAGTACGAGAGGCGCTACAAGGAGAAGGCCCAAGGTGGCGGGGAGGAGACAAGCAAGAAGCGGCCGTTCAACGGCCGGGGAGGACGCCGCGGCAAGGCCAAGCAGCGGCAAGGAGATCGACCTCCCCGGGGCCGCGACAAGGACGAAGAAGACGACGACGAAGACATGGAGGACGAGGATGACAGCGAGCAGGAGTTCCAAAAGGCCACGGAGGTCCTGTGCGTCGACGGTGGCGCCTCTCTGCACACCTCCCACCGCCAACTAAAGCAGTGGGTGCGTGAGGTGAATGCAGCAGAGCCGCCCGTGGAGTCGCGCAGGCTCCTCAAATGGTCCAGCACGCCCATCGTTTTTGATCTTGAGGATCACCCGGACCGCACCACTGCGGTCGGGTGCTTGCCGATGCTGGTCTCACCCACCATCCGCAACCTCAAGGTCACCAAAATGTTGGTTGACGGCGGGGCCGGGCTGAACTTGATCTCCTCTGCTGTGATCAAGAAACTCCAGATTCCAGATGGCGAGCTCGAAGAAACCGGTTCTTTCCAAGGAATCAACCCGGGAAGGAGCAAGCCCAAGGGAAAGATCACTCTGCCGGTGACCTTTGGCGGGGAGCTCAACTTCAGAACTGAGGGCATCACTTGCGACGTCGCCGATATTCCATTGCCCTACAATGGAATACTCGGCCGTCCTGCCCTCGCCAAGTTCATGGCAGCTTCCCATTATGCCTACAACGTACTCAAGATGCCGGGGCCGATAAGCGTCATCACTGTCCACGGCGACAAGAAGGATGCGCTTGTCTGCGCCGACAAGATCTACCGGGATGCGGCAGCGGCGGCCGAGAAGGATACTCTTGCCGCTGAAGCTCCCGGGGGGAAGAAGACGAAGACCGAGTCCGGCAAGTGCTCTGGGACCCACTCCGGCAACCGCACCTCTTCGGAGTGCTGCGCTGCCGTCGAGGACGTTCCATCGAGCTCCACCGGCAAGAGTAAGAAAGGGATGGCCGCTCCTCCGGCAACCAAGAAAGTGTCCGCCAAGGAGGACGGCACTGGTGGTACCTTCACCATCAGTGCCACTCTTGACAGCAAATAGGAAAGCGCGCTCGTTGCCTTCCTGCGGGCGAATATCGATGTGTTTGCCTGGCAACCATCTGACATCCCCGGTGTTCCCAGGAAGGTAATTGAGCACAAGCTTGCTGTTTGTCCTCATGCGCGGCCCATCAAGCAGAAAGTGAGGAAGCAAGCCGTGGAGCGCCAAGAATTCATCAACGAAGAAATCAAGAAGCTAGAGGCAGCAGGCCTAGTTAGAGGAGTGATCCATCCGACGTGGTTGGCAAACCCAGTCGTCGTGCGCAAAGCCAATGGGAAATGGAGACTGTGTATAGACTTCACCGATGTGAATAAAGCATGTCCCAAGGATCCATTCCCTTTGCCGCGCATTGACCAGATCGTTGACTCCACTGCCGGATGTGAGCTACTCTGTTTTCTTGATGCATACTCAGGCTATCATCAGATTTTCATGGCCAAGGAGGATGAAGAGAAGACTGCATTTATCACTCCATGTGGCACTTATTGCTTCATACGCATGCCATTTGGATTGAAAAATGCAGGCTCAACCTTTGCAAGGGTAGTATACACTGCTTTCGAGCCACAGATCCACAGAAATGTAGAGGCTTACATGGATGACATCGTGGTGAAGAGCAAGAGCAAGGAAACCCTGATCCAAGATTTGGAGGAGACGTTTCAGAACCTGCGCAGAATACAGCTCAAGTTGAACCCCGAGAAGTGCGTCTTTGGAGTCCCTTCCGGCAAGCTTCTCGGGTTCTTTGTGTCACAGAGGGGGATTGAAGCCAACCCCGACAAGATTAAAGCCATTGAGCAGATAGAGGCCCCAAAGCGCGTCAAAGATGTCAGGAGGCTTGCAGGTTGTGTGGCTGCCCTCAGTAGGTTCATTTCAAAGTCTGCAGAACGCGCCCTACCTTTCTTCAAAATCTTGAAGAAGGCAGGTCC
This sequence comes from Secale cereale, assembly GCA_902687465.1. Lineage (NCBI taxonomy): Eukaryota > Viridiplantae > Streptophyta > Magnoliopsida > Poales > Poaceae > Secale > Secale cereale. The sequence continues at coordinate 65,686,621 of LR738714.1, read as the reverse complement.
CATGAAGTGGACTCCGGAAGCGGAGGCGGCGCTGCAGGATTTGAAACGGTACTTGTCCTCCACTCCAATACTTGTCGCACCTAGACCACAGGAAAAGTTGTTGCTATACTTAGCGGCAACCAACCAGGTGGTTAGTGCTGCGTTAGTAGCGGAGAGGGAGTCCGACGAGGAGTCAGCACCACCGGCAAGCGAATCCAGCGACAAGCAGGGGGCTACTCCGGCAAGCTCTGGCCCCGACAAGGATGACTCTGCGCAGGAACAAGATGAGGTGCGGAAGAAGATGGTGCAGCGCCCAGTGTATTTTGTAAGTTCCCTTCTCCAGGGGGCTAGATCAAATTGCTTTTCGGCCTCCTCATGGCCTCGAGAAAGCTGCGCCATTACTTCCAAGCCCATGAGATAATGGTGGTCACTCGCTTTCCGCTGAAGAGGATATTGCACAACCCAGAAGCAACAGGCAGGATCGTTGAGTGGGCACTAGAGCTGTCAAGCTTTGGACTCAAGTTTGAAAGTACTTCAACCATACAGAGCCGAGCTTTGGCAGAATTCATAGCTGAGTGGACCCCAACGCCCGATGAAGAAGTTCAAGAAACAAGTGCGCCCGTACAAGAAGCGACAAGTGAATGGGTAATGTATTTTGATGGTGCCTTCTCGCTGCAAGGCGCCGGTGCTGGCGTGGTACTCATCGCACCCACCGGAGAGCACCTCAAATATGTTATCCAGATGCACTTTCCCAGGGAGCAAGCGACAAACAACACTGCTGAATATGAAGGCTTGCTTGCCGGCCTCAGGATTGCGGCCGAACATGGGATCAGGAAGCTGATTGTGCGGGGAGATTCTCAGTTGGTGGTCCGACAAGTTAACAAGAGCTATCAGAGCCCTTTGATGGAAGCTTATGTCGATGAAGTTAGGAAGCTTGAGGAGCACTTTGAAGGTCTGCAGATGGAGCACGTTCCGAGAGCTCAAAATGAAATTGCAGATGGCCTTTCAAAGTGTGCTTCGATGAAGTTACCTGTGGAACCAGGGACCTTCTTGCTCAGGCTGACTCAACCATCCGTTATACCATCAATTGGACAGTCCAAGAAGAGAAAGTTGGTCTCCGGCGACTACTTGCCGGCGGATCTTCCTGAAACCGCCGCCAAGGTCCCCAAGATCAACAACCACAACGCTGAGGAACAGTTTGCTCCTGCAGATCCTCGGGTCTGTACAGTTGAAGCAAGCGTTCCCGACAAGCCTCGCCCCGGCGAGCTTGCCGGGGGACCGTCAGCTCCGGCAGAACCAGAGGTCCTTGCCGTAGAAGCTGAGGTTCCCGCAGCGGCCCTCGAGCCTTTAGTCCTTGCCGCCGAGCCCCAGGCTCCGGCATGGGCACAGCAAATCGTCCGTTTCCTTCAAACTGGAGAACTTCCCGACGACCCAGAAGAAATAGAGAAAATAACCAGGCAGTCAAGTATGTACCAGTTCGTGGATAACGAGCTGTACAGAAGAAGACTCAATGGTGTCAGACTGAAGTGTATCTCCAGGGAAGATGGACAGAAGCTGTTGGCGGAAATACACGCAGGCATATGCGGCCACCACATTGGCGCAAGGGCGCTTGCCGGGAAAGCTTTCCGGCAAGGGTTCTTTTGGCAAGAAGCCCTCCAAGATGCAACTGCACTAGTAACCAAGTGTGAAGCGTGCCAGTTCCATGCAAAGCAGATTCATCAGCCAGCTCAAGCTCTCCAAACAATCCCTTTATCATGGCCCTTCTCGGTCTGGGGGCTCGACATCCTCGGCCCCTTCCCCCGAGCCGTCGGGGGCTTTGAGTACTTGTACGTTGCGATCGACAAGTTCACAAAGTGGCCAGAAGTGGAGCCGGTGAGAAAAGTGACAGCACAGTCTGCAGTCAGGTTCTTCAGGTCGATTGTTTGCCGTTTCGGGATCCCTAACAGGATCATCACCGACAACGGTACACAATTTACTAGTCGCACCTTCATGCAGTACGTCCAAGACCTTGGCGCCAAGGTCTGCTTCGCTTCTGTTGCTCACCCGAGGAGCAACGGTCAAGCGGAGAGGGCCAATGCTGAAGTGCTGCGCGGACTCAAGACAAGGACCTTTGACAGGCTGTGCAAGTGCGGAAGAAATTGGATAGAGGAGCTACCGGCGGCTCTTTGGTCAATCAGAACGACACCAAGTCGAGCCACCGGACAAACACCCTTTGCTCTAGTCTATGGAGCAGAGGCAGTTCTCCCCACGGAACTCGTATACGGATCTCCTCGAGTGCTCGCTTATGATGAGCTCGAGCAAGAGCAACTGCGGCAAGATGACGCGTTGCTCCTCGAGGAGGGACGTCTCCAGGCTGCTGTACGAGCTGCTCGATACCAGCAAGCCTTGCGTCGCTATCATAGCCGCAAGGTCAAGGCCAGGAGTCTCGAGGAAGGCGACCTTGTTCTTCGGCGTGTTCAGTCCGCCAAGAATTCCAACAAGTTGACGCCGAAGTGGGAAGGCCCTTATCGGGTGAGACAAGTTACGAGGCCCGGCGCTGTCCGCCTCGAGACCGAAGAAGGCTTACCGGTGAGCAACTCCTGGAACATAGAGCATCTTCGCAAGTTTCACCCATAAGGCGCGGTTGCCGTGATCCGCTCCGGCAACCACCTTTTGTACAAGCTTTGCCGCTGTCGCATGTAACCCTTTGTACAAAGCCGGGCGCAGACCCCGTGCATCAGTAAAGTTTCTTTTGTGTTTTGCGCTGATTGCCTTTTGCATGCTTTCCTTTGCTATTCGCATGTTTTGTTCGGCATTTGGTGCAACACTCAAGTATCCGGTAGGCATTAGCACGCCGAAAGGCCATATACCTGTTTCCCTCTTCTTTTCCTTTGCCTCTTAAGCAGAAGGAACGTTCCTCGCGCACAAGTTTGCCGGGGGGGAAGGAGGTGGAGGAGGAACCAAGTGCTGTTCAAGAAAGAGAAGCCTTACCGGGAACCAAGCAATATATGAAAGCTAAGTTGTTAGAATTTGACCAGTTCAAATTTTAAATTTTAGTTGTCTTCCTTGAACAATCACACTTTGTATGGAAAACCTGTGCGCGGAGGAACCTACCCGTAGCTTGCCGCACCCTTATCTTGTTTTCGAGTTCGCTCAACGATTTAAGTGAGCTGCGACAAGTGTCGCGCCCTTGTTTCGTTTTCGAGTACGCTCAACAAGCTAAGTGCGTTGCGACTAGCTGCGGCAAGGTTGCTTGCCGGTAAGACCTTGGCCAGCAGGCTGCTCAGAGTCCAGCGCTCAGCGCTCGCGGCAAAGGTCCCTTGCCGGCAAGCTCCCCGGGAGCGTAGGGTGAAAAACATACAAAGTCAAAGATTAAGACAAGGAAGATAACATTGCACTGATTGATCAAAATAAGGTAAATATCTTACAAAGGATAACTTGTCACGATGGACTAATGAGTTCATGACATCATATGCAGCAACAAAAAAAGATAAAGATAATGGAGGCCTAATCTACGCGGTCGCCCTCCTTCCTGGAGATCTTGGCCACCTTGGCGATGATGTGGGCGACCTGCTCCTTCAGGGCCTCCGTGTTCGCGTCGGCCGGCAAGCTGCGAAGAACGTTGGTGAGGTTGATGCCCGGATTCCGGTACACGATCTTCGTCAGCACGCGCTCCAGAGTTCCCGCGCAGAGCAGGCGCGTCTCCTCGGCCAGTTGCGCGGGGATCTTGTTCCGCAGATCAGCAAGAGCCGGCGCGATTCCCCTGAAGAAGAGGCTGAGCTTGGCGCTGTGTGGGAGGTTCGGATCCGGGGAGTAGATGAGGTGCTCCAGCTTCAGCGCCAGCAGCTCCTGGTCGATGTTGGACGCGCAAGACACTAAGTCCTCGGTCCACACCTCAACAGTTTTGCGGAAGAGCTCGGCCGCTTTGTTGGCGCTGTCCACTAGGGTCCGCTCCTTGCGGAGCTCCTCCTTCAGCTTGGTCTCCCGGGCCCGGGCAGCGTCGAGTGAATCCTTCAGTGTGGCGACCTTCAATTCCATGTCCTCGATGGAGTCCTTGGCGGTCTTCAATTCGTCGCCCCTCTCAGAAAGACGCACCTGGAGTTCTGAGTTGGTGTGGGCGTCCTTCTCGCGCTCCGTGATGAGCGCGGCAACCTTCTCTGCGCTCACCTTCAGCGCTTTCTCCAGCTGCACCACCTTGGCGGCGAGCTCCTTCTTGGCGGTCTCCGCGGCAACCGCGGCGGCTTTCACCTCCTTCAGTTCCCCGCCAAGGGCCTCCTCGCGAGCGGCAAGGTCCTCCTCATGGGAGTCGAGTTGGACCTTCCGCTGGGCGAGTTCTCCTTCTCGCCGGGACAGCTCCACCCCGGTGAGCCGCTGCTGTTCCTCAGGTTCGGCCTTCTCCAACACCCATTCCTGGTATTCGCCGGCAAGACGCTCGCGCTCCTCCGCCACCTCACGGAGGGCCGCCTGGTTGGCGGCGCTGAGCTCCGCCGCGCGCTTCTCCATCTCCGCGGCGGCCTTGGCGGCAAGGGCTTCCCGGGAAGCGAGCTTCGCCTGCCTGGCCCGGTAAAGGGCCAGGAGCTGGTGGAGCAGCTTCTCCTCCTCGGGCCCTTCGCTCCCGCCGGGCGCCTAAACGATCTTCAGACCTGCGGAGGCGAGGACTTCCCCGTCAAACGCCTCGCCCTCCGCGGGAGCTCGCGACGAAGACCCCCAAGGCATCTGGATGAAGACGCCGTTGGGGGCCTCAAGGTAGTAGCCCTGCTCCTTGCTGGCGGAGGGGTCGGCGGCCGGTGCAGCATCTGATGCTCCCGCCGCCTCCGGGTCGGCGGTGCGGTCGCCGTCCCCCTCCCCGGCCGCTGCGTCCGCAGCCGGAGCGGTCTCCTGCGCGGTCGGCTCGGCGGCTCTCGCCGCGTCCTCGACGACGGGGACGTCGCCGCCGCCGCCCTGCGCGCCCTCCTCGTCCTCGATGTTGATGACTTTAGTCTCCATCGGCTCGGGGGGAGGAGGATCTAGAAGAAGAAGAAAAAGAAGTTCAAGCAAATATCCAAAAAGAGACGAAGCCAAGAAGACAAACTACAAGACATACCTTGGCGGACGTCCTCAGCGGCGGGCTCCCTCGCCGGGGAGCTCTGCCTTGGCGGAGTGGCCGCCCTCGTCGGGCTGCTCGCCCTTGGCGGGGTACTCTGCCTTGGCGGAGTACCCGCCCTTGGCGGAGCACTCTCCCTTGCCGGAGAGTTCGGCCTTGGCGGGGACGTCGGAGCTTGCGGCTCCTCAAGGACGGTCTCCGGGCGCTCCTGCCGCTGTGGCTCCACCTCTGCGCAAGAGAAGACAAGAGACATCAAGATATTAAGACAAGACTAAATCCCCAAGCGCGTCCCGACAAGCGAAAGAATAGACCCCAGACTTACGCTGGGGGCTGCGCTGGGGGCTGCTCCTCGGAGCAGCGCTCGGGTCCGGCAGGCTCGGCTCCGGCGCGCCTCCTGTTGCCGCGGCGGCTGAGTCTTCCGCGGCCTCAACCACAGGCGCCTTGGCCTTCTTCGCCGCGCGCTGAACCAAGGTCCTGAAATCAAAGCAACAAACAAAGTCAGCATCAACGACAATCAAGACAAAACTCAAGAAGGTGTAAGATCCTGGATCCTTACTCCTGATCCTCCTCGTCGTCCTCGCTCAGGGCGGAGAAGTCGTACTCCACCGTGGGCGCGTCGGCGCGAGGAGCGGAAGATGAAGATTCCCTCGGGCGCTTGGCGATCCCGGGGGCTGGGGGCTGCGAAGACCCAGCCCCTGTGGTAGCCGGAGCCCGGGGAGCGGGCGGAGCCGCTGCTCCGCTCCGAGAAGACCCCTGTCGGCTCGACGCCTGCTTGCGGGACGCCTCCATCGTGGCCCGCGCGCGGGCCGTCTCCGCCGTGACTGGTGCGCCGGTCGCCCCCGGCGCAGCTTGGCTCCCCCGGGGAGCTGCCCGGCGAGCTGGCTGTTGCCGGGGTGCTTGCGCCCTCTCCCCCGTCGCCGTCTTGCGGAGACACTTCGGTGGGGACTGCCTTGGGCTTGCCGGGGGCGGGGAGCTCTCCGATGAGGAGAGGTCGTCGGCGTAGAGCTCCGTAGATCCGCCGGAGTCCTCGGCCTCCTCCTCCTCCACCTCCCCGGCCGGCTCACTGGGCCCAGCGCCCTGCGTTGCGGCCTCCTTTCCCTTGGCGCCTCCGCTCCCTCCGGCGCCTCCACTCCTCGCGGTGCCCCTGTTCCCTCCGGCGGTACCCTCCATTGCCGCGGCCTCGGCCACGATTCCGTGGATCCCGGAGTGCCTCAGAGAGGGGACCCGGGCGAGCGCGTCGGGAGGGAGCTGCAGCAGTCTGCGGATCTCCGCCTCTTCCGCCTGGCTGGACGCATCCGCAGCCTCCGCCTCAGCTGGCGTGTATCCAAAATCTCCTGCTGCTGCAGCCGCAGCGGCCTCTTCAGCCCGAGAAGCTATGTAAGCAAGCTCCTGCTCGGTGGTGTCCCGCGTGTGCTCCTTGAGGTCGTCCTTGTTCTTCGCCACCTCCACGAGGTTGTCGAAGAAGGTGAGGACGTCGATGGGCTTGGGCGTGATCCACGTGCGGTCCACGCCAAGCGAATCGCATGCGGGCATCATGGCGAGGAGACGGTCCCGGACGGTGCTGTTGTAGAGCGGCACCACTCCCCGGGGAGCTCGGAACCACTCAGGGTGTGCCGGGTCATACTTGAAGAGTTCCCGGACCATCCCCTTCAGCTCCAGCGTCGTGAAGTTGAAGTTGAGCCCGGGGCGCAGCCTCATTATATCCGCCGGGCCGCCGTACTCCCAGGCCGGCCTTTTCCTGTCTTGGAGAGGGGCGATGCGGCGGCGGAGGAAGTCTGCGCCCACCTCAGCAACGGACAGCTTGGCGGTCCGAAGACGAAGAATCCGGACGAGGGCGACGTCGAGCTTGATGTCGTCCGAGTCCAACTCGCTCCAATCCCTGCCGCGCACGATGGGTGTTGTGCGCGGCGCGGTGAAGGGCTGCGGCGCGTCCTCAACAATCCAGCACCACTCCGCACGCCACTCCTCCCACTTGCCGCGGAGCTCCCCCGGCAAGTAGGACCCCTTCTTGTTCAGACGGAAAACCCAAGAAATTCCTTCGGAGAGGGGGGCGTCGGCCTCTGCTCTAGGAGTGAAAAAGTGCCTAAACAACGCTACGTTGGGCTGTATCCCTATGAAGTTTTCGCACATGTGTGCGAAAACCGCCATGGTGAGGATGGCGTTGGGGGTGAAGTCAAGGAGGTGGAGGCCGTAGGTGTGCATGACATCGCAGAAGAAATTTGAGAAAGGAGGGCAAAGACCGCAGTGAAAGAAAGCTGCGAAGAAGTAGTACCCGCCGGGGTAGCTGTCCTTGGCGACGGCCGGATATGCTCGCGTGCGGGGGTGCGCCTTGGTTTCCTTGGCCCAGAACAAGTAGTACTTGTTCCAGAGCTCCCGCGCGCCGAGCCTCGGCGGGAAGACGAGATGCTGCTTCCGATACGCGGCGAGTTTCGCCGCTTGCTCCGACTTCTCCCTCTTGGCCTTCTCCGCCTTCGCCTTGTCGGTCTTCGGGGCCATGGCGGACGCGGCGGAAGAAGAGGGACGAAGAACTCAGCGACGCCGGAGATGCAGACGGCGGCGGCGGAGATGTGGAAGCGGAGCGCAAGAGGGATCTCTGGAGGAAGAAGGAGAAGCAATGAAAGCGCAAGGAGGGGAACCGCACCTGCTTCCTCTGCTTTTATGGGGGAGTGGGGGGGCGTTTCTCCCTTTCCATTAAGAGATCGTGGGCACGTCCCATCCCACGACGCCGCAATCGACGCGTGCCGTTACAGGGAGATGCGGCGGATACGGAAGTGGATTCGGCGCGCCGCGGGCCGCGTGTGCCCGTGCACTGTTTTGGGCCTGGCCCAACAGCGCTCGGCACCGTGTGTGGCCCATGCCCGGGGGCTCCTGTCGGTGTACTAAGGTAGGGGTACCTCAGTACCCCAACTTGTGCACGGGCAGTTGCAGCTTCCCGCGGCAGGGTTTACCGCGTGCTCGCCGGAGACCTTCCTGCTCCCTATCAAACCATTCAAAAACAAAGTATGCAAGACAGAAGATCGAGACCCCGGCAAGTGGAGCTTGCCGGGAAGGCCGTACCAGGCTCAAGACTGCCTCGCTAGCACAAGGCCCTGGCAAGAGGAGCTTTCCAGGAAGATTAGAAGACATGCCTCGGCGCTATATGCGCCCCGGCGAGGGCCCGGGGAGCGGCAAGCTCCCGGGCCCGGCAAGACCAAGGCCCCGGCAAGGTGCTTGCCGGGGGAGTTGCGCTGTGTGCCCGCGCTCCAGCTCACCGGCCCACGCGTCGTCCTGGGGCCTATCCAGGGACGCGTGGCGGATGGCTGTGCAGCCTGGGGGACGCGGTGGCACTCCACGGTGGTGGATCCATCGCCGTGGCAGACGGAGACGCAAGGGCGGGAGCTTTTGGGGCCGACGGCGACGGGCATTAAATGCCCTTGTCCCCCACTGTCAAAGTAGGTATAGACCACTGTTCACGCACTGTAGCTTCACTGTTCCCGCACTGTTACAACTACCACCTCTTTTACGTTTTTACCCCTTTCTCCTACGTTAACACCTGTCGGTGACCCCTTGCACTATAAAAGGAGGCCCATGCACAACGTGGAGGGGGTTCGGAACCTAGATCACTCATACGCTCGGTGTAGCTGCTTCTTCAAGCTCCCGAGCACTCCAACTCAATACACAACTAAGCAGGAGTAGGGTTTTACGCGTCTACCGCGGCCCGAACCTGGGTAAAACTGCCCGCGTGCTCGCTACGATCTGCTCTTCGTGCTCCCTCCGCCCTCGTACCGCACAGACAAGGGGCTCCGGTCCCATAGGTGTTCGTGGCGGACAGTTTCCCCCGACACCGTGATCTGAGATTATCCATTGATGCCCATAAGTATTATGTGCTTGATGCACCGCTAGGTGACAGACCTATGGTAGGAGCAGATGCAGACGTTATGAACGTTTGGGAAGCTCGATATGATGACTGCTTAATAGTTTGGTGCGCCATGCTTCACATCTTAGAACCGGGACTTCAAAAAAAATTGAAGGCCACGGAGCATATGAGATGTTCCAAGAGCTGAAATTGGTATTTCAGACTCATGCCCATGTCGAGGTATGAGACCTCTGACAAGTATTTTGCCTACAAGATGGAGGAGAATAGATCAGCTAGTGAGCATGTATTCAGAATGTCTGGGTACTACAATCACTTGAATCAAGTGGGAGTTAATCTTCCAGATAAGATAGTGATTGACATAGTTCTCTAGTCACTATCACCAACCTACTAGAACTTCATGATGAACTATAATATGCAAGGGATCACAAAAATGATTTCCAAGTTCTTCACGATGCTAAAATCGGCGAAGGTAGAAATGAGGAAAGAGCACCACGTGTTGATGGTTAACATGACCACTAGTTTCAATAAAAAGGACAAGGGAAAGAAAGGGAACTTAGAAAAGAATGACAAGCAAGTTGTCACTCCCGAGAAGAATCCCAAAACTAGACCCAAGCCTGAAACTGAGTGCTTCTACTTCAACGGAAATGGTCACTTAAAGAGGAACTACCCTAAATATTTGGCAGATAAGAAGGATGGCAAAGTGAACAAAGGTATATATGATATACATGTTATTGATGTGTACCTTACCAGTGCTCGTAGTAGCCCCTGGGTATTTGATACATGTTCGGTTGCTAAGATTAGTAACTCGAAAGAGGAGTTGCAGAATAAACGGGGACTAGTTGAGGGTGAGGTGATGATGTGTGTTGGAAGTGGTTCCAAAATTGATAAGATCATCATCACACACTCCCTATACTTTCAGGATTAGTGTTAAACCTAAATAAGTGTTATTTGATGTTTGCATTGAGCATGAACAAGATAGGATCGTGTTTATTGCAATACGGTTATTCATTTAAGTCAGAGAATAATTGTTATTTTGTTTACATGAATAAAACCCTCTATGGCCATACACCCAATGTTACTGGTTTATTGAATCTCGATCGTAGCTAGTGATACACATATTCATAATATTGATTCCAAAAGATGCAAAGTTGATAATGATTGTGCAACATACTTGTGCACTGCCATTTAGGTCATATTGGTGTAAAGCGCATGAAGAAACTCCATGCTGATGGACTTTTGGAATCACTTGATTATGAATGATTTGATACTTGAAAACCATGCCTCATGGGCAAGATGACTAAAACTTCGTTCCCCGGAACAACGGAGCGAGCTAATGACTAATTGGAAATAATACATACCGATGTATGCGGTCCGATGAGTGTTGAAGCACGCGGCGGGTGTCATTATTTTCTCACCTTCACAGATTATTTGAGTAGGTGTAGGTATATCTACTTGATGAAACTAAAGTCTGCAACATTTGAAAAGTTCAAAGAATATCAGACTGAAGTATAGAATCATCATAACAAGAAAATAGAGTTTCTAAGATCTGATCACGGAGGCGAATATTTGAGTTACGAGTTTGGCCTTCATTTAAAACAATATGGAATAGTTTCACAACTCATGCCACCTGGAACACCACAGCGTAATGGTGTGTCCGAACGTCGTAACCGTAATCTATTGGATATGGTGCATTTTATGATGTCTCTTACCAATTTACCTTTGTTGTTTTGGGGTTATGCATTAGAGACAGCTGCGTTGACGTTAAATAGGTCACCGTCTAAATCCGTTGAGACGGCACTGTATGAACTATATATGATTTGGCAAGAAACCAAAACTGTCGTTTCTTAAAGTTTGGGATTGCGAAACTTATGTCAAAAGGATTCAGCCTGATAAGCTCGAACCTAAATCGGAGAAGTGTGTCTTCATAGGATACTCAAAAGAAACTATTGGGTACACCTTCTACCACAGATCTGAAGGCAAGATCTTTGTTGCTAAGAATGGGTCCTTTCTAGAGAAGGTTTTTCTCTTGAAAGAAGTGATTGGGAGGTAAGTAGAACTCGATGAGGTAATTGTTCCTTCTCTCAATCTGGAAAGTAGCTCATTAGGGAACCGTTCCCATGATGCCTAGACCAACTAGAGAAGAAGCTAATGATGATGATCATGAAACTTCAGATCAAGTCACTACTGAACTTCGAAGGTCTTCCAGAACACGTACCGCACAAGAGTGGTATGGTAACCATGTCCTGGAAGTCATGTTGTTAGACAATGACGAACCTTCGAACTATGAAGAAGCTATGATGAGCCCAGATTCCAAAAAATGGCTTGAGGCCGTGAAATCTGAGATAGGATCCATGTATGAGAACAAAGTGTGGACTTTGGTGGACTTGCCTGATTATCGGCAAGCCATAGAGAATAAATGGATCTTCAAGAAGAAGACTGACGATGATGGTAAAGTTACTGTCTACAAAGGTCGACTTGTCGCGAAAGGTTTTCGACAAGTTCAAGGAATTGACTAGGATGAGACTTTCTCACCCGTATCGATTCTTATTAAGTCTGTCCGAATCGTGTTAGCAATTGCCGCATTTTATTATTATGAAATTTGGCAAATGGATGTCAAAACTGCATTCCTTCATCGATTTCTGAAACAAGAGTTGTATATGATGCAACCAGAAGGTTTTCTCGATCCTAAAGGTGCTAACAAAGTGTGCAAGCTCCAGTGATCCATCTATGGACTGGTGCAAGCATCTCGGAGTAGACATATATGCTTTGATAAGGAGATCAAAGCATGTAGTTTTATACAAACTTACGATGAAGCCTGTATTTACAAGAAAGTGAGTGGGAGCACTACATCGATAAGTATATGTGAATGACATATTTTTGATCAAAAATGATGTAGAATATTCTTGAAAGCATAAAGGAGTGTTTTAAAGGAGTTTTTCAAAGAAAGACCTCGGTGAAGTTACTTACATATTGGGCATCAAGATCTATAGAGATAGATCAAGACGCTTGATAAGACTTTTGATGAGTACATACCTTGATAAGATTTTGAAGGAGTTCAAAATGGATCAGTCAAAGAAGCAGTTCTTGCCTGAGTTGTAAGATATGAAGTTGAGTAAGACTCAAAGCCCAACCATGGCAAAAAATAGAGAGAGAATGAAAATCATTCCCTATGCCTCAGACATACGTTATATAAAGCATGCCGTGCTATGTATCTGACAAGGGGGTACAAGAGTGTGTTGGAAATATGCCCTAGAGGCAATAATAATGTAATTTTTGCGAACGCGCAAAAGCTTTGCGCGTCGATGTATTAGAAGAAGAAGAGAAAAAGAAGTACAGAGAGTATTGCGGCTTGCTGCAGTTACAACCATCCCCGCGGTAGCATATGGTGGGCAGCCATTGACACCATGGGCCACCCAACAACGCCCTACATGCTAGAAGGTCCTACCTCCAGAAGCCCGACAACCCCCTCGCACCAGAAAGTTTCCATAGCTCAACCTCATCACTGATGCGACGACAAAACTCTCTAGCAACCACCACTGACCGCTGGAAGACGTGACTATTACGCTCCTTCCATAGCATCCAGACAATGAGGAGGGCAAGCGAATCGAAGCCCTTCCTCCGCTCCTTCGGGGTCAGTGCACGACTGACTGCCCACTACTCCATGCGTGTTGCATCCATGTTGGGCACTAACTAACCATGGCTGCAACGCGCCAGGGAAGAGTGCCATACCTCCATGGAAAACACACAACCCAGTGCCAGGTGGTCTACAGTTTCAGCATCCTACTCGCATAACGGGCACATGACGTGGGATTGGAGGCATGATAATTGTATCGAATGGAAACTCAAATACATGTGTGGATACATAGACAACAACATGTCTTTAATGAGCCTCTACAATACTAGCATGGATTAAAGATGGCTATGGTTTCCTAGATATAGACATGAGTTGTCATTTTATAACGGGATCACATCATTAGGAGAATGATGTGATGGACAAAGGCCCAAACTATAAACATAGCATATGATCGTATCAATTTTATTGCTATCATTTTCCGCATGTCAAGTATATGTTCCTATGACCATGAGATCATGCAACTCACTGACACCAGCGGACTACCTTTTGTGTACCAAATGTCGCAACATAACTGGGTGACTATAAAGGTGCTCTATAGGTATCTCGGAGGGTGTCTGTTGAGTTGTCATGGATCAAGACTGGGGTTTGTCACTCCGTGTGACGGAGATGTATCTCTGGACCTCTTGGTAATACAACATCACAAGAAGCTTGCGAGCAATGTGACTAAGGAGTTAGTTGCAGGATCTTGTATTACGGAACGAGTAAAGAGACTTGCCGGTAACGAGATTGAACTAGGTATGGAGATACCAATGATCGAATCTCGAGCAAGTAACATACCAATAGACAAAGGGAACTACATACGGGATTAGCTGAATCCTTGACATCGAGGTTCGACCGATAAGATCTTCGTAGAATATGTGGGGACCAATATGGGCATCCAGGTCCCGCTATTGGTTATTGACCGTAGAGGTGTCTCCGTCATGTCTGCATAGTTCTCGAACCCGCAGGGTCTACACACTTAATGTTTGGTGACATATAAGTATAGTTGAGTCATTATGGTGGTTACTGAAGGTTTTTCGGAGTCCCGGATGAGATCCTGAACATTACAAGGAACTCCGGAATTGTCCGAAGGGTATTGGAGTCCGGAAGTGTTCCGGGGGTACCGGGTGACGACCAGCATGACCGAAAGGTGTTTCGGCGTGCCCGGCAAGTGTTGGAGGGCCTCATGGCCAAGGGTAGGGGGAAAACCAGCCCACTAAGGGGTTGTGCGCCCCCTCACCCTTTCCCACGTGACCACGAGAGGTGGGGCACTCCCCTCTAGGGTTCCCTCCACCCGACTTGGGGGCAAGTCACCCTAGGGGAGATCCCATCTGCCCTGGCCGCCGCCCCTAAGGGGAAACCCTAGGATCGCCACCCCTCCTCCATTCCCCTATATATAGAGAGGTAGAGAGAGGGCAGCTGCACCCATGAGCACATCTCCAAGCCACGACGATGCCCTTCCTCTCCCTCGTAGCCATCTTCCTCTCCATAGTGCTTAGCGAAGCTCTGCTGAGATTCCACCACCACCACCGCCAGCACGTCGTCGTGATGCCGGAGGACTCGAGCTACTACTTCACCATTGCTCACTGGATCAAGGAGGTGAAGGTGTCATCAAGCCGTACGTGTGTTGAACGCGGAGGTGCCGTCTGTTCGGCACTAGATCGGACTTTGCGGGACGGATCGTGATTGGATTTCGAAGACATTCGACTACATCAACCGCATTTCTTAACATTCGACTACATCAACCGAATGTAGATCCAATCTCTTCTCTCGTAGATGGTCATCTCCTAGAATGGATCTTGGTGAGCGTAGGATTTTTTTTCCCATGCAATGTTCGCCAACAATGGCATCATGAGCTAGGTCTATGCATAGATGACATCCCGAGTAGAACAGAAAGGAGTTTTTGGGCGTTGATATTCATATTGCTTCCTTCCCTAGTCTTATTTTGATTCAGCAGTACTGTGGGATGAAGTGGCTCAGACCAACTTTACATGTCCACGTACATGAGACCGGTTCCATCGACAGACATGTAACTTGTTGCATAAAGATTGCTGGCGGGTGTCCATCTCTCCCACCTTAGTTGAATAGGATTCGACAAAGGTGGTCCTTGTAGAAGGTTGAATAGAAATTTGCATATCACCATTGTGGCTTTGCGTAGGTAAGAATCATTCTTGCTAGATACCCATAGCAGCCACGTAAAACATGCAACAACAATTAGAGGACGTCTAACTTGTTTTTGTAGGGTATGATGTGATAAGATATGGCCAAAAACATGATGAGATATATTTGATTTATGAGATGGTCATGTTTTGTATATATTATCATGACTTGCATGTCGATGAATATGGCAACCGACATGAGCCATAAGGTTGTCTTTAATTATTGTATGACATGTGTGTCAGTCATTAAGCGATATGTAATGCTTTACTTTATCGCTAAATGGTAGCAATAATTGCAGAAGCATGGTTGGCGTGACAACCCCGATGACGACACGATGATGGAGATCATGGTATCATCCCGGAAGATGATGGCTATATCATGGCACTTATGATTTGCATGTGATGTTAATCCTTTTATGCATCTTATTTTTCTTAGGATGACGATAGCATTGTATGGTGATGCCTCACTAAAATTTAATGATAAAATTGTACTCCCTAAGTGTGCACCGTTGTGAAAGTTCATCCTTTCGAAACACCACGTGATGATCGGGTGCGATAGACTCTGCGTTCACATACAACGGGTGCAAGCCAGTTTTGCACATGCGGAACACTTGGGTTAAACTTGACGAGCCTAGCATGTACAGACATGGCCTCGGAACACAAGAGACCGAAAAGTCGAGCATGAGTCATATAGTAGATTTGATCAACATGGATATGTTCACCATTGAAACCACCTCATCTCACGTGATGATCAGACTTGGGTTGGTGAATTTGGATCATGTTACACTCGGCCAACTGGAGGGATGTTGATTTGAGTGGGAGTTCTTAAGTAATATGATTAATTGAACTCATTATCATGAACAATAGTCTAAATTGTCTTTGCAAATTATGTTGTAGATCAAATGGCTCGCGTAATAGCTCCCCTGAATTTCAATGTATTCCTAGAGAAAGCTAAGTTGAAAGATGATGGAAGCAACTTTGTGGACTCGCCTGTAATCTAAGGATTATCCTCACGGCTGCCCAAAAGGTTGATGTCCTTGATACAACGCTTGGTGCACCACCCCTCCTGCGTTTGTAGATGTTATGAACGCCTGGTAGTCGTGTGTTGATGACTACTCGATAGTTCAGTGCGCCATGTTGTATGTCTTAGAACCGAGACTTCAAAGGCGTTTTGAATGTCATGGAGCATATGAGATGTTCCAAGAGTTGAAGTTTATTTTTGTGAAAAAATCCCGAATCAAGAGGTATGAGACCTCTGTTAAGTTCTATACCTGCAAAATGGAGGAGAACAATTTTGTCAGTGAGCACATACTCAGAATGTCTGGATACTACAACCGTCTGACTGAGTTGGGAGTTGAGCTCCCACCCGAGGCGATCACTGACAGAGTTCTTCAATCGCTACCACCTAGCTACAAGAGCTTTGTGTTGAACTATAACATGCAAGGGATGAATAGGTCAGTCTCCGAGCTGTTCGCGATGTTGAAAGTCGCTGAGTCAGACATCCAGATGGAGCATCAAGTGTTGATGGTCTATAAAACCACTAGTTTCAAGAAGAGAAGGGGAAAGAAGGGAAACTTCATGAAGAGTTGCAAAGCAGTTGCTCCTCCCGTGAAGAAACCCAAGGCTGGACCCAAGCCGGAAACTGAGTGCTTATATTACAAGGGAACTGGCCACTAGAAGCGGAATTTCCCCAAGTATTTAGCCAACAAGAAGGGGGCCAACAAAGGTATATATGATATAGATGTTATTGATCTGTACCTTACCTGCTCTCATTGTAGTGCCTGGGTATTTGATACCGGTGCGGTTGCTCACATTTTCAACTCTAAACAGGAACTACAAAATAGATGGAGGCTGGCAAAGGATGAAGTGACAATGCGTGTGGGAAATGGTTCCAAGGTTGATGTGATCACCGTCGGCACACTTGCTCTTCGATTACCATCGGGATTAGTGCTAAACCTGAATAATTGTTATTTAGTGCATGCGTTGAGCATGAACATTATATCTGAATATTGTATAATGCGAGAAGGTTACTACTTTAAATCAAAGAATAATGGTTGTTCTATTTATATGGGTAATATCTTGTATGGTCATGCACACATTGTGATGTGTTTATTCTTATTGAATATCGATAGTGATGATACACATGTTCATAACATTGATGCCAAAAGATGTAGAGTTGATAATGATAGTACCACTTTCTTCTACCACTGCTGCTTAGGTCATATTGATGTAAAGCGCATGAAGAAACTCCATACTGATGGCCTTTTGGAGTCTCTTGATTTTGACACATGGGAACCATGCCTCATGGGCAAGATGACCAAAACCCCGTTTTCCGAAACAATGGAATGGGCAAGTGACTTGTTGGAAATCATATATACTGATATGTGCGGTCCGATGAGTATTGACGCGGGTGGTGGATATCGTTATTTCCTCACCTTCACCAATGATTTGAGTAGATATGGGTGTATTTACTTAATGAAGCATAAGTCTGAAACATTTGAAAAGTTCAAGCAATTTCAGAGTGAAGTCGATAATCATCGTAACAAGAAGATTAAATTTCTAAGATCCGGTCGAGGGGGAGAATATCTGAGTTATGAGTTTGGCAATAACTTAACACAATGTGGAATTGTTTCACAGTTGACGCCACCTGGGACACCACAACATAGTGGTGTGTCTGAACGTCGTAAACGTATCTTATTGGATATGGTGCATTCTATGATGTCTCTTGCCGATCTGCCACTATCGTTTTGGGGTTATGCGTTAGAGACAACTGCATTCCCTTTAAATAGGGCACCATCTAAGTCCGTAGACACGAGACCATATGAACTATGGTTTGGCAAGAAACCTAAGCTGTTCTTTCTTAAAGTTTGGGGTTGCGATGCTTATGTCAAAAGGCTTTAGCCAGAAAAGCTCGAACCCAAAGCGGACAAATGCATCTTCATAGGACACCCAAAGGAGACGGTTGGGTATACCTTCTATCTCAAATCCGAGGACAAAGTGTTTGTCGCTAAGAACGGGTCTTTCTTGAGAAAGAGTTTCTCTCGAAAGAATTGAGTGGGAGGAAAATAGAACTTGATGAGGTTATTGAACCTTTACTTCAACCAGAGAATAGCATGCCACAGAAAGATATTTCTGTGGAACCTACGTCAGTTGAAGAGGAAGCTAATGATGGTTATCATGAGGTTTCAGATTATATTGTTCCTGAGTGGTACGGTAACCCTGTCTTAGAGGTCATGTTGTTGGACAACGATGAACCTACGAGCTATGAAAGAAGCGATGGTGGGCCCGGATTCCGTCAAATGGTCAGAGGCCATAAAATACGAGATGGGGTCCATGTATGAAAACAAAGTGTGGACTTTGGAAGTATTACCTAAAGGGCGAAAGTCCATTCAGAATAAATGGATCTTCATGAAGAAGACGGATGCGGACGGTAATATCACCGTCCATAAAGCTCGACTTGTGGCAGAGGGATTTTTCACAAGTTCAAGGAGTTCACTACGATGATACTTTCTCACCCGTAGAGATGCTTAAGTCTCTCAAAATCATGTTGGCAATAGCTGCATTTTTCGATTATGAAATCTGGCGGATGGATGTCAAAACAACGCTCCTTAATGGTTTCCTGAAGGAAGAGTTCTATATGATGCAACCGGAAGGTTTTGTCGATCCAAAGAATGCTGGCAAAGTATGCAAGCTCCAGTGATCCATTTATGGACTGGTGCAAGCATGTCGGAGTTGGAACGGTTTGATGAGGTGATGAAAGGATCGAGAAGAGGTGTCTAGAGGGGGGGGGGTGAATAGACTCCTAGCAAAGAAAAGTGGCAGCTTTTAAATTACTTGATGTTGGAGTGCAATTTTAGCACATGTTTAAACATTCACAATACCTAACGAGCATGTATAACAAGAGTATATAGGTATTGGAAAGTAAAGCATGCAACTTTGACTACTTGACCAAAAATAAAACCTAGCCTTTTCCCAATTTTAGTTCTTGGCAGATTTTAGCAACTTAGCACAAGTCAAGCAATCAACCTACACATGCAATTCTAAGAGTATAGCAGCGGAAAGTAAAACAATTGCATATGAAGCTAAAGGGAGGAGTTTGGAGAATGCAAACGAAAGTGAAGACACAGATTTTTTTGTCGTGGTTCCGATAGGTAGTGCTATCATACATCCACGTTGATGGAGACTTCAACCCACGAAGGGTAACGGCTACGCGAGTCCACGGAGGTCTCCACCCATGAAGGGTCCATGAAGAAGCAACCATGTCTATCCCACCATGGCCATCGCCCACGAAAGACTTGCCTCACTAGGGTAGATCTTCATGAAGTAGGCGATCTCCTTACCCACACAATCTCCTTGGTTCAACTCCACAATCTTGTAGGAGGCTTCCAAGTGACACCTAACCAATCAGGAGACACCACTCTCCAAAAGGTAATAGACGGTGTATTGATTATGAACTCCTTGCTCAAATGCTTCAAATGATAGTCACCCCAACACTCAAACAGCTCCTTACAGATTTGGATATGGTGGAAGAAAGATTTGAGCGGAAAGCAACTTGGGGAAGGCTAGAGAACAAGATTCATATGGTAGGAATGGAATATCTAGATCTCAACACTTGAGTAGGTGGTTCTCTTCTCAGAACATGTATGATGGAAGTGTTGGTATGTTCTGATGGCTCTCTCCACGAATGAAGAGTGGATGGAGGTGGTATATATAGCCTCCACACGAAATCTAACCGTTACAAACAATTTACCAAACTCGGTGGGACCGATTCAGAGAACTCGGTCAGACCGATTTAGTTCATAATGTGACCGTTATGAATTTCGGCGGGACCGATATGATCAACTCGGTGGGACCGATTTCATTAGGGTTAAGGCATAACATAATCTCGGTGAGACCGATTACACAAACTCGGTGAGACCTATTTTGGTAATGAGCTTACAGAGAGTTGGCCAGGCAAACTCGGTGGGACCGATTCGCTCCTTTCGATGAGACCGAAATGTTACAAAGAGGCAACAGAGAGTTTGCAATCTTAACTCGGTGAGACCGATTCTCACATCTCGCTTAGACCGAAATGTTTGAAATAGGAACCAGAGAGTTTACATTCCCATCTCGGTGAGACCGAGATCCCTTTCGGTGAGACTGAAATGATTAGGGTTTTGTGGCAGTGGCTGTGTCAAATGAACTTGGTGGCGCTGGATAGAAATATTCGGTGGGGCCGAGTTTGACTTTTGGTTTGCGAAATATGTGGATGTGAGAAAGTGGCTGAGGGTTTTTGGAGCATATCACTAAGCACTTGGATCAAGCAAGCCATTAAGCAACACCTCATCCCCTTTTAATAGTATTGGCATTCCTATGGACTCAATGTGATCTTGGATCACTGAAATAGAAAATGTAGAGTCCTAAGCATTAATCTTGAGCCAATCCTTTGTCCTTAGCATTTTGAAGGGGTTCCACATCCTCTAGTCCATGCCACTCCATCTGTTGAACTTGTCTGAAATATACTCGATGAAAAAATTAGTCCAACAAGAGATATGTTCACATTAATTACCAAAATCACCCAGGGAGCACTTGTGCTTTCAATCTCCCCCTTTTTGGTAATTGATGACAACATACATCAAAGCTTTAGATAAAGATATGAAGAATAACAAGTAAAGCTTTGGAAGGACATGTAACATGCATAGGCTCCCCCTATATATATGCAATTATGTGAATATGGAATATAAGAACATGTGAAAGCATAGACATGACAGAGCAAGCAATGAGTTACATGTATCTTGGATATATGCATCAGAGCAAATGATATGAATATATGAAGTGTATCCTCATGTTCATGATTCCTTCTTGCAAACAATATGTACATTAGCAAGAAATCTTCATGCACATGAGTGTGATGCATATACTTACCTTGTAATATTGAGCTGGCTTATGAAGGGATGAACCTGAGTAAATAAGGTTAGATAAAACAGGTACATCTTCTAGAAAAAGCAACAAAAAGAGCCACAAGAGTACCAAGATTGGGATAACATGTAGAGAGTGAGTACTAGGTACTCCTAAATGCAGACATGTTCCCAAAAGTAAAAGATATCCAATGAATTCAAAGAATTTCTTCCCTAGCAGTCTTTCTCCCCCTGAATCTTATATTGGATAATGGAAGAAAGTAGGGAAGAAGAATCAGAGCAAAACAGATCAAACCAACAATATAGACATGTCTTTCCCCTCTTAAAGACATGTGGCTTATCTCCTCTTGAACACCAAGCATCGTGATACGATGTGAACTCTTTCTCCCCCTTTGACATCAATTTCCAAGAAGGGATCTTCTTGAGTGTGAGTCAAAATAGGTTTGGTCCTTGAGTCACAGAGCAGAGCTGTATAAAAAATGTGATGCTGGTAGAGTACAAGTATCATTGAGTGGAGCTGGAATAAATATGCAGGATGCAAATGACAAATTTTCTCCATAGTATCGAAATCGGTTACGCCGAGCTATTTGCTTCGGTGGCATCGAGATGGTTTGGTCTGACCGAGAGAGGCAAATCGGTGTGTCCGAGTTCAACACGGAGAGAACGATTTTCATTTCAGCTCACTAGGCAAATTAGATCTCACAAAGATTTGCAAGGAATTAACTGAAGGATTTGCAATGAATTGGATACAAAAAATGTAGAATAAAAACACAAAAGAAAATATAGATGAAGTTTTTTTTGTTTTAAACGAAGAGGAACAAATTGCAAGGAACAAATACACAAACTCAGAGAAACACTAGAGAACTTCATCTAGAATTGGTCAGCAACAAAGTCACCTTTGCTAGAGTATATTGACTTAGGAGTCAAGTGAAGACACTTGATCATAGGTCATACTCATCATTTAAGCTCAAAATGGGGTTCCATTTTTCTTTTAAGAACTCGATGTATTCACATCTTGTTGAGCTGCTTTAGCCCATGACTTGGGGTAACGCTTCTCTAAGATGGAATAACATACCTTGGGTGGTGGTGTTTATCTTGGTCATGTAGTTGAACTTGTGTGGGTTGCTCAAGGTTGATGTAGCTCATCAAGAATTGGGAGCACCACTTGTAGGTTTAGTTCATCTACTTACATGGGTTATATTGCAAGGAAGAGCACTTGTGTATCCAACATCACAATCATGAAAGCTTGATACCAAATGAAATTTGATATATAGAAATTGTCAAAGGATATATTGAGGGGTTTCATGCTTCCTTGTCTTCAACTACCACGGTGTAGAGACTTGGGGATGTAGAGATTGCTCAAAATGTGAGTGAGTTGCAATCCCATGGATTTAGATTCATCCAAGTGCCTACAAGGGTTAGATAGCATGCAGGGGTACAAATATATCCAAGACATATGAACAACATCATAAGAGAAAAGTCAAGGATTAGTCAAAGACTTATGTCTTGCAAGTACCCGAAAGTAGTTCCTACTCCAAGTTTGGGGCATAAATAATGTTCAATTCACCTCTCAACCTGCAAAACACTTTCTCATCAAGTGGTTTAGTAAATATATCAGCTAATTTCTTATCGGTGCGAACATGTTTAAGATTGATATCAACATGATCTCGAATGAAATGATGATGAACTTCAATATGCTTAGTTCAAGAATGTTGCACAGGATTATGAGCAATCTTAATAGCACTTTCATCGTTGCAAAGCAATGGAACATGTTTCACACATATCCCATAATCTTTAAGAGTTTGGGTCATCCAAAGCAATTGAGCACAACATGAACCAGCGGCAATGTATTCCGTTTCGGCGGTGGATAAGGATACCGAGTTTTGTTTCTTGGAGGACCAAGACACAAGAGATCTACCAAGAAATTGACAAGTCCCCGAAGTGGACTTTCTATCAACCTTGTCACCGGCATAGTCCGAGTCGGAGTAGCAAACAAGATCAAAAGAGGACCGCTTAGGATACCAAATGCCAAAATTTGGTGTATGAATGAAGTATCTCACTATCCTTTTCACAGCCTTAAGATGACATTCTTTAGGGGCCGCTTGATATCGTGCACACATGCACACACTTAGCATAATATCGGGACGGGAGGCACATAGATATAACAATGAACCAATCATAGAACGGTAAACTTTTTGATCAACTGGTTTACCATCCTTAGTCAAGTCAAGATGTCCACTAGTAGGCATGGGTGTAGTCGTACCTTTGCATTCTTGCATGTTGAACTTCTTGAACAAGTCCTTGGTATACTTTGTTTGAGAAACAAAGGTACCCTCCTTAGTTTGCTTGATTAGCAAACCGAGAAAGAACTTGAGTCCACTCATCATAGACATCTCAAACTTTTCCGACATTAGCTTTCCAAAACTTTCACTAAAAAGGGGGTTAGTAGAACCAAATATGATGTCATCAACATAAATTTGGCACACAAATAATTCACCATTAACCCTTTTAGCAAAAAGAGTGGAATCTATTTTTCCAATCTCAAAGCCTTTTTCAATAAGGAACTTGGTCAAATATTTATACCACGCTCTAGGAGCTTGTTTAAGACCATAAAGAGCTTTGTGAAGTTTGTAAACATGATCGGGTTTCTTAGGATTGACAAAGCTGGGAGGTTGTTTAACATAAACTTCCTCCTCAATTTCACCGTTGAGAAAAGCAATTTTAATGTCCATTTGGTACAAGGTGATATCATGGTGATTAGCATAAGCAAGTAAGATGCGAATGGACTCAAGTCTAGCAACGGGGGCATATGTCTCACCATAGTCCATACCTTCGACTTGAGTGTAGCCTTCGGCGACGAGACGTGCTTTGTTGCGGACGACTTGACCATGTTCATCTTGCTTGTTGCGAAACACCCATTTGGTACCGATGATGTTGTGGTTGTTGTCGGGCTTCTCGACCAATGTCCACACTTGATTTCTCTCACAATTCTGTAGCTCTTCGTGCATAGAGTTCACCCAATCCGGATCATCAAGAGCATCCTCAACCTTCATAGGTTCAAGGTTAGATATGAAAGAGTAATGTTCACAAAAGTTAGCTAGATGAGATTTAGAGTGAGTGATTATCCCGGTTTGGATATCATCGTAGATTTGTTCTATGGGATGATCTCTAGCAATTCTTGCTCTAACCCGTGAAAGCTTTTGCTTGGGTCGGGGTGGAACATCCTCTTCATCTTCTTCCTGTTGTTGTCCTTCTTCATTGTTGTTGGTGTTGTTGTCCCCTTGTGGAGGTGGAGAAGGAGGTCGCTGAGGTTCATCTTGATGCACTTCCTCGTTTCCTTCGTCATGGCGTGTCCCACTTGTGGATGCCTCCAAGTCAACGTGTGGTTCACCTGTTGTCGGGAGGTAGAAGCTTCCACATGGACGGACGAAGTACTCTCTTTCACCTCGGTTGGACAGATCTTGCTAATAGACAAGTCTTGAATTGCTTCCGAAGGATCTTTATCTCCTACATCAATTGGCAATTGCTCTACTTGCGAGCCGTTAGATTCATCAAACGTCACATCTACCGCCTCTTCAACCTTTCAGGTGAAATTGTTGTAGACACGGTAAGTGTGAGTGTTTGAGCCATGACCAAGTAGGAAACCTTCATGAGATTTAGGAGCAAATTTAGAATGACGATGCTTATCAAGAATGTAGCACTTTGAGCCGAATACTCGAAAGTATCCAACTTGGGGTTTGTTACCGGTGAGAATCTC
>LR738714.1:65435996-65662154 GCA_902687465.1 Secale cereale | reverse complement strand
GTATGCCGTTGCTAAGAAGCTTGTGAAGATACAAGCGATTGGTTGCATAACAAGCTACCTCAACCGCTTCCACCCAAAAGTGTCTTGGCATCTTGTATTCATCAAGCATCGTTCTTGCCATTTCGATGAGTGTCCGATTCTTCCTCTCAAGAACTCCATTTTGTTGAGGCGTGTACGTAGCCGAGAACTCATGTGAAATCCCTTCTTTGTCAAGAAAGGTATCCACATTCGTGTTCCTGAACTCAGTTCTGTTGTCGCTGCGAACCTTCTTGATCTTGACTTCAAATTGATTTTGGGCCTTCCTAGTGAAGATTTTGAAGATCTTTTGGACCTGCGATTTATCATCAAGAAAGAAGACCCACTTAAATCTTGAAAAATCATCAACGATGACTAATCCAAAAGAGTTACCACCGAGGCTTTTGTAAGCATTGGGACCAAAACGATCCATATGAAGTAGCTCAAGTGGTCTTCTTGTAGTCATGATGTTCTTCACATGAAGACTCCCTCCAACTTGTTTTCCTGCTTTACAAGCACTACAAAGTCTATCCTTGTCAAATATAACATCTTTAACACCAAGGATATGATCATCTTTAATTAGCTTATCAAGAATTCTCATGCCGACATGACCTAACCTTCTATGCCACAACCAACCTTTAGAAGATTTAGCAATAAAACAAGTGTGAGGTTGGGCTTTCCTAGTGAAGTCAACAATGTATAGGTCACATCTACGAATGACGGTAAACACCATATTATGACTATCTCTATGAAAGACTTGGCAATCAACATGAGTAAATAGCACATTCAAGCCAAAATCAGCTAATCTAGATACGGAGAGAAGATTATTTCCGAGGGATTCTACACGCATGACATTCTTAATTGAGCTATCGTCGGATATGGCCACCTTACCAAGGCCAATAAATTTACCCTTAGACTTGTCACCAAAGGTAACATACCTTCGTGGACCATCATTTCTAGCAAGCTCATCAAACATTTCCTTATCTCCGGTCATGTGATCCGTGCATCCACTATCAAGCACCCATTCCTTTCCTCCGGCTGCGTAACCACGAAGATTTGCCATAAGACCAAAATGTCTCATTTGTTCATCAAGATCATAGTCACTATCATCATCTTCATCATAGTATCCATGTTCTGCATCATCATGTGATTGATCAACACCTAGAGAGAGTGAATCATTAGAAGTATGACAGTAACAATGTTCATCTCTATGAATTCTAATGACTTCAGAAATGATATTGCTTATAATTCCGACATCTCC
Organism: Secale cereale; assembly: GCA_902687465.1. Classification (NCBI taxonomy): domain Eukaryota; kingdom Viridiplantae; phylum Streptophyta; class Magnoliopsida; order Poales; family Poaceae; genus Secale; species Secale cereale. The sequence continues at coordinate 65,660,878 of LR738714.1, read as the reverse complement.
TTTGGCGCGCATGAGTTCACAAGGCTCAAATAGACAATCACCAAACTTAGGATCACTAGTACTCATCCTATTCAAGGCAATAGACTTATGGATAATCTTATCTAGATTTTTCAAGGAATAATTTGGGAATCGTTCCTCAAGGAATCTCCATATAGTATAAGCACATTCAAAAGTTGGCAAACATACAAGCAAGTTTCTAGGAAATCCTCTAGTGATAAGATTAAGAGTTCTAAGATTTCAAACCATATCAAGTTTCTCATTGAAAGTAGGATACAAAGCATCAATGGGGGGCATACAAGGATTATCAATATACTTGTTCAAATGATATTCATTGAAGATCTCAAGCATCTCATTTTTTCATTCATGAAAGTACTCTCCATCAAGCATAGGCACTCTACGTCTAATACTCCCCAACATAGACTCATCCATCTTCCTCCGATGGTGATTAAACCAAAGCAATGGAGACCAATGCTCTGATACCAATTAAAAGAATTGAGAAGAGGTGTCTAGAGGGGGGTGAATAGACTCCTAGCAAAGAAAAGTGGCAACTTTTAAATTACTTGATGTTGGAGTGGAATTTTAGCACATGTTTAAACATTCACAATACCTAACGAGCATGTATAACAATAGTATATAGGTATTGGAAAGTAAAGCATGCAACTTTGACTACTTGACCAAAAAAACCTAGCCTTTTCCCAATTTTAGTTCTTGGTAGATTTTAGCAACTTAGCACAAGTCAAGCAATCAACCTACACATGCAATTCTAAGAGTATAGCAGCGGAAAGTAAAACAATTGCATATGAAGGTAAAGGGAGGAGTTTGGAGAATGCAAACACAAGTGAAGACACGGATGTTTTGGTCGTGGTTCCAATAGGTGGTGCTATCGTACATCCACGTTGATGGAGACTTCAACCCACGAAGGGTAATGGCTGCGCGAGTCCACGGAGGGCTCCACCCACGAAGGGTCCACGAAGAAGCAACCTTGTCTATCCCACATGGCCATCGCCCACGAAGGACTTGCCTCACTAGGGTAGATCTTCACGAAGTAGGCGATCTCCTTGCCCGTACAAACTCCTTGGTTCAACTACAAAATCTTGTCGGAGGATTCCAAGTGACACGTAACCAATCTAGGAGACACGACTCTCCAAAAGGTAATAGACGATGTGTTGATGATTAACTCCTTGCTCAAATGCTTCAAATGATAGTCTCCCCAACACTCAAACAGCTCCTCACAGATTTGGATATGGTGGAAGAAAGATTTGAGCAGAAAGCAACTTGGGGAAGGCTGGAGAACAAGATTCATATGGTAGGAATGGAATATCTTGATCTCAACACTTGAGTAGGTGGTTCTCTTCTCAGAACATGTATGATGGAACTGTAGGTATGTTCTGATGGCTCTCTCCATGAATGAAGAGTGGGTGGAGGGGCTATATATAGCCTCCACACAAAATCTAACTGTTACAGACAATTTACCAAACTTGGTGGGACCGATTCAGAGAACTCAGTCAGACCGATTTAGTTCATAATGTGACCGTTATGAATTTCGGTGGGACCGATATGATTAACTCGGTGGGACCGATTTCATTAGGGTTAGGGCATAACATAATCTCGGTGAGACCGATTACACAAACTCGGTGAGACCGATTACACAAACTCGGTGAGACTGATTTTGGTAATGAGCTTACAGAGAGTTGGCCAAGCAAACTTGGTGGGACCGATTCGCTCATTTCGGTGAGACCGAAATGTTACGAAGAGGCAACAGAGAGTTTGCAATGTTAACTCGGTGAGACCGATTCTCACATCTCGATTAGACCGAAATGTTTGAAATAGGAAACAGAGAGTTTACATTCCCATCTCGGTGAGACCGAGATCCCTTTCGGTGAGACTGAAATGATTACGGTTTTGTGGCAGTGGCTATGTCAAATGAACTTGGTGGCACTGGATAGAAAGATTCGGTGGGGCCGAGTTTGACTTTTGGTTTGGGACATATGTGGATGTGAGAAAGTGGCTGAGGGTTTTTGGAGCATATCACTAAGGACTTGGAGCAAGCAAACTATTAAGCAACACCTCATCCCCTTTTAATAGTATTGGCATTCCTATGGACTCAATGTGATCTTGGATCACTGAAATAGAAAATGTAGAGTCCTGAGCTTTGAGCTTGAGCCAATCCTTTGTCCTTCGCATTTTGAGGGGGTTACACATCCTCTCGTCCATGCCACTCCATCTATTGAACTTGTCTGAAATATACTCGATGAAAACATTAGTCCAACAAGAGATATGTTGACATTAATTACCAAAATCACCTAGGGAGCACTTGTGCTTTCAGGTGACCAAAGCGTTTGGGTTTATACGAGTTTTTGGAGAAGCTTGTATTTACAAGAAAGTGAGTGGGAGCTCTATAGTGTTTCTAATATTATATGTGGATGAGATATTACTGATTGGAAACATTATAGAACTTTTGGAAAACGTGAAGGAATATTTGTACAAGAGTTTTTTGATGAAGGATCTAGGAGAAGCTACTTTCATATTAGGCATCAAGATCTATAGAGATAGATCGAGATGCTTAATAGGACTTTCACAAAGCACATACCTTGATAAGATTTCGAAGAAGTTCAAAATGGATCAGTCCAAGAAGGGGTTCTTGCCTGTTTTGCAAGGTGTGAAGTTGAGTAAGACTCAATGCCTAGTGACTACAGAGGATAGAAAAAAGATGAGTGTCATCCCCTATGCTTCTGCCATAGGCTCTATCATGTATGCAATGATATGCACAAGACCAGATGTCAGCCTTGCCATAAGTATGGACGGAAGGTTTCAAAGTGATCTAGGAGTGGAACACTGGACAACGGTCAAGATTATCCTTAAGTACCTGAAAAGGACTAAGGACATATTTCTCGTTTATGGAGGTGATCAAGAGCTCGTCGTAAAGGGTTACGTCGATGCAAGCTTTGACACTGATCTGGATGACTCTAAGTATCAAACCGGATACGTATATATTCTAAATGGGGGAGCGGTAAGTTGGTGCAGTTCCAAGCAAAGCGTGGTAGCTGATTCTACATGCGAAGCGGAGTACATAGCTGCGGCGGAGGCAGCGAAGGAAGCTGTCTGGATGAAGTAGTTCATGATAGATCTTGGAATTGTGCCCAGTGCACTTGACCCAATGACTATGTTTTGTGACAACACTGGTGCCATTGCTCTGGCCAAGGAAACAAGGTTACACAAGAGGGCCAGACACATAAAGCGACGCTTCAATTCCATCCGCGATTCTATCAAGGAGGAGGGCATAAACATTTGCAAAGTACACACGGGTTTGAATGTTGCAGATCCGTTCGCTAAACCTCTTCCACGGGCAAAACATGATCGACACCAGGACTGTATGTGTGTTAGATTCATTACCATGTAATACTAGATTATTGACTCTAGTGCAAGTGGGAGACCATTGGAAATATGCCCTACAGGCAATAATAAAGTACTTATTACTATATTTCCTTGTTCATGATAATTGTTTATTATCCATGCTATAATTGTATTGATTGGAAACTGAAATGCATGTGTGGACACATAGACAACAACATGTCCCTACTGAGCCTCTACAGGACTAGCTTGTTGATCAAAGATGGCAATAGTTTCCTAGCCATAGACATGAGTTATCATTTGATAACGGGATCACATCATTAGGAGACTGATGTGATGGACAAAAACCCAAACTATAAATGTAGCATATGATCGTGTCAAGTTTATTGCTATTGTTTTCCACATGTCAAGTATATGTTCCTATGACCATGAGATGATGCAGCTCACTGACACCGGAGGAGTACCTTGTGTGTACCAAACGTCGCAACGTAACTGGGTGACTATAATGGTGCTCTACAGGTATCTCCGAGGTTGTCTCTTGAGTTGGCATGGATCAAGACTGGGATTTGTCACTCCGTGTGATGGAGAGGTATCTCTAGGCCCTCTCGGTAATACAACATCACAAGAAGCTTGCAAGTAATGTGACTAAGGAGTTAGTTGCGGGATCTTGTATTACAGAATGAGTAAAGAGACTTGATGGTAACGAGATTGAACTAGGTATGGAGATACCAACGATTGAATCTCGGGCAAGTAACATGCCGATAGACAAAGGGAACTACATATGGGATTAGCTGAATCCTTGACATCGAGGTTTGACCGATAAGATCTTCATAGAATATGTGGGAACCAATATGGGCATCCATGTCCCGCTATTGGTTATTGATCGTAGAGGTGTCTCGGTCATGTCTGCATAGTTCTCGAACCCGCAGGGTCTACAAACTTAACGTTTGGTGATGATATAAGTATAGTTGAGTCATTATGGTGGTTATCGAAGGTTGTTTGGATTCCCGGATGAGTTCTCGGACGTGACGAGGAACTCCGGAATGGTCCGGAAGTAACGACTGATACATTGGACGAAGGGTATTGGAGTCCGGAAGTGTTCTGGGGGTACCGGGTGATGACCAACATGACTGAAAGGTGTTTCGGGGGGCTTCGACAAGTGTTGGGGCCCTCATGGGCCAAGGGGAGGTAGCAAACCAGCCCACTAAGGGGTTGTGTGCCCCCCTCACCCTTCCCCCGTGACCAGGAGAGGTGGGGCGCCCCCTCTAGGATTCCCTCCACCCGGCTTGGGGGGCAAGTCACCCTAGTGGAGATCCCATCTGCCCTGGCCGCCGCCCCCCTAGGGGAAACCCTGGGAGCGCCACCCCATTCTCGCTTCCCCTATAAATAGAGAGGTAGGGAGAGGGCAACCACACCCAGGACCACATCTCCATGACACTACCCTTACTCTCCGTAGTGCTTAGCGAAGCTCTGTTGAGATTCCACCACCAGCACCGCCACCACGCCGTCATGTTGCCGAAGGACTCGAGCTACTACTTGACCATCGCTCGCTAGATTGAGGAGGTGAAGGCGTCATCAAGCCGTACGTGTGTTGAATGCGGAGGTGCCATCCATTCGGCACTAGATCGGACTTCGCGGGACAGATTGTGATTGGATCGCAAAGATGTTCGACTACATCAACCATGTTTCTTAACGCTTCGCTAGCGATATACAAGGGTATGTATATCCAATCTCTTCTCTCTTAGATGGTCATCTCCTATATTGGATCTTGGTGAGCGTAGGAATTTTTTTGTTTCCCATGCGACGTTCGCCAACAGAGTGATCCAGGAGTGGATCACTAGACAACGGTCAAAATTATTCTTAGAGAAATAAGGAAATGTTTCTCGATTATGGATGTGATAAAGAGTCCGGCGTAAAGGGTTTCGTCGATGCAAGCTTTGACAATAATCCAGATGACTCTGGGTATCAATCTGGATGCATAGGAGCAATTAGCTAGAGTAGCTCTATGCAGAGCATTATAGACATAGAAATTTGCAAAGTACACACGGATCTGAATGTTGCAGACCCATTGACTAAAACCTCTCTCACAAGCAAAACATGATAATACCTTAGAGTGTTAGTCACATAACAATGTGAACTAGATTATTGACTCTAGTATACTCTTTGGGTGTTAATCACATGGCGATGTGAACTAGAATATTGACTCAAGTGCAAGTGGGAGACTGATGGAAATATGCCCTAGAGGCAATAATAAAATGGTTATTATTATATTTCCTTAATCATGATTAAGGTTTATTATTCGTGCTAGAATTATATTGATCGGAAACCTAAATACATGTGTGAATACATAAAAAAATACTGTGTCTCTAGTAAGCCTCTACTAGACTAACTCGTTAATCAAAGATGGTTAAGGTTTCCTAACCATGGACATGAGTTTTCATTTGATAATGGGATCACATCATTATGAGAATGATGTGATGGACAAGACACATATGTTAGCTTAGCATTTGATCATACAGTTTGTTTCTATTTCTTTCATGTATGTTAAATACATATTCCTTTGACTATGAGATCATGCAACTCCCGGATACCGAAGGAATGCCTTTTGTGCTATCAAATGTCACAACGTAACTGGGTGATTATAAAAATGCTCTACAGGTATCTCCGAAGGTGTTTTGTTGGGTTGGCATGAATCGATATTAGGATTTGTCACTCCGAGTATCGGAGAGGTATCTCTAGGGCCTCTCGGTAATACACATCATAATAAGCCTTGCAAGCAAATGACTAATGAGTTTGTCACGATATGATGTATTACGGAATGAGTAAAGAGACTTGTCGGTAACGAGATTGAACTAGGTATAGAGATACCGACGATCGAATCACGAGCAAGTAACATACCGATGGACAAAGGGAGTTGTGTATGTTGTCATTACGGTTCGACCGATAAAGATCTTCATATAATATATAGGAGCCAATATGGGCATCCATGTTCCGCTATTGGTTATTGACCGGAGAGGTGTCTCGGTCATTGTCGGTGTCAAAGCCTGCAGATCTCGGGTAGGGGGTCCCGAACTATGCGTCTGAGGATCGATGGTTACAGCAGACTGGGGACACGATGTTTAACCAAGTTCGGGCCCTCTCGATCAAGGTAATACCCTACTTCCTGCTTGATTGATCTTGATGAATATAGGTTACAAGAGTTGACCTACCTCGAGATCATAATGGCTAAACCCTAAAAGTCTAGCATATGTGATATGATTCTGTTGTTGTCTCTACGAACTAAACCCTATGGTTTATATATGCACCGGAGGGACCTAGGTTTGTACATGATCACCTTGCATAGGAAGGAAAATATTACACCCGAACTCTAAACTTGCTATTTTACACATATGGGAGTCCTATCCGGATACGGGAGATAGTCTTCATTGATAATATTCAAAGCCCACCAATCCGGCCCATAATGAATGATCCGGCCACCTAAGGACCCCTTAATCCAGGACCCCCTCAGTAGCCCCTGGACTAGTCTTCGATGATGATGATTTCGGCTTGCGTACTGTCTTCGGCATTGCAAGGCTGGTTCTTCCTTCCGAACATATTGAAGCAATATTCCCTACAAAAAGGTACTGTGTCCGGCTCTGCATGGTTAGTACAATCTTTAGCCTCGAAGGCAAGGTATTGAAAAAACGGATATTGTGTCTTTACTGACAAATTTTGAGCGAAGCGTCACATCTGTCCCTTTAATATATCAAACCATTTTCTTTGGCTCCAGTTTCGCGTTTCGAGGTATAGCCCCATTGGCACGTGTCGGGGGAAACTGTCCGCCACGAACACCTATGGGACCGGAGCCCCTTGTCTGTGCGGTACGAGGGCGGAGGGAGCACAAAGAGCAGATCGTGGCGAGCACGCGGGCAGTTTTACCCAGGTTCGGGCCGCGGTAGACGCGTAAAACCCTACTCCTGCTTGGTTGTGTATTGAGTTTGAGCGCTCGGGAGCTTGAAGAAGCAGCTACACCCAGCGCGAGAGTGATCTAGGTTCCGAACCCCCCCCCCCCCACGTTGTGCATGGGCCTCCTTTTATAGTGCAAGGGGTCACCGACAGGTGTCAACGTAGGAGAAAGGGGTAAAAATGTAAAAGAGGTGGTAGTTGTAACAGTGCGGGAACAGTGGAACTACAGTACAGAACAGTGGTCTATACCTACTTTAACAGTGGGGGACAAGGGCATTTAATACCCGTCGCCGTCGACCCCGAAAGCTCCCGCCTTAGCGTCTCCGTCTGCCACAGCGATGGATCCATCGCCGTGGAGTGCCACCGTGTACCCCAGGCTTCACAGCCATCCGCCACGCGTCCCTGGATAGGCCCCAGGGCGACGCGTGGGCCGATGAGCTGGAGCGTGGGTACACAGCGCAGCCCTCCCGGCAAGCACCTTGCCGGGGCCTTGATCTTGCCGGGCCCAGGGAGCTTGCCGCTCCCCGGGCCCCTTGTCGGGGCACATATAGCGCCGAGGCGTTGTCTTCTAGTCTTCCTGGCAAGCTCCTCTTGCCAGGATCTTGCGTTAGCGGAGCAGTCTTGAGCCTGGTACGGCCTTCCCGGCAAGCTCCTCTTGCCGGGGTCTCGATCTCATGTCTTGTATACTTTGTTTTTGAATGGTTTAATAAGGAGCAGGAAGGTCTCCGGCGAGCCCGCAGTAAACCTTGCCGCAGGAAGCTGCAACTGCCCGTGCACAAGTTGGGGTACTGAGGTACCCCTACCTTAGTACACCGACAGGAGCCCCCGGGCCTGGGCCACACACGGTGCCGAGCGCTGTTGGGCCAGGCCCAAAACAGTGCACGGGCACCCGCGGCCCGCGGCGCGCCGAATCTACTTCCATATCCGCCGCACCCCACGGTAACGGCACGCGTCGATCGCGGCGCCGTGGGATGGGACGTGCCCACGATCTCTTAATGGAAAGGGCGAAACGCCCCCCACTCCCCCATAAAAGCAGAGGAAGCGGGCGCGGTTCCCCTCCTTGCGCTTTCATTGCATCGTCTTCCTCCTCCAAAGATTCTCTCTTGCGCTCTGCCTCCACATCTCCGCCGCCGCCGAGCTCTTCGTTCCCCTCCTTCCGCCGCGTCCGCCATGGCCCCAAAGACCGACAAGGCGAAGGCGGAGAAGTCCAAGCGGGAGAAATCGGAGCAAGCGGCCAAGCTCATCGCGTACCGGAAGCGGTATGTCGTCTTCCCGCCGAAGCTCGGCGTGCGGGAACTCTGGAACAAGTATTACTTGTTCTGGTCCAAGGGAACCGACGCGCATCCCCGCACGCGAGTATATCCGGCCGCCGCCAAGGACAGCTATCCCGGCGGGTACTACTTCTTTGCTGCCTTCTTTCATTGTGGTCTCTGTCCTCCTTTCTCAAACTTCTTCTGCGACGTCATGAACACATACGGCCTCCATCTGCTTGACTTCACCCCCAACGCCATTCTCACCATGGCTGTTTTCGCACACATGTGCGAAAACTTCATAGGAGTCCACCCCAATGTAGCCCTCTTTAGACACTTCTTCACTCCTAGAGCCGAGGCCGATGCCCCCCTCTCCGGAGGAATTTCTTGGGTCTTTCGTCTGAATAAAAAAGGGGCGTACTTGCCGGGGGAGCTCCGCGGCAAGTGGGAGGAATGGCGAGCGGAGTGGTGCTGGATCGTAGAAGACCAGCCGCAAGCCTTCACCGCGCCGCGCACAACGCCCATCGTGCGCGGCAGGGACTGGAGTGAGCTGGACTCGGACGACGTCAAGCTCAACATCGCCCTCGTCCGGATTCTTCGTCTTCGGTTGGCCAATCTGTCAGTTGCTGAGGTGGGCGCAGATTTCCTCCGCCGGCGCATCGCCCCTCTCCAAGACCGGAAGAGGCCGGCCTGGGAGTACGGCGGCCCGGCAGACATCATGAGGCTGCGCCCCGGGCTCAACTTCAACTTCACCACGCTGGAGCTGCGGGGAATGGTACGGGAACTCTTCAAGTACGACCCGACACACCCCGAGTGGTTCAGGACTCCCCGGGAAGTGGTGCCGCTCTGCAACAACGTCGTTAGGGATCGGATCCTCGCCATGATGCCCATGTGTGACTCGCACGGCGTGGACCGCACATGGCTCGCTCCGAAGCCCATCGACGTCCTCAACTTCTACGACAACCTCGCCGAGGTGGCGAAGAACAAGGAGGACCTCAAGCTGCACACGCGGGACACCACCGACCAGGAGATCGCCTATATAGCTTCTCGGGCTGAGGAGGCCGCCGCAGCCGCGGCGGCAGGAGTTTTCGGATACTCGCCGGAGGAGGCGGAGGCTGAGGACGCGTCCACCCAGGCGGAGGAGGCGGAGATCCGCAGGTTGCTGAATCTTCCACCCGACGCGCTCGCCGGGGTCCCCTCGCTGAGGCACTCCGGGATCCACGGGATCGCGGCGGAGGCCGCGGCAATGAAGGGCACCGCCGGAGGGAGCAGAGGCGCCGCGAGGGGCGGAGGCGCCAAGGGAAAGGGGGCCGCAGCGCAGGACGCTGGGCCCAGTGAGCCTGCCGGGGCAGAGGAGGAGGAGGAGGAGGCCGAGGACTCCGGCGGATCCACGGAGTTGTACGCCGACGACCTCTCCTTGTCGGAGAGCTCCCCGCCCCCGGCAAGCCCGAGGCAGTCCCCGGCGAAGCGCCTCCGCAAGGCGGCGACGGGGGAGAGGGCGCAGGCGCCCCGGCAACAGCCACCTCGCCGGGCGGCTCCCCGGGGGAGTCAAGCCGCGCCAAGGCCGTCCGGCGCACCAGCCGCAACGGAGGCGGCCCGTGCGCGGACCACGACGGAGGCGTCTCGCAGGCCGGCAGCGAGCCGGCAGGGGTCTTCTCGGAGCGGAGCAGCGGCTCCGCCCGCCCCTCGGGCGCCGGCTACCACAGGGGCTGGGTCTTCGCAGCCCCCAGCCCCGGTGAACACCAAGCGCGCGAGGGAGTCTTCGTCTTCCGCTCCTCGCGCCGACGCGCCCACGGTGGAGTACGATTTCTCCGCCCTGAGCGAGGACGACGAGGAGGACCAGGAGTAAGGATCCAGGGCCTTACATCTTCTCGATTTTTGTCTTGATTTTTTGTTGATGCTGACTCTGTTCATTGCTCTGATTCCAGGACCCTGGCCCATCGCGCGGCGAAGAAGGCCAAGGCGCCCGAGGTCGAGGTCGCGGAGGACTCGGCAGCTGCGGCAACAGAGGGTGTGCCGGAGCCGAGCCTGCCGGACCCGAGCGCTGCTCCGAGGAGCAGCCCCCAGCGTGGCCCGCAGCGCAGCCCCCAGCGTAAGTCTGGGGGTTTTCCCTTTTCGCTTGTCGGGGTACGCCTGAGGATTCGGTTCTGTTTCCATGTCCTGATGTTTCTTGTCTTGTTTTCTGCAGAGGTGGAGCCACAGCGGGAAGAGCGCCCGGAGGCCGTTGTCGAGGAGCCGCAGGCCCCGCCGTCCCCGCCAAGGCAGAACTCTCCGGCAAGGGAGAGTGCTCCGCCAAGGGCGGGTACTCCGCCGAGGCAGAGTACCCCGCCAAGGGCGAGCAGCCCGGCGAGGGCGGCCACTCCGCCAAGGCCGAGCTCCCCGGCGAGGGAGCCCGCCGCTGAGGACGTCCGCCAAGGTAAGTTCCGTAACTTGTCTTCTTGGCTTCCTCTTTTTGGATATTTGCTTGAGTCTTGAATTTCTTTTTCTTCTTCTTCTTTATAGATCTTCCTCCTCCTGATCCCATGGAGACGGAGGTTATCAACCTCGAGGAGGAGGGCGCGCAAGGCGGCGGCGGCGATGCTCCTGTCGTCGAGGAGATGGCCGAGGCCGCCGAGCCGGCCGCGCAGGAGACTGCCCCAGCTGCGGACGCAGCGGCTGGGGAGGGGGACGGCGACCACACCGCCGGCCCGGAGGCGGCGGGAGCATCGGATGCTGCACCGGCCACCGGCCCCTCCGCCAACAAGGAGCAGGGGTATTATCTCGAGGCCCCCAACGGCGTCTTCATCCAGATGCCTTGGGGGTCTTCATCGCGAGCTCCTGCGGAGGGCGAGGCGTTCGACGGAGAAGTCCTCGCCTCCGCAGGCCTGAAGATCGTCCAGGCGCCCGGCGGGAGCGAGGGCCCCGAGGAGGAGAGGTTGCTCCACCAACTCCTGGCCCTTTACCGGGCCAGGCAGGCGAAGCTCGCCTCCCGGGAGGCCCTTGCCGCCAAGGCCGCGGCAGAAATGGAGAAGCGCGCGGCGGAGCTCAGCGCCGCCAACCAGGCAGCCCTCCGCGAGGTGACGGAGGAGCGTGAGCGTCTCGCCGGCGAGTACCAGGAATGGGTGCTCGAGAAAGCTGAAGCGGAAGAACAGCAGCGTCTCGCCGGGGTGGAGATGTCCCAGCGAGAAGGAGAGCTCGCGCAGCGGAAGGTCGAGCTGGACTCCCATGAGGAGGACCTTACCGCTCGCGAGGCTGCCCTTGGCGGGGAGCTGAAGGAGGCGAAAGCCGCCGCGGCCGCCGCGGAAGACGCCAAGAAGGAGCTTGCCGCCAAGGTTGAGCAGTTGGAGAAGGCGATGAAGGTGAGCGCCGAAAAGGTTGCCGCGCTCATCTTGGAGCGCGAGAAGGATGCTCACACAAACTCCGAGCTTCAGGTGAGTCTCTCCAAGAGGGGCGACGAGTTGAAGGCTGCCAAGGACTCCATTGAGGACTTGGAACTGAAGGTCACCACTCTGAAGGAATCGCTCGACGCTGCCCGGGCTCAGGAGAACAAGCTGAAGGAGGAGCTCCGCAAGGAGCGGACTTTGATGGACAGCGTCAACAAGGCGTCCGAGCTCTTCCGCCAGACCATCGAGGTATGGACCGAAGACTTGGTTTCTTCTGCGTCCAACATTGACCAGGAGTTGCTGGCGCTGAAGGTCGAACACCTCATCTACTCGCCGGATTCGGACCTCCCGCATAGCGCCAAGCTCAGCCTCTTCTTCAGAGGGATCGCGCCGGCCCTTGCAGGTCTCCGGAACCGCATCCCCGCGCAGCTGGCCGAGGAGTCGCGCCTGCTCTGCGCGGGAACTCTGGAGCGGGTGCTGACGAAGATCGTGTACCGCAACCCGGGGATCAATCTCACGAACGTTCTTCGTAGCTTGCCGGCTGATGCAGACACGGAGGCCCTGAAGGAGCAGGTCGGCCACATCATCGCCAAGGTGGCAAAGCTTGGCAGGAAGGAGGGCGACCGCGTAGACTAGGGCTCCATTTATCTTTATCTTTTTGTTGCTGCACATTATGTCATGAACTTATTAGTCCATTGCGACAAGTTATCCTTTGTAAGATATTTACTTTATTTTGATCAATCAGTGCAATGTTATCTTCCTTGTTTCAATCTTTGACTTTGTATGTTTTTCACCCTACGCTCCCGGGGAGCTTGCCGGCAAGGGGCCTTTGCCGCGAGCGCTGAGTGCTGGACTCTGAGCAGCCTGCTGGCCAAGGTCTTCGCCGGCAAGCAACCTTGCCGCAGCTAGTCGCAACGCACTTAGCTTGCTGAGCGTACTCGGAAACGAAGCAAGGGCGCGACACTTGTCGCAGCTCACTTAAATCGTTGAGTGAACTCGAAAACAAGATAAGGGTGCGGCAAACTACGGGTAGGTTCCTCCGCGCACAGGTTTTCCATACAAAGTGTGACTGTTCAAGGAAGACAGCTAAAATTTAAAATTTGAACTGGTCAAATTCTAACAACTTATCTCTCATATGCTGCTTGCTTTCCGGTAAGACTTTTCTTTCTTGAACAGCACTTGGTTCGTCCTCCACCTCCTTCCCCCCCGGCAAACTTGTGCGCGAGGAACGTTCCTTCTGCTTAAGAGGAAAGAAAGGGGAGAGGGAAACAAGCATATGGCCTTTCGGCGTAATAGTGCTTACCGTATATCTGAGTGTTGCACCAAATGCCAAACAGAACATGCAAATAACAAAGAGAAGCATGCAAAAGGCAATCGATGTGAAAAACACAAAAGCTTTACTGATGCACGAGGTCTGCGCCCGGCTTTGTACAAAGGGTTACATGCAACAGCGGCAAAGCTTGTACAAAAGGTGGTTGCCGGAGCGGATCACGGAAACCGCGCCTTAGGGGTGAAATTTGCGAAGATGCTCTATGTTCCAGGAGTTGCTCACCGGTAAGCCTTCTTCGGTCTCGAGGCGGACAGCGCCGGGCCTCGTAACTTGTCTCACCCGATAAGGGCCTTCCCACTTCGGCGTCAACTTGTTGGAATTCTTGGCGGACTGAACACGCCGAAGAACAAGGTCGCCTTCCTCGAGACTCCTGGCCTTGACTTTGCGGCTATGATAGCGGCGCAAAGCTTGCTGGTATCGAGCAGCTCGTACAGCAGCCTGGAGACGTCCCTCCTCAAGGAGCAATGCGTCATCTTGCCGCAGTTGCTCTTGCTCGAGCTCATCATAAGCGAGTACTCGAGGAGATCCGTATACGAGTTCCGTGGGGAGAACTGCCTCTGCTCCATAGACTAGAGCAAAGGGTGTCTGTCCGGTGGCTCGACTTGGTGTCGTTCTGATTGACCAAAGAGCCGCCGGTAGCTCCTCTATCCAATTTCTTCCGCACTTGCGCAGCCTGTCAAAGGTCCTCGTCTTTAGTCCACGCAGCACTTCAGCATTTGCCCTCTCCGCTTGACCGTTGCTCCTCGGGTGAGCAACAGAAGCGAAACAGACCTTGGCGCCAAGGTCTTGGACGTACTGCATGAAGGTGCGACTAGTGAATTGTGTACCGTTGTCGGTGATGATCCTGTTAGGGATCCCGAAACGGCAAACAATCGACCTGAAGAACCTGACTGCTGACTGTGCTGTCACCTTCCTCACTGGCTCCACTTCTGGCCACTTTGTGAACTTGTCGATTGCAACGTACAAGTACTCAAAGCCCCCGACAGCACGAGGGAAAGGGCCGAGGATATCGAGCCCCCAGACCGAGAAGGGCCAGGACAAAGGAATTGTTTGGAGAGCTTGAGCTGGCTGATGAATTTGCTTTGCATGGAACTGGCACGCTTCACACTTGGTTACTAGTGCAGTCGCATCTTGGAGGGCTTCTTGCCAAAAGAACCCTTGCCGGAAAGCTTTCCCGGCAAGTGCCCTTGCGCCAATGTGGTGGCCACATATGCCTCCGTGTATTTCCGCCAACAGCTTCTGTCCATCTTCTCTGGAGATGCACTTCAACCTGACACCATTGAGTCTTCTTCTGTACAGCTCGTTATCCACGAATTGGTACATACTTGACTGCCTGGTTATCTTCTCTATCTCTTGAGGGTCGTCGGGAAGTTCTCCAGTTTGAAGAAAGCGGACGATCTGCTGCGCCCATGCCGGAGCCCGAGGCTCGACGGCAAGGACTAAAGGCTCGAGGGCCGCTGCGGGAACCTCAGCTTCTACGGCAAGGACCTCTGGTTCTGCCGGAGCTGACGGTCCCCCGGCAAGCTCGCCGGGGCGAGGCTTGCCGGGAACGCTTGCTTCAACTGTACAAGCCCGAGGACTTGCAGGAGCAAACTGTTCCTCAGCGTTCTGGTTGTTGATCTTGGGGACCTTGGCGGCGGTTTCAGGAAGATCCGCCGGCAAGTAGTCGCCGGAGATCAACTTTCTCTTCTTGGACTGCCCAATTGATGGTGTAACGGATGGCTGAGTCAGCTTGAGTAAGAAGGTCCCTGGTTCCACAGGTAACTTCATCGCGGCGCACTTTGAAAGGCCATCTGCAATTTCATTTTGAGCTCTCGGAACGTGCTCCATCTGCAAACCTTCAAAGTGTTCTTCAAGCTTTCTTACTTCATCGACATATGCTTCCATCAAAGGGCTCTGATAGCTCTTGTTAACTTGTCGGACCACCAACTGAGAATCTCCCCGCACAATCAGCTTTCTGATCCCAAGTTCGGCCGCAATCCTGAGGCCGGCAAGCAAGCCTTCATATTCTGCAGTATTATTTGTCGCTTGCTCCCTGGGAAAGTGCATCTGGATAACATATTTGAGGTGCTCTCCGGTGGGCGCGATGAGTACCACGCCGGCACCGGCGCCTTGCAGCGAGAAGGCACCGTCAAAATACATTACCCATTCACTTGTCGCTTCTTGCACGGGTGTGCTTGTTTCTTGAACTTCTTCATCTGGTGTTGGGGTCCACTCAGCTATGAATTCTGCCAAAGCTCGGCTCTGTATGGTTGAAGTACTTTCAAACTTGAGTCCAAAGCTCGACAGCTCCAGTGCCCACTCAACGATCCTGCCTGTTGCCTCTGGATTGTGCAATATCCTCTTCAGTGGAAAGCGAGTGACCACAGTTATCTCATGGGCTTGGAAGTAATGGCGCAGCTTTCTCGAGGCCATGAGGAGGCCGAAAAGCAACTTTTGCACACCAGAGTATCTTGATCTAGCCCCCTGGAGAAGGGAACTTACAAAATACACTGGGCGCTGCACCATCTTCTTCCGCACCTCTCCTTGCTCCTGCGCAGAGTCTTCCTTGTCGGTACCAGAGCTTGTCGGGACAGCCCCTTGCTTGTCGCTGGATTCGCTTGCCGGTGGTGCTGACTCCTCGTCGGACTCCCTCTCCGCTACTAACGCAGCACTAACCACCTGGTTGGTTGCCGCTAAGTATAGCAACAACTTTTCCTGTGGTCTAGGTGCGACAAGTATAGGAGTGGAGGACAGGTACCGTTTCAAATCCTGCAACGCCGCCTCCGCTTCCGGAGTCCACTTCATGGGACCTGCCTTCTTCAAGATTTTGAAGAAAGGTACGGCGCGTTCCGCAGATTTTGAAATGAACCTACTGAGGGCAGCAACACAACCTGCAAGCCTTCTGACATCCTTGACGCGCTTCGGGGCCTCTATCTGCTCAATTGCTTTAATCTTGTCGGGGTTGGCTTCAATCCCCCTCTGTGATACAAAGAACCCGAGAAGCTTGCCGGAAGGGACTCCAAAGACGCACTTCTCGGGGTTCAACTTGAGCTGTATCCTGCGCAGGTTCTGAAACGTTTCTTCCAAGTCTTGAATCAGGGTTTCTTTGCTCTTGCTCTTCACCACGATGTCATCCATGTAAGCTTCTACATTCCTGTGGATCTGTGGCTCAAAAGCAGTGTATTCTACCCTTGCAAAGGTTGAGCCTGCATTCTTCAATCCAAACGGCATGCGGATAAAGCAATAAGTGCCACATGGAGTGATAAATGCAGTCTTCTCTTCATCTTCCTTGGCCATGAAAATCTGATGATAGCCTGAGTATGCATCAAGAAAGCAGAGTAGCTCACATCCGGCAGTGGAGTCAACGATCTGGTCAATGCGCGGCAAAGGGAATGGATCCTTGGGACATGCTTTATTCACATCGGTGAAGTCTATACAGAGTCTCCACTTCCCGTTGGCCTTGCGCACGACGACTGGGTTTGCCAACCACGTCGGATGGATCACACCTCTAACTAGGCCTGCTGCTTCTAGCTTCTTGATTTCCTCGTTGATGAACTCTTGGCGCTCCACGGCTTGCTTCCTCACTTTTTGCTTGATAGGCCGCGCATGAGGACAGACAGCAAGCTTGTGCTCAATTACCTTCCTGGGAACACCGGGGATGTCAGACGGTTGCCAGGCAAACACATCGACATTCGCCCGCAGGAAGGCAACGAGCGCGCTTTCCTATTTGCTGTCAAGGGTTGCACTGATGGTGAAGGTACCACCAGTGCCATCCTCCTTTGCGGACACTTTCTTGGTTGCCGGGGGAGCAGCCATTCCTTTCTTACTCTTGCCGGTGGAGCTCGATGGAACGTCCTCGACGGCAGCGCAGCACTCCGAAGAGGTGCGGTTGCCGGAGTGGGTCCCAGAGCACTTGCCGGACTTGGCCTTCGTCTTCTTCCCCCCGGGAGCTTCAGCGGCAAGAGTATCCTTCTCGGTCGCAGCTGCCGCATCCCGGTAAATCTTGTCGGCGCAAATAAGCGCATCCTTCTTGTCGCTATGGACAGTGATGACGCTTATCGGCCCCGGCATCTTCAGCACGTTGTAGGCATAGTGGGAAGCTGCCATGAACTTGGCGAGGGCAGGACGGCCAAGTATTCCATTGTAGGGCAATGGAATATCGGCGACGTCGAAGGTGATGCGCTCAGTCCTGAAGTTGAGCTCCCCGCCAAAGGTCACCGGCAGAGTGATCTTTCCCTTGGGCTTGCTCCTTCCCGGGTTGATTCCTTGGAATGAACCGGTCTCTTCGAGCTCGCCATCTTGTATCTGGAGTTTCTTGATCACAGCGGAGGAGATCAAGTTCAGCCCGGCCCCGCCGTCAACCAACATTTTGGTGACCTTGAGGTTGCGGATGGTGGGAGAAACCAGCATCGGCAAGCACCCGACCGCAGTGGTGCGGTCAGGGTGATCCTCAAGATCAAAAACGATGGGCGTGCTGGACCATTTGAGGAGCCTGCGCGACTCCACGGGCGGCTCCGCTGCGTTTACCTCGCGCACCCACTGTTTTAGCTGGCGGTGGGAGGTGTGCAGGGAGGCGCCACCGTCGACGCACAGGACCTCCGTGGCCTTCTGGAACTCCTGCTCGCTGTTCTCATCGTCCTCCATGTCTTCGTCGTCATCTTCTTCGTCGTTGTCGCGGCCCCGGGGAGGTCGATCTCCTTGCCGCTGCTTAGCCTTGCCGCGGCGTCCTCCCCGGCCGTTGAACGGCCGCTTCTTGCTGGGCTCTTCCCCGCCACCTTGGGCCTTCTCCTTGTCGCGCCTCTCGTACTCAGCTTTCTGCTGCTCGACGAGATACTCGACGCGCTTGCAGTTGGAGAGATCGTGACCCTTGGTGCGGTGGATCTTGCAGTATTGCTTGTCGGAGCTACCCGGCTTGTCGGCCGCCGCTGCAGGGGCAGGCTCCTTGCCGGAGCCGCCAGCCTGCGCTTGCTTGGCGGGGGCCTCCTTGCCGGACTTCTCGACGGCAAGCACCTCCTTCTTGCCCTTCTTTCTGTTGTTCCGCCGCCGGCTCTTCTTTGCCGGGGCGGCGTCGTCGCTGTCGCTTCCTCCCGCGCCAGTATCCTCCCCGGGGAGTCTCCTCCCCTCTTCTGCGCGTGCGCACTTGTCAGCAAGAGCATAGAGCTTGCTGACATCCCGAATCTTCGTCATCGCCATCTCCTCACGCATGCGGCGGTTACGCACGTTCTGATGGAACGCGCTGATAACCGCGGCAGGGTGAACGTCGGGGATGTTGTGCTGCACCCGGCTGAAGCGTTGGATATACTTGCGCAGGGTTTTGCCTTCCTTCTGGGCCAGTATGTGGAGATCGCTCTCCTGGCCGTGGGGTTTGTGGCCGCCGGTGAAGGCGCCAACAAACTGGTGGCAGAGGTCGGCCCAAGAAGAGATGGAACCTTCCGGCAAGTGCATGAGCCACGAACGGACGTTCGGCTTTAGCACGAGCGGGAAGTAGTTCGCCAAGATCTTCTCGTCGCGCCCCCCGGCAGCTTGCACTGCGATGGTGTAGACGCTGAGAAACTCCGAGAGGTGCGTCTTGCCGTCGTACTTCTCCGGTACGTCGGGCTTGAAATTCTTCATGCTGGGCCACTGGACGCGCCGCAGCTCGCGGGTGAACGC
Organism: Secale cereale; assembly: GCA_902687465.1. NCBI lineage: Eukaryota > Viridiplantae > Streptophyta > Magnoliopsida > Poales > Poaceae > Secale > Secale cereale. The sequence goes on along the minus strand of LR738714.1, from coordinate 65,642,006 downwards.
AGGGCAACCTGCCGCGTACGGCAAGTCGCCTGGTTCACCGGGCGCGTGCGCGTCGACGGTGTTCCCAGCTCTCTTGTCAGATTGTCGCCGAGCTTCTCGGCGGCGCTCGATTGTGGTCCGAGCGTCTTCATCTCGCCGGTCGTCGAGGACTTGGCGCTGGTCCCGACGGGCCCGCGGGTCCGACGAGGCTGTGGAGCCGTCGTCGGGGTTGTTCCGGCGGGGCGGCGTCTTTTGCTTCTGCGGCGGGGAATGCACGCTTGTCGCGCCCCCGGCAGTCTTGTCGCCGATAGCCTTCGTCTTCTCAGCTTGCCGCGGCCGTGAGGTCGACGGCTGCTGTGGAGAATCGTTGTTGGCGAAGTCTATCAGGCTCCGTATAGTGGCCCTCCATTCTTCGGCTTTGTCGGCCGCTGGAGGAAAGTCGAGGAGCAGTTGCGCTCTCGCGAGCGCTTCTGCTGGAGTGGAAGGGAACGCGGGCGAGCGGTGCGAGGAGCGGGATACGCTCGGACTTCTAACAACGTTAGAAGGAGCGGGGTCCCGCGCCGGCGCCTTCGCTTTGCTTGTGCCCGGACGGGGGTCCGGGGCGTCCCGCGAGCCTCCGGTTTGGCCTTGTCCCAGCAAGCGGATACCACCTCCCGTGGTATGGCGCTGCTGGGCTGTCGTGTGCTGGGATGGACGCGGCGCGTCCACGGAGACCGAAGTTCGGTCGTCCGTTCTGTTCTTGGATCTGGTGGCGCCGTGAGTGTCCTCACCGGCGGCCACCCTTCCGACGGCATCTCCCCCGCCCACCGTTGGCTCTGGTGGCGGCGGGTGAGACGCAGACGGGCCTCCGACCTCCGAAGCCTTCTTCTTCGGGGCCATGGAGTTGTCGCTGATGAAGTTGGAGAGGTTGATGAAGAATGCGCCCGCGCGAACGCCGGATCAGGTTCGCACAACCTCGACGACCCCTACCTGGCGCGCCAAAGATGTCGGGGGAAACTGTCCGCCACGAACACCTATGGGACCGGAGCCCCTTGTCTGTGCGGTACGAGGGCGGAGGGAGCACAAAGAGCAGATCGTGGCGAGCACGCGGGCAGTTTTACCCAGGTTCGGGCCGCGGTAGACGCGTAAAACCCTACTCCTGCTTGGTTGTGTATTGAGTTTGAGCGCTCGGGAGCTTGAAGAAGCAGCTACACCCAGCGCGAGAGTGATCTAGGTTCCGAACCCCCCCCCCCCCACGTTGTGCATGGGCCTCCTTTTATAGTGCAAGGGGTCACCGACAGGTGTCAACGTAGGAGAAAGGGGTAAAATGTAAAAGAGGTGGTAGTTGTAACAGTGCGGGAACAGTGGAACTACAGTACAGAACAGTGGTCTATACCTACTTTAACAGTGGGGGACAAGGGCATTTAATACCCGTCGCTGTCGACCCCGAAAGCTCCCGCCTTAGCGTCTCCGTCTGCCACGGCGATGGATCCATCGCCGTGGAGTGCCACCGTGTACCCCAGGCTTCACAGCCATCCGCCACGCGTCCCTGGATAGGCCCCAGGGCGACGCATGGGCCGATGAGCTGGAGCGTGGGTACACAGCGCAGCCCTCCCGGCAAGCACCTTGCCGGGGCCTTGATCTTGCCGGGCCCAGGGAGCTTGCCGCTCCCCGGGCCCCTTGCCGGGGCACATATAGCGCCGAGGCGTTGTCTTCTAGTCTTCCTGGCAAGCTCCTCTTGCCAGGATCTTGCGTTAGCGGAGCAGTCTTGAGCCTGGTACGGCCTTCCCGGCAAGCTCCTCTTGCCGGGGTCTCAATCTCATGTCTTGTATACTTTGTTTTTGAATGGTTTAATAAGGAGCAGGAAGGTCTCCGGCGAGCCCGCAGTAAACCTTGCCGCAGGAAGCTGCAACTGCCCGTGCACAAGTTGGGGTACTGAGGTACCCCTACCTTAGTACACCGACAGCACGTCTTGTCAAAACAGATATCTTGCCCGCTTATTACGGGATCCTTATCAATGTGACGTGAGAATCTTAACTGCGCCTTATGCACGACCTTGTTGGGAACTGGCAAGGTTTACGGTTGGAGTGGGGGGCGTTTAGCATTCACCGCTTTATAAAAGGACTCAAATCTTACCTTTTATCCCCACGCTCTCCTCAAGCCCTAGTTCTCCAATCTCTCTAGCCCAAGGGCCCACATCTCTGGCGCCCTCAATCCTCAACTCCTCCACCACCGCCGCCCTTCCCAGCAATGGCTGGCTCCGGCTCTAAAGGCAAGTGGGAGGCATCCACGATCATGGAGAAGACCGTGAAGAGCCTCCGGAGCGCGGGCTATCTTGCGGATGATGTGGTGCACCGAGTCCCCGAGAAGGACCAAGTCATTCATGTCCCTACGACGGGTGAGAGGGTCGTCTTCCTCTCGGACTTTATTCGGGGGCTAGTATTTCCTCTCCACCCCTTTGTACGGGGCCTCTTGTTTTTCTATGGGATAGATTTCCATGATCTAGCCCAAATTCAATTCTCCACATATCTTCCATCATAGTGGTATGTGAGGTGTTCCTCCGTGTCCCCCACACTTCGGCCTATGGCTCAAAACCTTCAATTTGAAGCCGAAGATGGTCGACGGGCAGCACGCAGTGTGCGGAGGCGCCATGGTAAGCAAAATTCCCAACGCCACCTGGCCAAAGGGGGTGTTTGTGGAGACGAATAAGATCTGGCAGCAAAAGTGGTTTTACATCACTGAGCCCTGCGACACCAAGTGGGCTGTGATACGTCTCTAACGTATCTATAATTTTTGATTGTTCCATGCTATTATTTATGATGTTTCGGATGTTTAATGGGATTTGTTATACAGTTATATATTATTTCTGGGACTAACCTACTAACCCAAAGGCCCAGTCCAGATTGTTGTTGTTTTTTGCCTGTTTTAGGGTTCTACAGAAAAGGAATATCAAACGGAGTCCAAACGGAATGAAACCTTCGGGAGAGATATTTTTGGAGCAAAATACGCATGGCAGACTTGAGAACCACGGAGTAGGGCTGAACTAGCCTCCATGAGGGTGGGGGCGCCCCCCTATAGGGCGCGCCCCTACCTCGTGGGCACCCCGTCTGGCCCCCGGTGCCCTCCTTCCTCCTATATATACATACGTACCCCGAAACTATCAGAACAACAGAGAAAACCCTAGTTCCACCGCCGCAACCTTCTGTTCCGTGAGATCCCATCTTGGGGCCTATTCCGGAGCTCCGCCGGAGGGGGGATCTACCACAGAGTGCTTCTACATCATCATCATCGCCTCACCATGAGTTGTGAGTAGTTTACCACAGACCTTCGGGTCCATAGCTAGTATCTAGATGGCTTCTTCTCTCTCTTTGGATCTCAATACCAAGTTCTCCTCGGTCTTCGAGGAGATCTATTCGATGTAATCTCTTTTTGCGGTGTGTTTGTCGAGATCCGATGAATTGTGGGTGTATGATCAAGATTATCTATGAGAAATATTTGGTTCTTTTCTAAACTCTTTATGTGTGATTATTATATCCTTGCAAGTCTCTTTGAATTATTGGTTTGGTTTGGCCTACTAGATCTATAGTTCATGCAATGGGAGAAGTGCTTGGCTTTGGGTTCAATCTTGATGTGTCCTTTCCCAGTGACAGTAGGGGCAGCAAGGCACGTATTGTATTGTTGCCAGCGAGGATAAAAAGATGCGTTTTATATCACCATGTTTGAGTTTATCCTTCTACATCATGTCATATTGCTTAAGGTGTTACTCTGTTCTTATGAACTTAATACTTTAGATGCATGCTGATAGCGGTCGATGTGTGGAGTAATAGTAGTAGATGCAGAATCGTTTCGGTCTACTTGTCTCGGACGTGATGCCTATATATAATGATCATGCCTAGATAGTCTCATAATTATTCACTTTTCTATCAATTGCTCGACAGTAATTTGTTTACCCGCCGTAGAATATCGCTATCATGAGAGAAGCCACTAGAGAACACTATGGCCCCCGGGTCTATTCTCAACATATCAATCTACAATCTACTTTACTTTTCCGCTTTTACTTTCTGTTCTTATAACCAAAAATATCAAACTATCAACTCTATCTGATCTCACTTTCGTAAGTGACCGTAAAGGGATTGACAACCCCTTATCGCGTTGGCTGCGAAGTTCTTATTTGTTTGTGCAGGTGCGAGGGACTCGCGCGTGGTCTCCTACTGGATTGATAACTTGGTTGTCAAAAACTGAGGGAAATACTTACGCTGCTGTGTTGCATCACCTTTTCCTCTTCGAGGGAATACAACGCAAGCTCGAGAAGTAGCAAGAAGAATTTCTGGCGCCGTTACCAGGGAGGCTTACGCAAAAGTCATATACCAAGTACCTATCACAAACCCTTATCCTTCGCATTACATTTTTTGCCTCTCGTTTTCCTCTCCCCCACTTCACCCTTGTCGTTTTATTTGCCCTTCCTTTTTGCCGTGTGTTTACCGTCCGCTTGTCTCCTGTTTGCTTGTGTGTTATGTGCCCTCTATTAGCTTGCATCTTCGCTGGCTAAATTATGGATCCTCATCCACTTGCTAATCTCTTTAAGAGATCCAATTATGTTGAACCTATTGCTAGTGAGTTGAGTGCTCTAGATTATCTTTATGGGGTTTTGCTTGAAATTCATGAATCTGAAAATTGTGAGGAATTGTTAAAAGATATGTAAAACTCTAAGCTTGGGGATGCTAATATTGCTATGTCTAATACTTGTTGCAATGATCATGATTGGGGTGATTCTTCTTGCGATCTTGAAAATTTATTTGATCCCCATGATGAATATAAGATTTATAATAATGTTTGCAATAACATTGAAAGTGGGTTTGGAAGAGTGTCAACTTTAGATCCCACATATTTGGAGAATGTTCAATCTTATGATTTTTTTAATAAAAGTGGGTTTGGAAAGGTCATGACTATAGTTAATGATAATCCCACTATTTTGGACGAGTGTCAACTTCTTATGCATGTGGACCGTGTTGAGAATATGTTATGTGATAGCTATATGATTGAATTTACTTATGATCCTACATGCAATTATTATGAGAGAGGAAAATATGGTTGTAGAAACCTTCATGTTACTAAATTACCTCTCGTTATGTTGAGATTGCTATTGTTTCTTTCTTCTTCCTTGCATATGCTAGATCTTGCTTATCCTGCTAATTTGTTTTCTTATAAAATTCCTATGCATAGGAAGTATGTTAGACTTAGATGTGATTTTCACATGTTATATTATGCTCTCTTTGTGCTTCAGTTCTTATCTTTCATGTGAGCATCATTGAAATCTGAAGCCTATCTTAATGGCTATAAAGAAAGAGCTTGTTGGGAGGTAACCCAATTTTTTTTGTTTTCGCTTCTGTTTAGGAATAATGTCACAACTCTAGTTCTGGTATGCACTAGGCTAGCTTGATGTTGCATCATGTTTAAACTTCAAATGAATTTGAATTGGGGACTTGTGAAACCCTCAGAAACCTTTTGAAAAATGACCCAGATAAAAATTGCTCCAAAAGGGTCCAAGAAAATGTTCATGTTTCTCTCTAGATATATTTGTCAGAGGTAAAATTCAAACCAATATTTTTAGGAGCTCATATATATTTTAATTGGGCATTTGGAATTAATGCAATAATTATTTTGCCTTGGATATAAATTTATTATATATTTTATATATGTCCAAAAATTCTGATTTTTATTGTGACGGGTTTTGGATTAATTCCTAGGTCCTTGCAAAAAAATGTCAGAAGAAAATAAATAATTAAGTTTAGAAACTAAATCAAAACAAAATTACAGAAATAGAAAACAGAAAGAAAAAGGAAAGTTCTTACCTGGGCCACTTGCTGGCCTGGCGCTGTGCGGCCCAGCTGGGCCGGCCCATCTACCAGTCGTCGTCCTCCTGCCTACGACAGGAGGCAGGGGCACGCGCCACCGCCGAGCGCATGGCTGCCACCTCCTCCCTGCCCGCCTGCCCTCTCCCTCGCCACTCTGGACGCCCTGGAAGACGCCACGCAACGCCCCGGCCATCTCGCACACTCACCGTGGCTTCCCCTCCTCTCCCTCGCTCTCTCTCTCGCACCACCAAACGTCGCCGTCGCCGCCGCTCGCCGCTGCCATGGCCACCGGCCACCCCACGCCCAACCAACGTGCCCGAGAGCTCCGCCACTTCGTCCCCGTCCTCTCCGACGAGCCACACGTCGCCGGATGCCATGCAGCCTCGACTTCGAGCACGAGACCGCCGCCTCTGCAACGAGATCGCCGGCGACCCTCCGTCGTCTCTGCCGCCTCCCCGAGCCCGCTGAGACCACCATTCGACTCGTTGTGAGCCTCCGCGTCGAACCCCTCTTCTCCCCCTCGTCCTTGTGAGCTCCAGCCCTGTTTCCCCACCGAGGCCGAGACCTCCTCGCCGCCGTTCATGCTGCCGCCGTGGCCACCATCACCGAGAGCCGCGACTGAGCACACCACTGTGCTCAGCATGGTCCCAGGAGCCCAGAACGAGCTTCTGCTCGTCCTCTCGTCCATCGTAGCGCCGTTTCCGACAAGACCCGAACTCCGGCACCGCCACGAGCTTCGTTCCGGCAAAACTCCGGCGCCCTCGATGGCTCCCGTTGGCTTAGATCGATGTGGACGAGGCTCCGCAGCCCGTAGGTGCTTTCCGCTGCCCAAATGGTCACCGGAGCGGCGTTTCCGACGCCCTCCGCCGCGTTTGCTGCTGCCGGCGGCTTAACGCCGGCGGGGTTTGACCCCGCTGAACGTTTGACCCTGTGGGTCAAAGACAGGGCCCCCTCCCCTCAGTTAGTTGACCACGTTTAGTGTTAGTTAAGTAATTTAGTTAATTAGTATAGCCACTGACATGTGGGCCCAGCCCTGCTGACATTTTGGTTAGGATTAGTTTAGCACTAATTAAACTCAGATAATTAGTAGAGCCACTGACCAGTGGACCCCACTGTCAGGTTTGACTCTTGTCAGCCTGGTTGACCTGCTGATGTCATGCTTTGGTCATGCTGACGCAGTAATCCATTTCTGGGATTTAAATAAATCTTAAATGATTTATTTATTTCAGAAATTGTTTTAAACTTCAAAAAATCACAAAAATTCAACCGTAGCTCAGAATGAAATAATTTATATATGAAAATTTATCAGAAAAATTCAATCTATCCGTCTGTACCATTTTCATGCATGACAAATGAAGTTATACCTACTGAATATATGAAAACACATAAATGGCATTTATAAATGTTTAATTTGGAGTTGCATTTGAACCTTGGTTCAAATGGACTTCAACCAAATAAAAGCTAGTTGCATTAGCTCAAACAACATCATATCTTCATGCCATATTCATGCATCACATTGTTGCATATGCTTGTGTTTGATTGTTGGCACCATCCTTCTCGATAGGTCCTGCTCCGGAGACCGTTCTAGAGTACCTGTCAGAGGAGCAGTGCTCCCCCTGTTGATCTATCATGCAAGCAAAAACCCTTTGTTCATTCCGATACAATCCCACTCTCTCGCTCCCGCTCTCTATTATTGCATTAGGACAACAACAATTCAACTGCTACTTTATGCTGCGGTAGTTGAACCCATTCCTCTGCATGACCTGTCATTGCCACAGTAAATAGTTGAAACCCACTAGCATGTGTAGGAGTTGATTGAAGCCGTGTTGTGTTCTTACCATGCCTTGCTTGTTATTTCTTAGAGTGTGTCAGATCTGATTCATTGCGAATGAATTGGAGTGCAGTGATATGTTCTAATGCTGAGAGTTAAGTGTGTGAACACGTTCTGGTAAAGGTAGCGGTGAGAGGCCATGTAGGAGTACATGGTGGGTTGTCTCACTGGAACCGTCCTTAAGCACTGAGTTCTGTGTATGTTGTCCAATGACTAGCTACTACCACACATTGGAATGCTTAAGTGCCCCTCTCGACTTATTAATCAACTTGGTCTCTGTCCACGAGTCGCGACTAGTTTCTGGTGTTTGTAGGTAGTGTTATTTCTCTACCAAGTGGCACCCGGCAGGGTGGGCTTGGGACAGACTAGGCACACGTGGCCTGGTGTACCGAGTGGCACCCGGATGGTGGGCTCAGGAACACTGTACACATCATTTGGGGCCGTGATGGAAACCTCGGCCGGACTCCCTTGCGTGTGGAACCCGAATAGGCGATAAACCTGGACTAGAGTCTTGTGTGGTTAGTCAGGTCGTGGCCGACACCGTCGCCAGTCTTCCGATTGAAGGTTGCCGAGATACACGACGTGTACATGGCGGTAAGTGGCGAGAGCGTGTGTGACGAAGTACACCCCTGCAGGGTTTTTCATGATCTATTCGAATAGCCGGGTCCATAGTTATGGACTTCTTGGATGCTTACATGGTACATAGACAATTGGAAGTGGATACTCTACAATACTCAAGACAAGTGTGAGTGCTATGGATGGCCTTCTCGTAGGGAGACGGGGATGAATCCATAGTGGTGTATTGAGTGGTGATTAGTGGACTCGTGTGCGCCACCTCAAAGAGTTACCAGCAGTCGTAGTACAGGATACCCACTGAGTCAAAGCTGGCTTACTGCAACTAAACCCCACTTTGCCTTCTTGATACAAATTCATGTATGATAGGTTCTGATGTAAGTCCTGCCGAGTACCTTTGTACTCATTTTTCCCTAATTTATGTTTTGCAGATGAGACTTCTGTCTCACTAGTAGTTCCGCTTGGACTTCAACAAGTAGCTTGTTACCTCAGCTACGATCTTGTACGAGTGTTGTAGATAGTCAGGCTCTTCAGCCTTTTTAATTTGTAGTTGTCTGTACTCAGACATGTTATGCTTCCGCTTGTTGCTTGTATGCTCTGAATGTTGGGTCATGAGACCCATGTTTGTAATATCTGGCTCCTCAGAGCCTAGTGAATAAATACTTTGTTTCATAGAGTCTTGTTGTGATACCATGTTGTATTTGCACATATCGAGCATATTGAGTGTATGTTATTGAAATGCTTGGTATGTGTGGGATCCGACAACCTAGTTGTTTCCTCTTGGTAGCCTCTCTTATGGGGAAATGTCTCCTAGTGCTTCCACTAAGCCTTGGTAGCTTGCTACTGCTTCGGAACACTTAGGCTGGTCGGCATGTGTCCTTCTTCGTTCCTGTGTCTGTCCCTTTCGGGAAATGTCACGCGTTGTTCCTTTAAGTCCTTGTAGCTTGCTACGACTTGGGTTCATACGTTGATGACCGACACGTTCGTTGCTGGGTCATGTATGCCTGTCCGTGTAAGTTAGCGCCACCTTGGGATTATAACTAGTCATGTCGGCCCGGGTTCTCTGTCATATGGATGCTAGCGACACTATCATATACGTGAGCCAAAATGCGCAAACGGTCCCGGGCTAGGTAAGGTGGCACCCGTGGGGATACCGTGCGTGAGGCCGCAAAGTGATATTGTGTTTTACATGCTAGACCGGTGTGACTTAGGATCGGGGTCCCGACAGCTTTGGTATCAGAGCCTGGCTGCCTGTAGGATTACCAAGCCAAACTGGTCGAAGTTGAGTCTAGAAATTCTTTAGTTATATAAGGGAATTGATTGTGGAAGGGAACATACGGCTCTTTTACTCCTTATACCTGATGTCCTCTTATCTGAGTCATCTTACCTTTCCTACGAGGTTAAGGAACTAGGCTTCTCTTCCGTCTATCAGGATCACATGTTACTGTTCCGTAGTCCCATAGGATTGGTTGATCAGAGAAATACTCCAGTTTTCAAGTTCTTCCGGTGTAGATTGTTTAGTACTATCACAGAACCTTGAGTGATGTTGTTGAGTATGGTACTGCCCTATTGTTGCAGGATGACTCTTTTGAGCATTTTATTGCCGTTATGCTGCCGGAAATGGCCTAGGAGTTTGAGGGATACTCATTTCTTGTCCTACCTTCTATAGCCTGGTTGATGCTGATTCCGTCCTTGGTTTCATTTCTCAGGATGTCGTCAGTTACCCGAGGTTCAGTTGCTCGTAGAAAGAACCACGGAGGTGGTAGGGATGAGGAGGATCCTCCCGATCAGCCTTCGTTGACAGAGGTCATGTTAGAGATGGATAAGAACAAGCGAGAGTCTAACCGCTTGTTGGCACGTATTGAGGAGAACACCACACATCAGTGCAAAGAGTCAGCGACCATCCATGACTTCATTCGTTTGAAACCACCCACCTTCCATCATCCCATTGAGCCACTTGATGCAGATGACTGGCTCCGTAGTATCAATACTCACAAACTGCATTCTGCGAACGTAGCTGAAAGTGACAAGGTCATATATGCCACTTATCACCTGGAAGGTCCTGTTAGTCTTTGGTGGAAGAATTATGAGGCCATGATTCTAGATGGCCAGATTCCTACCTGGAGAGATTTCACTGAGGCTTTTCGCGAGCATCACATTGCTCAAGCCCTCATCGATCGCAAGAGAGAAGAGTTCTGTAGTCTTACCTAGGCTAAGATGGTTGTTGATCCTTATAGTAGAGAGTTTGAAAACCTCGCCCGCTATGCTACAGAAGAAGTGTCCACGGATGCCAAGAAGCAGGCTAGGTTCCGGAAGGGTCTCAACCCCAAGCTGCGTCGTGATCTTCACTTGCATCATTGCAATACATTCCAGGCTCTTATGAACAAGGCCATCAATGCAGAGACCGCTCAGCTCACTTACGAGGAGTCTCATAAGCACACCCGTGATTTGGGATCTTGATCCGGCACTAGTTCCCAGAAGCGCCGGATTTGGGTTCCAAACTCCGCTCTTCCACCCAGATATTCACCGAGGCCATCTTATGAGGTGCCTCATCCAGCTCAGTCTTATGCTCCACCCATGCCTATTGGTAGACCGCTTGTCAATGCGGGTCCACGACCTACCTCAGGGACTTGCTTCACATGCGGATAGCCAGGACACTATGCACGTGACTGCTCTCAGGCCAGTCTTGATCCACCCCAGCCCGAGAAGTCCGTTCTTCGTGGTAAGCCACCACGCAAGACGATCAGTGCCAATCCAGCTCCCACTAAACATGGACGTGTGCATCACGTCTCAGCTAAAGACGCTCATGATGATCCAAATGTCGTTCTTGGTACACTCCTTGTCAATTGCCATCCAGCTTCGGTTTTGTTCGATACCGGAGCATCTCACTCCTTCATCTCTGAAGGATATGCTCGTTTGCACGACATATCATTTTGTGATATGCCAACTCCTCTTGAAATCCAAACCCCATGATCTAGATGGCAAACTACCAGAATCAGCCATGGTAATGGAATCCTTGTTGAGAGACTGGTATTCCTTGCCTCACTTATAGCCCTCAAGTCTTCGGATATTAACATCATCTTGGGTATGGACTGGATGACAGCTCATCATGCCAAGATTGATTGTTACACTAGGTCTGTTCAGCTTACACACCCATCTGGCAAGATAGTCACTGTCTCCAGTAGAGTTGCAAAGCGTCAACTCTATTCTCTTAATGCCAGCCCCCTCCCAGACCTTGAAGATATCCCGGTAGTCCGCGACTTTCTGGATGTCTTTCCAGAGGAACTACCAGGTGTTCCACCTGACAGGTATGTAGAGTTTGTCATAGATCTTATCCCAGGAACTGTTCCAATCTCTAGGAGACCTTACAAGATGGCACCCCTAGAATTAGCTGAGCTTAAGGAACAACTTGATGAGTCCTTGAAAAAGGTTTTCATCCGTCCTAGTTCTTCTCCATGGGCTTGTCCCGTCCTCTTCGTCAAGAAGAAGGATGGTACAGACCAGATGGTTGTAGATTATCGTCCCGTTAACTTGGTCACGATAAAGAACAAGTATCCGCTCCCCAGGATCAACGACTTGTACGATCAGCTCGCTGGATCCTCCGTCTTCTCCAAGATGGATTTGAGGTTAGGCTACCATCAAATCAAGATCAGAAACGGGGACATTCCTAAGATGGCTTTTGTCACTTGTTATGGCCAGTACGAGTACACCGTCATGTCCTTCAGTATAACCAATGCTCCAGCCACATTCTCCCGCTTGATGAACTCGATCTTCATGGAGTACTTAGATAAGTTCGTCATGGTTTACCTCGATGATATTCTAATCTACTCGAAGAACGAGGAAGAGCATGCCGAACATCTTAGACTTGTGCTGGAAAAACCTCAGAGCACACCGCCTTTATGCCAAGTTCTCCAAGTGCGAATTTTGGTTGCCAGAAGTGACCTATCTTGGCCACGTAATCTCTGGTAAGGGCATTGTTGTCAATCCTGAGAGAGTTCAGGCCGTTCTTGATTGGACTCCACCTGAAACAGTTAAACAAGTTAGGAGTTTCCTTGGTCTAGCCAGCTATTGTCGCCGCTTTGTTGAGAACTTCTCTAAAGTGGCCAAACCTCTCATGGAACTTCTCAAGAAAGATAAAAAGTTTGAGTGGTCCCCACAGTGTGAGTACAGTTTTCAGGAACTGAAAAGACGCCTAACTTCTACTCCCATACTTGTGCCACCGGATTTCACTAAGGACTTTGTTATCTATTGTGATGCCTCACGACAGGGACTAGGTTGCATTCTTATGCAGGATCTTCATGTGATTGCCTATGCTTCTCGACAGTTGCATCCACACGAGGAAAATTGTCCTACACACGATCTAGAGCTTGCAGCTGTAGTCTATGCACTTAAGACTTGGCGACATTACCTTCTTGGTAATCGTTGCGAGATCTACACCGATCACCAGAGTCTCAAGTATATCTTCACCCAGCCCGATTTGAACCTTAGGCAAAGACGTTGGTTGGAGTTGATCTCAGATTACGACTTAGGGATTACCTACACCCCAGGCAAGGCCAATGTCATGGCTGATGCTTTAAGTTGTAAGTCCTATTGCAACAATCTCATGTTGCAGCAGGGACAACCACTTCTCCATGAGGAATTATGTAAGCTTAACCTTCACATTGATCCTCACGGATTCCTTTCTACCTTGGTGGCGAAACCTAACCTTGAGGATCAGATCATTACTGACCAGAAGTTTGATAGGGGTGTTACCCGCATCAAGAGAAACATTAATAAGGGAGTTGGTGGATGTTTCTCTATGGATGATTGGGGTGTTGTGTTCTTTGAGAATTTCTTGGTGGTTCCCAAGAATCAACATCTTTGGCAATTGATCCTTAAGGAGGCTCATGAATCTCCTCTCACGATTCATCCCGGTAGTACTAAGATGTATCAGGACCTACGCCAGAGGTTCTGGTGGACTAGGATGAAGAGAGAAATTGCTGAGTTCATTGCTAAATGTGACGTTTGTCGTCACATTAAGGCAGAACATCAAAGACCTGCTGGCACCCTTCAGCCTTTAGCTATTCCTGAGTGGAAATGGGATAAAGTTAGTATGGACTTCATCACCGGTTTTCCCAGGACCAAGAGGGGGAATAATGCTATCTTTGTAGTCATTGATAGTCTATCCAAAGTGGCTCACTTCCTACCTGTTCGAGAGAGTATCACTGCTAGTCAGCTCACTGACTTATATATTTCTCGAATAGTGTCACTTCATGGTGTTCCATTAGATATCAATTCAGACCGTGGTAGTCTTTTCACTTCTCATTTCTGGGAGAGTTTCCAAACTGCCATGGGAACCCATCTTTCCGTCAGTACCGCTTTCCACCCTCGGTTAAGTGGTCAGGTGGAATGGGTCAACCAAATTCTCGAAGACATGCTCAGAGCTTGCGTTATCTCATTCGGTATGGATTGGGAGAAATGTCTTCCTTTCGTCGAGTTTGCTTATAACAAAAGCTATCAATCCAGTATCAAGAAAGCTCCTTTTGAGATACTCTATGGACGAAGATGTCGAACACCTTTGAACTGGTCAGAAACCGGTGAAAGACAATTATTTGGACCGGATATGATACAGGAAGCAGAAGAGCAAGTTCGCATCATTCGTGAGAATTTGAAAACAGCTCAATCTCGTCAAAAGAGCCAGTATGATCGTCATCATAAGGAAGTGGCTTATGAAGTTGGCGACAAAGCTTATCTTCGGGTTACCCCTTTGAAAGGTACCCATTGTTTCGGTATCAAGGGCAAGTTGGCTCCTCGTTACATTGGTCCTTTTCGCATTCTCGCTAAACGAGGAGAGGTTGCCTACCAGTTGGAACTACCCCCACATCTTTCTCGAGTACATGATGTCTTCCATGTCTCTCAACTCAGGCTTTGCTTCTTGGATCCCATCCGCGGAGTGGACCACGAAACGCTTGATCTCCAAGATAACCTCACATATCGAGAGTACCCCATTCGCATTCTGGATCAAGCAGAGCGTGTCACTCGACGTCATAACATCAAGTTTCTCAAGGTTCAGTGGTCTCATCATTCCGAGAGAGAAGCTACTTGGGAGCGAGAAGATCGTCTCCGACTGGAGTACCCCTCCTTCTTTCCGCCGACTCCTGAATCTCGGGACAAGATTCTTTCGAGTGGGGGCGAGTTGTCACAACCCTAGTTATGGTATGCACTAGGCTAGCTTGGTGTTGCATCATGTTTAAACTTCAAATGAATTTGAATTGGGGACTTGTGAAATCCTTAGAAACCTTTTGAAAAATGACCCAGATAAAAATTGCTCCAAAAGGGTCCAAGAAAATGTTCATGTTTCTCTCTGGAAATATTGGTCAGAGGTAAAATTCAAACCAATATTTTTAGGAGCTCATAAATATTTTAATTGGGCATTTGGAATTAATGCAATAATTATTTTGCCTTGGATATATACTTTATATATGTCCACAAATTCTGATTTTTATTGTGAGGGGTTTTGGATTAATTCCTAGGTCCCTGCAAAAAAAATGTCAGAAAAAATAAATGATTTAGTTTAGAAACTAAATCAAAACAAAATTACAGAAATAGAAAACAGAAAGAACAAGGAAAGTTCTTACCTGGGCCACTTGCTGGCCTGGCGCTGTGCGGCCCAGCTGGGCCGGACCATCTGCCAGTCGTCGTCCTCCTGGCGACGATAGGAGGCAAGGGCACACGCCACCGCCGAACGCATGGCTGCCACCCCCTCCCTGCCTGCCTGCCCTCTCCCTCGCCGCTCTGGACGCCCTGGAAGACGCCACGCAACACCCCGGCCATCTCCCACAATCACCGTGGCTTCCCCTCCTCTCCCTCGCTCTCTCTGTCGCACCACCAAACGTCGCCGTCACTGCCGCTCGCCGCTGTCATGGCCACCGGCCACACCACGCCCAGCCAACGTGCCCGAGAGCTCCGCCACTTCGTCCCCGTCCTCTCGGACGAGCCACATGTTACCGGACGCCCTGCAGCCTCGACTTCGAGCTCGAGACCACCGCCTCTGCACCGAGATCGCCCGCGACCCTCCGTCGTCTCTGCCGCCTCCCCGAGCCCGCTGAGACCACCATTCGACTCGCTGTGAGCCTCCGCGTCGAACCCCTCTTCTCCCCCTCGTCCTTGCGAGCTCCAGCCCCGTTTCCCCATCGAGGCCGAGACCTCCTCGCCGCCGTTCATGCTGCCGCCATGGCCACCATCACCCAGAGCCGCGACTGAGCACACCACCGTGCTCAGCATGGTCCCAGGAGCCCAGAACGAGCTTCTGCTCGTCCTCTCGTCCACCGTAGCGCCGTTTCCGACGAGACCCGAACTCCGGCACCGCCACGAGCTTCGTTCCGGCCAACTCCGGCGCCCTCGCTGGCTCCCGTTGGCTTAGATCGATATGGACGAGGCTCCGCAGCCCGTAGGTGCTTTCCGCTGCCCAAATGGTCACCGGAGCGGTGTTTCCGACGCCCTCCGCCGCGTTTGCTGCTGCCGGCGGCTTAACGCCGACGGGGTTTGACCCCGCTGAACGTTTGTCCATGTGGGTCAAAGACAGGTGGGTCCCCACCCCTCAGTTAGTTGACCACGTTTAGTGTTAGTTAAGTAATTTAGTTAATTAGTATAGCCACTGACATGTGGGCCCAGCCCTGCTGACATTTTGGTTAGGATTAGTTTAGCACTAATTAAACTCAGATAATTAGTAGAGCCACTGACCAGTGGACCCCACTGTCAGGTTTGACTCTTGTCAGCCTGGTTGACCTGCTGATGTCATGCTTTGGTCATGCTGACGCAGTAATCCATTTCTGGGATTTAAATAAATCTTAAATGATTTCTTTATTTCAGAAATTGTTTTAAACTTCAAAAAATCACAAAAATTCAACCGTAGCTCAGAATGAAATAATTTATATATGAAAATTTATCAGAAAAATTCAATCTATCCATCTGTACCATTTTCATGCATGACAAATGAAGTTATACCTACTGAATATATGAATACACATAAATGGCATTTATAAATGTTTAATTTGGAGTTGCATTTGAACCTTGGTTCAAATGGACTTCAACCAAATAAAAGCTAGTTGCATTAGCTCAAACAACATCATATCTTCATGCCATATTCATGCATCATATTTTTGCATATACTTTTGTTTGATTGTTGGCACCGTCCTTCTTGATAGGTCCTGCTCCGGAGACCGTTCCAGAGTACCTGTCAGAGGAGCAATGCCCCCTGTTGATCTATCAGGCAAGCAAAACCCCTTTGTTCATTCCGATACAATCCCACTCTCTCGCTCCTGCTCTCTATTATGGCATTAGGACAACAACGATTCAACTGCTACTTTATGTTGCGGTAGTGGAACCCATTCCTCTGCATGACCTGTCATTGACACAGTAAATAGTTGAAACCCACTAGCATGTGTAGGAGTTGATTGAAGCCATGTTGTGTTCTTACCATGCCATGCTTGCTATTGCTTAGAGTGTGTCAGATCTGATTCAGTGGGAATGAATTGGAGTGCAGTGATATGTTCTAATGCTGAGAGTTAAGTGTGTGAACACGTTCTGGTAAAGGTAGCGGTGAGAGGCCATGTAGGAGTACATGGTCGGTTGTCTCACTGGAACCGTCCTGAGTTTTGTGTATGTTGTCCAATGACTAGCTACTACCACACATTGGAATGCTTAAGTGTCCCTCTCGACTTATTAATCAACTTGGTCTCTGTCCAGGAGTCGCAACTAGTTTCTGGTGTTTGTAGGTAGTGTTATTTCTCTACCAAGTGGCACCCGGCAGGGTGGGCTTGGGACAGACTAGGCACACGTGGCCCGGTGTACCGAGTGGCACCCGGATGGTGGGCTCAGGAACCCTGTACATATCGTTTGGGGCCGTGATGGAAACCTCGGCCGGACTCCTTTGCGGATGGAACCCGAATAGGCGATAAACCTGGACTAGAGTCTTGTGTGGTTAGTCAGGTCGTGGCCGACACCCTCGCCAGGCTTCCGCTTGAAGGTTGCCGAGATACACGACGTGTACATGGCGGTAAGTGGCGAGAGCGTGTGTGAAGAAGTACACCCCTGCAGGGTTTTTCATGATCTATTCGAATAGTCGGGTCCATGGTTATGGACTTCTTGGATGCTTACATGGTACACAGACAATTGGAACTGGATACTCTAAAATACTCAAGACAAGTGTGAGTGCTATGGATGGCCTTCTCGTAGGGAGACGGGGATGAATCCATAGTGGTGTATTGAGTGGTGATTAGTCGACTCGTGTGCGCCACCTCAAAGAGTTACCAGCAGTCGTAGTACAGGATAGCCACTGAGTCAAAGCTGGCTTGCTGCAACTAAACCCCACTTTACCTTCTTGATACAAATGCATGTATGATAGGTTCTGATGTAAGTCTTGCTGAGTACCTTTGTACTCATGTTTGCTTAATTTATGTTTTGCAGATGAGACTTCTGTCTCACTAGTAGTTCCGCTTGGACTTCGACAAGTAGCTTGTTACCCCAGCTACGATCTTGTACGAGTGTTGTAGATGGTTAAGCTCTTCAGCCTTTTTCATTTGTAGTTGTCTGTACTTAGACATGTTATGCTTCCGCTTGTTGCTTGTATGCTCTGAATGTTGGGTCATGAGACCCATGGTTGTAATATCTGGCTCCTCGGAGCCTAATGAATAAATACTTTGTTTCATAGAGTCTTGTTGTGATCCCATGTTGTATTTGCACATATCGAGCATAGTGTGTGTATGTTATTGAAATGCTTGGTATGTGTGGGATCCGACAACCTAGTTGTTTCCTCTTGGTAGCCTCTCTTATGGGGAAATGTCTCCTAGTGCTTCCACTAAGCCTTGGTAGCTTGCTACTGCTCCGGAACACTTAGGCTAGCCGGCATGTGTCCTTCTTCGTTCCTGTGTCTGTCCCTTTCGGGAAATGTCACGCGTTGTTCCTTTAAGTCCTTGTAGCTTGCTACGACTTGGGTTCATACGTTGATGACCGACACGTTCGTTGCTGGGTCATGTATGCATGTCCCTGTAAGTTAGCGCCACCTTGGGATTATAACTAGTCATGTCGGCCCGGGTTCTCTGTCATATGGATGCTAGCGACACTATCATATACGTGAGCCAAAATGCGCAAACGGTCCCAGGCCAGGTAAGGTGGCACCCGTGGGGATACCGTGCGTGAGGCCGCAAAGTGGTATCGTGTGTTACATGCTAGACCGGTGTGACTTAGGATCGGTGTCCCGACAAATAAATATTGCATATAGCTTCTGTTTAGATGTGATTTTGTGTTTTAATTAGTGTTTGTGCCAAGTAGAACCTTTGGGAAGACTTGTGTGAAGTTTATATGATCTTGCTGTGAAAAATAGAATCGTTAGCGCTCACTAGAATGGTCACCAGATTTTACTGAAGCGTGCTATTTAGTTGATTCTTTTTGCAGATGATTAATAGACAAATCCCTCACGTTTATCAATTTATTTCAATTTCTTTTGGAGTTACAGAAGTATGTGAAAACTGCAGGTTACTACAGACTATTCTGTTTTTGACAGATTTTGTTTTTGTGTGTTATTTGCTTATTTCAATGCATCTATGAGTAGTATTGAGAAGTATGAATCATAGAGAAGTTGGAATACAGTAGGTTTAACACCAATATAAACAAAGAATTAATTCATTTCAGTACCTTTGAGTAGTGGTTTATTTTCTTATACTAACGGAGCTCATGAGATTTTTGTCTAAGTTTTGTGTTGTGAAGTTTTCAAGTTTTGAGTATTGCTTTGATGGACTATGGAACAAAGAGTGGCAAGAGGCTAAGCTTGGGGATGCCCAAGGCACCCCAAGGTAAAATTCAAGGACAACCAAAAGCCAAAGCTTGGGGATGCCCCTGGAAGGCATCCCCTCTTTCGTCTTCAACCATCGGTAACTATACTCGGAGCTATATTTTTATTCACCACATGATATGTGTTTTACTTGGAGCGTCTTGTATCATTTGAGTCTTTTCTTGTTAGTTTGCCACAATTATCCTTGTTGGACACACATATTTGAGAGAGTTAAATATGGCCTAGGAATTGATAGAACACTCTATGTGCTTCACTTATATCTTTTGAGTTGAACAGTTTTTGCTCTAGTGCTTCACTTATATCTTTTAGAGCACGGTGGTGATTATATTTTGTAGAAATTGTTGATATCATGCTTCACTTATATACATTTGAGAGTCTATTAAAACAGCATGGTAATGTGCTTTGGCTATAAAATTAGCCTTCGCATGATAGACATCCAATATCAATGTAGTAAAAACTTTCACACAAGTGCATTGAATATGATGAGAAGTTGGATGCTTGATAATTGTTTTGAGATATGAGGATAGAGATATTAGAGTCATGCTAGTGGAGTTATTATGAAATTGAGAAATGCTTGTGTTAAGGTTAGTGATTCCCGTGGCATGCACGTATGGTGAACCGCTATGTGATGAAGTTGGAGCACGAGGTATTTGTAAAGTGTCAACCTTTGTGTGGAGGTCGGGGGCGCGCGAAGATCAACTCCTACCAACCTCCCCCCCCCCCTAGGAGCATGCGTTGATTGCTTTGTTTTGATGACTCATAGATTTTTGCAATAAGTATATGAGTTCTTATGACTAATGTTGAGTCCATGGATTATACGCACTCTCACCCTTCCACCATTGCAAGCCTCTCTTGTACCGCACAACTTTCCCCGGTACCATACACCCACTATATATCCTTCTTCAAAACAGCCACCATATATTTTTCCTCAAAACAGCAACCATGCCTACCTATCATGGCATTTCCATAGCCATTCCGAGATATATTTCCATGCAACTTTCCACCGTTCTGTTCATATGACACGCTTCATATTGTCATATTGCCATGCATGATCATGTAGTTGACATCGTATTTGTGGAAAAGCCACCATGCATAAGTTTTCATTCATGTCACTCTTGATTCATTGCACATCCCGGTACACCGCCGGAGGCATTCATATATAGTCATACTTGTTCTAGTATCGAGTTGTAATATCGAGTTGTAATTTAATGAAAGTGTGATGATCATCATTATTAGAGCATTGTCCCATGTGAGGAAAGGCTAAATCAAGAAAGCCCCTCAAAAAATAAAAATAAAAGAAAAAAGGGAAAAAAAGGCCAAAGAAAAAAAAAAGGTCCAAAAAACGGGACAATTGCTACTATCTTTTTCCACACTTGTGCTTCAAAGTAGCACCATGTTCTTCATGATAGAGAGTCTCATGTTTAGTCACTTTCATATACTAGTGGGAATTTTCATTATAGAACTTGGCTTGTATATTCCACCGATGGGCTTCCTCAAATGCCCTAGGTCTTCATGAGCAAGCAAGTTGGATGCACACCCACTTAGTTTCTTTTGTTGAGCTTTCATACATTTTTAGCTCTAGTGCATCAGTTGCATGGCAATCCCTACTCACTCACATTGATATCTATTGATGGGCATCTCCATAGCCTGTTGATACGCCTAGTTGATATGAGACTATCTCCCTCCTTTTTGTCTTCTCCACAACCACCCCTCTATTCCACATAGTGTTATATCCATGGCTCACGCTCATGTATTGCGTGAAAGTTGAAAGGTTTGAAAGAATAGAGTATGAAAACAAGTGCTTGGCTGAAATCGGGGTTGTGCATGATATGAATATTTTGTGTGATGAAGAGGGAGCATAGCCAGACTATATGATTTTGTAGGGATAACTTTCTTTAGCCATAGTATTTTGAGAAGACATGATTGCTTTGTTAGTATGCTTGAAGTATTATTATTTCTTATGTCAACATAGACTTTTGTCTTCAATCTTTCAGATCTGAACATTCGTGCCACAATTAAGAGAATTACATTGAAAAACTATGTTGGTTAGCATTCCACATCAAAAATTATGTTCTTATCATTTACCTACTCGAGGACGAGCAGGAATTAAGCTTGGGGATGCTTGATACGTCTCCAACGTATCTATAATTTTTGATTGTTCCATGCTATTATTTATGATGTTTTTCATGTTTAATGGGCTTTGTTATACACTTTTATATTATTTTTGGGACTAACCTACTAACCCAAAATCCCACTCCAGATTGCTGTTTATTTGCCTGTTTTAGGGTTTCACAAAAAAGGAATATCAAACGGAATGAAACCTTCGGGAGAGATATTTTTGGAGCAAAATACACACGGAAGACATGAGAACCACAGAGTAGGGCTGATGTGGCGTACACGAGGGTGGGGGCGCCCGGCGCGCCCCCCCTGCCTCGTGGGCACCCCGTCTGGCCCCCGGTGCCCTCCTTCCTCCTATATATACCTACGTACCCCGAAACTATCAGAACAATAGAGAAAACCCTAGTTCCACCGCCGCAACCTTCTGTTCCCGTGAGATCCCATCTTGGGGCCTGTTCCGGAGCTCCGCCGGAGGGGGGATCTACCACGGAGTGCTTCTACATCATCATCATCGCCTCACCATGAGTTGTGAGTAGTTTACCACAGACCTTCGGGTCCATAGCTAGTATCTAGATGGCTTCTTCTCTCTCTTTGTATCTCAATACCAAGTTCTCCTCGGTCTTCGAGGAGATCTATTCGATTGAATCTCTTTTTGCGGTGTGTTTGTCGTGATCCGATGAATTGTGGGTTTATGATCAGGATTATCTATGAGATATATTTGGTTCTTTTCTGAACTCTTTATGTGTGATTATAATATCCTTGCAAGTCTCTTCGAATTATTGGTTTGGTTTGGCCTACTAGATCTATAGTTCTTGCAATGGGAGAAATGCTTGGCTTTGGGTTCAATCTTGCGGGGTCCTATCCCAGTGATAGTACGGGCAGCAAGGCACGTATTGTATTGTTGCCATCGAGGATAAAAAGATGGGGTTTATATCACTATGTTTGAGTTTATCCCTCTACATCATGCCATATTGCTTAAGGCGTTACTCCGTTCTTATGAACTTAATACTCTAGATGCATGCTGGATAGCGGTCGATGTGTGGAGTAATAGTAGTAGATGCAGAATCGTTTTGGTCTACTTTTCTCGGATGTGATGCCTATATATAATGATCATGCATAGATAGTCTCATAATTATTTGCTTTTCTATCAATTGCTCGACAGTAATTTGTTTACCCGCTGCAGAATACCGCTATCATGAGAGAAGCCACTAGAGAACACTATGGCCCCCGGGTCTATTCTCAACATATCAATCTACAATCTACTTTACTTTTCCTCTTTTACTTTCTGTTCTTATAACCGAAAATACCAAAAATATCAAACTATCATCTCTATCAGATCTCACTTTCGTAAGTGACCGTAAAGGGATTGACAACCCCTTATCACGTTGGCCGCGAAGTTCTTATTTGTTTCTGCAGGTGCGAGGGACTCGCGCGTGGTCTCCTACTGGATTGACACATTGGTTCTCAAAAACTGAGGGAAATACGTACGCTACTATGCTGCATCACCCTTTCCTCTTCGAGGGAATACAACGCAAGCTCTAGAAGTAACAGGCGTCAGCGCCCGTATTTAGATCTGGACCCCTGGAGAGGCTAACCTCTTGGACAGACAAGAGCCCAGATTGGGGGTCTCAGGCGGAGGTGTTGGCGCTCCAAAGCCGTATCTCTGTTATGATTACCAAGCGCACCCAACTTACAAACGTGATTCAGGTAATGCTCGTCCATCTCATCCTTCCCTGCCAACGCCGGGACTCCTATCTATGGGAGTTCAATCCAGAAGGGTCCCGACCCTTGAATTATCTCTTCGGCACTACGCACGAAGACATATGGAAGCATCTCTTCAAGGCCCAGAAGGGGTGACCGGCAGAGACTGATGACAGAGGCTTCAGTACCACACTCACTGCATGAGAGGTAATTAAATTTTCTGCCGAATACATATTCCATCCATGCTTCAATTTTATCAGGAGTTAGAGTTCTTGCATTCTATCTAGGCCTGGACAAAAAAGGTAGAGCGGATCAAGTGTCCAGCTCCCCTACCAGAGGATCCAGAGATGCCTCGAGTGACGGTGATGTTGGTCTCGATGCCATATAAGGCGCCGGAGAAGAAGGCCAAGAAGAAGGGCAAGGAGGTCAAGAGAGACCCCCGCCCTGCTGGCCCTGCGGACACAAGGTCTGAGGAAATGGGCTCCCAACTCTCTCCCGAAGAAGGAGAGGAGGAGGAGGAAGAAGACGACTCCCCCATCCTGACAAAGGGGAGGAAAAGAGCGGCCCCTGCTGACGCAGGCAAGGCCGTGCCCAGGAAGAAGCTGAATCTTCCTGATAGTTCGGACTCATCATCCGAACACAGCTATCAAGTCCAGCCCAGAATCAAGCCCCTGGCCGAATCATAAATATTTAAACTGTTTATGTTCGGATAATTTTCCTTTTCAGCATCTAATATCTATTTCGCCCTTATATAGTCCTCCACATGACATCCCTGTGGCTTTACTGTCATCGGGGAATTCCCTGGCGTCTAGAGAGACCGAGGGCGATACCCCTCCGCGGGGTTCGTCGCCCATTGTGGGGGATACCGAGGTATCCTCTCTACAAATCCCCTTGCTCCAGCGGGTGGGGGTGGGAAGATGAAAGGGCATCCAAGGTAAATCCCTTGACCGCTGTCGACGAAGGGGAAGCAATCCCCATGGTGACCGAAGACGGGGGCCCAAGCAATCCGGGGCCCCACCGAACATTGTTCCGGAGTCTAGTGCGGCTCCAGAATCAAGTGACCAGTCCCCCATCATGAGGGCGGAGCAACTGCTCCCACGGTGCCTGCAGTCAATCCGGAGGCGTCGAACACTCTGGAGGGAGCACTGCAAAGTGCTTCAATCGTAGAGGAACACCGCACTCTGATGAGTGCGGTCATGAAGAAAATTCAGTCCGTCAAAGGCGGACTGAACGAAGCTTTCAACAGCCTACTAACAGGCTTTCAGGCATGCGACGTAATGTTTCTTCAAAGAAAACTTTTTATTTTAGATACATATATAGACAGTAGCCCTTGATGCTTAGTTTGATTTTGAACAGAATCAGACGAAGCATCCATGTTATAGCATATGATAGAGCTGAACTGTGTACTTTGTGCTTGACTAGGCTTGTCTAGTTGCGGCGTCTGCCCGAGCCACTGAGGTTTCCGAGTTAAATCGGAAACTTGCACTAGCTGACGAAGAGCTCGTCCGCATCAACAAGTGTTATGATGAAATGCAAGGTATGCGGGTTTAAGAATTTGAAATTTTAACACACTATATGTGTGAGCATGAGCTACTTTGTGTTATATGTTCTGGTGAAACAGCTGACGCAGCTACGGTCGAGGCTTTGAAGGGCGAGCTTGCGACGGCCAAGGAAGAGGCCAGAGCGAGTAAGGCAGCCACTGATAAAGCGGCTGCCGACCTGGAGGCCAAGAAGGCCCTGCGTCAACAACATGAGGCTCGGGTGACCAAAGTCAAAGTCGAGCTGCAAGATGCTATTCGCAAATGCGATGCATTGGAGCGGGTAAATTTCGGAACAAGCATCCGAACTCACTGCGGCAGTTAATGCTGCCAAGGAGGCACGGACGGAGTCACGTAGTGCTCAGAAAGGGATAAAACAAGTGCGTCAAATAACAGCTGGTAAGGTTTTTCTCTTGCAGAGCATCTTCGGAGGTCAGAGGTATCTTGGGCTGACACGATTGTGGAGTTCTCCAGGCGTGTTTGCGAATCTCCCGAGGAGCATCGCCCACGCCGCCCAATACTTTCGAGCCCGGGAGGGGAACAACATAGAGAAGTTGTTCTGGTCACAGTTCCTTGCACCAAACCATCTGGTGCCCCTCAATGACCAAATGAAGCAGCTGGTCGAGCTGCACAACATGGCGGGTACGACCATGAAGGACTTGATAGTCCGGCTATGGCCCGCTGATCCAATCCCAAGTAGTTACTTCAGATTGGTGAAGAAGCTCATTGAAGTGAGTCCGCGGGTTGACGCTATTAAGCGCTCGGCCACATGGTACTCCACCTCATTGTCATTAACCCAATGCTCATGGTAGGTGAGGATGGGTGCTCGGTGGAACTGTCACTCCTGGAGGCTATCCTCGAGAAGCAAGGGGAACCCAGTGGTCAGGTGCTCTTCAGGTACAGCGGCCATCTACAAAGGTTGAATAGGAGAGGTTAATAAGCTGGTGATATCTCAGGTTTGGTAAGGTTTAGAAAAGAAGAGAGGTTTAGAAGGTTTTTGAAAAGGGTCTCATCTAACTAACGCCCATGCTAACTAAGGCTTCATACAGTCAGGATGGCTCTGATACCAGCTCTATGGGGACCCCGACTTAAGAGTCGAGATCACCGAATGCACGTGTACAGTGATCCTAGAGATCAATGCTCACTGAATAATAACAAGAGTCTTACATCCATACATACCGTCTTACACAAATTGTGACCATTATGGCCAAGTCTTACATAGATAAAGCCTCAAGGGCTGAATAGCAAATAAACTCGAATAGCGGAAGTCTTCGTAGATAAGTAGAACCCATGCCATCTGCCTTAACCCTACATGCATTCTGACTGGGAAAGCGTCCTAGTTCGCATGTTCGTCTCCATAGAATTCTTCTTCAAATTCCTGCTCCTCCATGCCTGGCCAATTAAATAACCAGTGGCAAGCTAATGAGTACTTTGAATGTACTCGCAAGCAACCCATGATTTGGTTCAAGGTAACAATGCAAAAGTAACAATAAGCAACCTAGCTGCAAGCTAGCTAAGTTATTGTACCATCATGTAACATGCATCAATGAATTTGGGTAACCTCGAAGACAGGTTACAGATATCAACATGAATAGAGTTCAATTCTTTATCAACGAGTCAAGTCACCACCTTGACTCAACACACGCACATACTTTCACCGAGATTGTAAAATTCTGAACATAGTTTAAGTAGCACCTCCCAACTGTCCATGACCGTGGACACGGCTATTCAAATAGTTTTACACTCTGCAGAGGTTGCACACTTTACCCATAAGATCCGGGAAGCTTTCGTGTCACCCACGATCCGCAGTACCTCAAGTACTCGGGGGAAGCACCCGGTCATTACCTTTCCCTAGACGACACTAACATAGGGTCCACTCGTTGGTGCACGGCCCTCAAGTACAAATAATAGATCATGGGGCTTGCCCTTTTTCAATGTCACGCGTACAGGAAGTGACCAACAGTGTGTCCGGTGCCTTGTAAAAACAGTCATGGTCGCCTATCCAAGCACGACCCCGTCCTGGGAGTGACCTCAAGTCTCCCCCGTCACTAGTGATGTGGGCACCATGCTAGTATCAGACTAAGTAATCAATAATGCCTCGTCCCATAAGGGGTAGAGTGGTTGCACATGTTTGGTTGGGACGGTAGTCACACATAAATCTAATCCATCATTTCACCCACACACGAGATCTTTCTTGGCACACCACTTCTTCCTCAAGTGATGACCTAACTGAACATCACCCTCGGGCATTAGGGGCACCCGATGGGGCTTTCGAAAAGAATGCAACCACGAAGGATTCATGGCACATATGCATCACTAAGCATCACTACTAATCATTTCTCATTGCATCTAAGCACATGGTAAGGATCATGAGTAGGGTATGCATCATGTGGTGGTTTTCAACTAGTTCACCACCGCCACTCTTATTATCATGCATTCGGAAATAAAAGGGTTCCGAGGAACACAAGGGTATCATGGTCAAAGGGCTGCTTACCTGGATTGGCTTGGTCTTCAAGGTCTTCAAATCCTTCCCCTCCTTCTTCTTCAGCAACCTCGTCAAATACGGTATCTAATCGTCGCAATAAATAACGGGGAAATATGACCATAATAAAAATAGAAAAACCAAAGTGCTCAGAAAAATGTCAACTTATTTTTATAAAATACTAGAGGGAAAACTAAGATGGCAAAAATTCTTAGTTTGAGATTTGGAGTGACAGAATGGGGTGCATGAATTTTTGAACAGAGGTTTTATTGTTCAAATATAGTTTTAAATTTAAACAGAACAGAAAAGGTCCATGGATATGGGTGAAAGTGACATCATTAAATAGGTTGGATTTTTACAAGTTTTTAGGAACTGGAATTAATTTATTTGGATAAATATTTAATCCTGTGGAATTATTTGAAAATCCTACAGAAAAGAAAAAGGAAAAGGTTCCTGTGCAACTGGGCCAGAACGGCCACAGTGCAGCAGGCCCAGGGGAAAATCAGCCGAGCGCACGGGCGCCTGCGGGTGCGTCAGGTTTCAAACCTGACGGGCGGGGCCCGGCGTCAGTGAGAGGAGAGAGAGGCGAGGGCGAGGAGAGGCTGACAGGCGGGGCCCGCCTGTCATCCCTAACCCTCCGGCAGAGGGCCAGCGAGCTCACCGGCGGCGATGCAGGGCACGGCGAGGGCAGGCAAGGGCACGGCTAGACTCAGCGTTGAGTCACCGTTCTGGTGGAGGTGGGGTTGGTCGCCGGGGTGGCCTGGTTCGCCGGCGGCGAGGTCACGCGGCGGTTGAGCTTCGGGTGGTGGTGGTTCCGGCCGTTTCCAGCAGCTGCAGAAAGGGGAAACGAGGGGAAAGTGATCAGTGGGGCTTTGTGGTGCTAGATCGAGCGAGAGGAGCGGCGGGGAGGGCCTGTACCGAGCGGACGACGGCGAGCCGCCGCGGCGGAGCTCGAGCTCGATCTTGAGCTCGGGTGTGGGGACCCCGACTCATAAGTTGTGATCATCGAATGCACGTGTACAGTGATCCCAGAGATCAATGCTCACTGAACACACAGAAGCTGAATAACAAGAGTCTTACATCCATACATACCGTATTACATAAATAGGACCATTATGGTCAAGCCTTGAGTATAACATCGCAGCGGAAATCTTCAATGACAACTTGGACCCATGCCATCTGCCTTTAACCCTACAGGCATTCTGACTGGGAAGCGTACTAGCTCGCATGCTCGTCACCAAGAAATCTTCATCATAACATGTTCTCTCATGCCTGGCCAATAAAATAACCAGTGGCAAGCCAATGAGTACATTGAATGTACTCACAAGCAACCCAAGTGTGATAACAGAATAATTATGCAAGGCTCTACTGCTAGGTTGGCAGTTTTGCGGAAAGCTAGTTTTTCATATGCAATTATGATCAACATATAACAAGGGCATGCATGTGTCTGTAACAAGTATCAGTAGGTCACAGACATCATTATCGAGAAAGAGTTGTAATCAACTCATGCACAAGCTCATTGTGACTTTCTCACAATCACATCAACAATACCATCATACCGTGTTGTTTCCCAGAAACTTATGGACATAGTCTAAGTAGCACGACCCAACTGTCCTTGACCGCGGACATGGCTATTCGAATAGTTTGACACTCTTCAGAGGTTGCCCACTTTACCCACAAGATCAGGGGAACTTCCGTGTCATCCACGACCCGCGATACCTCAAGTACCCGGGGTAAACACCCGATCACTATCTTTCCCTAGACGACACTAATATGGAGTCCACTCGATTGGTAACAGCCCCGTGCCCCACATTTCACATCTCAAGATTCTTGGAGCCTCGCTCCCATATTCATCACATACCACAAGCACGGGGTACCAACGGTGTGTCCGGTGCCCTGTAAAGACAGTCATGGCCGCCTATCCAAGCACGACCCCGTCCCGAGAGTGACCTCATGTCACCCCCGTCACTAGTAATGCGGGCACCATGCTAGTATCGACCTAGGTAATCAATAATGCCCTTTCCCATATAAGGGTAGAGTGGTTGCGCATGTTTGGTTGGGACGGTAGTCACACATAAATCTAATCCATCTCTGTAAACAACACTTCCGTTAAGGCTCGGCACACTACTTCTTCACCAAGTAGTGCCCTAGCTCCTCATCAGCTCCCAGGGGCATTAGTGGCACCCACCGGGTCTTTTGCAAGTATGTCAGACCACACTTGTTTCACTCAATGCATAACCCCGACCCATTTGCGTAGCCAACTACTATAGCATACATATATCTATTCCCACCCACATGACCCTCATAGGAAGGTAGGGTCATGTTTGATGCAAGTTTCAACAGTATAGTAACAGGGGTAGCAACCAAAGTGGTTTCCACCTCAACATGATTCTGATGCATTGAATAATAAGGTGCTATGAGACATGCATAAAAAGGTTTCTTGAACATGGTCAAAGGGCTGCTTGCCTTATTCTTCCGAGTCTTCAAACCTTCTGGTCCATCTCCGAGTACTTCGTTTATTTCGTCAACTAACGATGGAAACAATCGTAATAAGCAACACAATCAAAGCAAAAATAAAAGTGCTCTAAAAATAGGAGTTGGACTTTTCTAGGATACCTCTGGTCATATGAAAAATAACCAAGGTGGTTTCATAGGTGTTGGATCAATAGGTAGTTTGGAACATTTCAAAGTGATGGAACCAAAGGGTTTATGGATTTGGAAGAAGTATACAGAAATATTTCCTTGAATGATGAGCAAATGTACCCATCATCAAGTCATGATTTTAGAAGCATTTAGGAGTTGGTTTCACTGGATTTGGATTTGAAATGAATTACCTAGGATTTTGCAAAGCTGATAAATATGAAGAAATGGCTCAATATTTGGTGGGGTACAGAAAGTTTTAATAAAAATGTTCCAAAACTAAGTTTGGATGTGGCAAGCACCTAGGAACTTGAATCACTGCATTTGGATCAAAAATGAGCTCTCTGTGATTTTCTAAAGTTCATCACAGAAATCAAATAAAGGCATTTGATAAATATTTGTGTAGGGAAAGTTTCTGGAATAATGTGCATGTTGCAGCATGTGAGAGAGCATGATTTATGGAGCCATAGGAAATTTGAATCATGCAATTTGGAGTTCATTTGAATTATCTAGGCATTTTTGAAGTTGACAGAATAAAGAAAAAGAAAAGGAATAAGGGTTCAACCTTATACAGTGCGCAGGGCGAGGGATAGCTCGCGGGCCGGCCCAGCGGCTCGGCCGTACATGCGCAGGGGGGCCACGCCGGAGGCGGCTTTCGGGGATGCGCTTCCGCGCGGGGGAGGCGGGCTGCACCGAAGCCGCCTCCACTTAAATTGCTGGGCCCTGCTGGCCGGGTCGCTGCCAGGTGCCCCCCCCCCCCCCCGCAGGGTCGTCTTCCTCCTCCCGCTCCCGCAACAGAGGGGAGGGGAGGCTCAGGCCGCGCGACGCCGGCGCTCGTCCCTGGCGGCACAGGCCACCTCTGGCCAGGGCGCGGCCACCGGAGGGGCCCCCAGGGTACGGCGCGTCGCGGAGGTCCCTTGGGGCGGCAGGGGAGGGGCCGGAGCACCTCCTACACCGGCCATGGCGGCGGCCTCGTCGGGTGATGGTGGAGCGGACACCACGGGGCACGGGAAGAGGTGGCGAGGGGACGGAGAGCTCCGCAGACCAGTGGTCGTTCTCCTCCTGGTGGCCAACAGGGAAGAGGAAGGCCACAGCGAGCAAACTTGGGAGGAGACCGACGGCGGCTCGACGGCCATGGAGGGGCAAAGAGAGCACTAGGGGAAGAGGGGGCATGTCTAGGAGATGCATGGGAGAGAGGAGGGTCCAGAAGAGTCAAAGGGCGCTCGGGGGGAGGCTTTATATAAGCGCAGCCACGGTGCACCGTGAGCGTCGTCCATGGACGTGCTCGGGCGTGCTCGTGGAGAGAGGGGGAGGGCCGGGGAGGATAAGGCCGACCGTCCTGCAGGTCGTGGACGTCGAGGGCACCTCGGGAGACACGGTCGCTCTGCCCAAGGCCGCCTGGAAGCCTCGGGAGGGCCGAGCTACAGTGCCTCGGTGCACTGTAGTGTGCTCCAGAGCGTGCCTTTGGCCGGCATGCTTATGTCTTTGCTTCCTGGCCGTGTCCCCTAGTGTCCAGTAGTGCTAGGGAGTAGTAAACAATGGGGAGGCAGTCTTGGATGCTCTGGGGAGCCTCTGGAATGAAGAGAGAGGTGAAGAAGAGGGTGAAAACTGCTGTCCAGCAGTAGGAATTGGGGTTTTACCCCCTCCAATGATTGAGCTGAGGACATAGAGAAGTTACTGGGGGTAGAGGATGATCAGGGGAAGCTGTGGTAGAAATTTGGGGTAAAGGGAAATAGTAAAAGGGGTCCAACCACTGGTTTTGGCAAACTTGCAGAAGGTGTTTGATCAACTTTTGGGGAAACAAATGACCTCCAATTGGCATGGGACTTAACAGGACCAAATGTCACATATAATTTGGCCCCTACACCAAATTTGAGCTCATTTGGGCAAAGTGGCCAATGTAACTTTGGTGAACCCTAGAAATCAACAGAAATGGTTTCACCATGTTTGAGTTAAGCAAATCATCTCCCCTTGATGCACCACTTGGTGTAGCATCATCATTTGGGGTTAGGATCATGCCCACAAAGTTTGAGGCTCCAGGTAAAAAGTTGGCAATGTAAAGTTGTTCAAATTTGAATTTGAACAGAAGTGGTTTTGGGATGATCTGATCAAGTTGCTCTATTCCAAATCTTGTGCCATTTGGTCTAGATGCCTTATTAGGCCATTCTAGCATGTTCACCAAATTTGAGAGCATTTGGACAAGTTTGGCAATGTAGAGTTGCTCAAACTTCAAATAAGGACAGAATGGTTTTGAGGGGATTAGAGGATGTTTCCTTGATCTTCAAGGCATGAGGCTTTGCAGGATCATCAAATATGTCACATTTGACATGATAGAATTTCCCTGGAATTTTTGGAGAATATTTCCTTTGTAAATATTTCAAAAGCTTGAAATATCCAGAAAGGGTTTTGGAAGGATTTGTCCAATATTTTGAACATGACTATGTGTTGAAACTCTTATATATGGACAATATATGTCCTATGAGTCTCCCTGAAGTTTGGCAAATATTTTTGGAATAATTAAATAATTTTTCCCTATTAAAGACCATTTCTGGCCTTAAGAAAAAGCTTTTACATAAAATATAAAAATAACTTTTAAAATTATACTTTTGTGGTTTCTGGGAGTCCTATACCTAATAGGATTCAAATAAACTTTTTGAAAGATTTTTCACACCCTAAATAAGGTACTTGCAGTGCAAACCTCAATTCAGGGGTTTTTGGAAAACTAATTTTAGAAAATACCATTTGGCCAAAATATTTTTATAAGAAAATTCTGTACTGGTCTATACACATGGCATGATCATTGGGAAAAGGTTTTGGGTCAAGGAGATGAAGTATAAGAGTTGGAGGATTTATTTGATTTTTAGAGCACTAGCAAACAGCAGACAAAAGTCAAATCAAGCAAAGTCAAAAACACTCAAAAGTTTTTGCAAATCCACATTTTTAACATGGATATTAGCTTAAGCAAAGTGACATGAAAATCAGGGTGTGACATCGGGTCTGTCTGGAGTGGAGTGAGTGGCGTAGGGGGATGATTAGGTGGGTGAGAGAGCGGTTGGTGAGGAGAGGAGGGGCGCGGGATGTCCTTTTATAGGCGAACGGCGAGGTGCCGTGAACCCGTGCACCGGCGAGCTTCTGCTCGTTGCCACAGGGCTCAGGAGGAGCTGGGGTGGTGTCTGTGGTGTTGCTGGATGCGGTCCAGAGCCGAGGAGAGGAAGAGAGAGAGCGGGGGAAGCATCCAGAGCAGCGCGCGTGCGAGGCCAGAGATTGGGGCTTGCGGGCGGCCGGCGCGCGTGCGAGGGCAGCCACAGGAGGGAGAAGGAGGAGGGGACAGCGCCGGGGCGCTTTGCGGATGTCAAGGCGCATCGACTGGCGCGAGGGGGAACCTCGAGGTTGTCGGGGGCTGCTGATTGGAGGAGGCTACAGTGCGGGTGTGAACTATAGCGCGCTCTGGAGCACGCTATGCTGGACGCGGCCACCTTGTCCGAGGGGACAGGTGAGGAGTAAACAAGTGGGCTGTGGCCTTGGATGCCCTGGTTACCCAATGGAAGAGGAGCGAGGTTGAGGGAGAGTGAAAATTGGGCTATCAAGTAGAGTAAAATGGTGTTTTCACCCCTCAATTATTGAGCTCTGGCCATGGGGAAGTTACTGGAGGCGCAAGGGAACCTGGGGAAGGTGTGGTAAAAAGTTGGGCTCAAGTAAACTAAGAAAAGGGGTGAAAGTGGTAACTTTGGAAAATCACCAGAAGGTGTTTGATGTGGTTTTGAGCAATCAAATGATCTCCACTAGCCATGATGCTTAACAGGATTAAATGGCATATGGAAATAGGGTGTTTCACCAAGTTTGGGCTTATTTAAAGAAACTTGCCAATGTAACTTTGGTGAACCCTAGAAATCAACAGAAATGGTTTCACCATGTTTGAGTCAAGATAATCATCCCTCCTTGATGCACCACTTGGTGTAGTGTCATCATTTGGGGTTGTGATCATGCCCACAAAGTTTGAAGCCCCAAGTAAAAAGTTGGTAATGTAAAGTTGTTCAAATTTGAATTTGAACAGAAATAGTTTTGGGGTACTCTGATCAAGTTACCCTTCTCCAAAGCTTGTTCCATTTGGTCTACATGCCTTATTAGACTATTCTAGCATGTGTACCAAGTTTGAGAGCATTTGGACAAGTTTGGCAATGTAAAGTTGCTCAAATTTCAAATATGGCCAGATTGGTTTTGAGGAGTTTTGATGATGTTTTCTTGCTTCCCAAGGCATGGGGCTTGGCAAGATCATCAAATATGTCATATATGACATGATAGAATTTCCCTAGAATTTTTAGAGAATATTTCCTTTGTAAATTTTTCAAAAGCTTGAAATATCCAGAAAGGGTTTCTGAGGGATTTGTCCAATATTTTGAACATGACCAAGTGTTGAAACTCTTATATATGGACAATATATGTCCTATGAGTCTCCCTGAATTTTGGCAAATATTTTGAAATAGTTAAATAATTTTTCCCTATTAAAGACCATTTCTGGCCTTAAGAAAAAGCCTTTAAGTAAAATAGGAAAATAACTTTTAAATTATATTTTTGTGGTTTATGGGAGTCCTATATCTACTAGGTTTCAAATACTCTTTGAAATATTTTCCTCACCCTAAACCAAGCACTTGCAGTGCAAACTTCAATTCAGGGGTTTTTGGAAAACTAATTTTTGAAAATACTTTTTGGCCAAATTAAATTTGTAAGAAATTACTATACTGCTATATACACTTGGTATGATCATTGGGCAGAAGTTCTGGGGTAAGGAGATGAAATCTACAAGAGGGGGTAGTTGACTTTAAAGAGCACTTGAAAATCACACAGAGAAAAACTTAATTCTAAATAAAGCCAAATGATGCCAAAAAAATTGCTGGTCCAAATTTTCATGCTTTATTGATGCAAATGACATGTTACAAAATGCAGGGTGTGACAGACCTACCCCCTTACAAGAATCTCGTCCCCGAGATTTCTAAACTTGGTCTTAAAAGAGATTGGGATACTCGGATCTAAGATAGTCTTCACGTTCCCAGGTTGCTTCTGCTTCCGTGTGGTTGTTCCAATGGACCTTGAAGTACTTGATGGTGCGGCTTCGCGTCTGTCGCTCAGCTTCATACAGAATGCGAATGGGCTTCTCGCGGTAGGTCAAATCAGGCTGAAGATCAATGGCTTGGTGATCAACATCCTTGTAGAGATCAGGCTTGTTCGGAACTTGGAGACACTTCAGGAGTTGTGACACGTGGAATACGTTGTGCACATCAGATAGATCAGGTGGTAGTTCCAACTGGTAAGCCACTTCTCCTTGTCGTGCAGTGATCTCAAAGGGTCCAATGAACCTTGGTGCGAGCTTCCCCTTAACGTGGAAATGCTTGGTTCCCTTCAGAGGAGTCACTCGCAGGTACACGTGGTCTCCGACACGGAAACTCATATCTCGACGATGAGTGTCAGCATATCTCTTCTGCCTTGACTTGGCTTCCTTCAAACGTTCTCTGACTAGTTGGACTTGCTCTTCTGCTTCATGGAGAATATCTGGTCCAAAGACTAGTCCTTCTCCGGTCTCTGACTAGTTGAGGGGTGTGCAACACTTGCGTCCGTACATCACCTCAAATGGTGCCATTTGAAGGCTCGACTGATAACTGTTGTTATAGGAGAACTCGGCAAAAGGGAGGCAATCTTCCCACTTGGCTCCATATGCCAAGACACAGGCTCGGAGCATGTCTTCGAGAATTTGATTTACTTGCTCTGTCTGACCTCCGGTCTGCGGGTGGAAAGCCGTGCTGAAAGACAACTTGGTTCCCAAGGCTGCTTGAAACTTCTTCCAGAACCTTGAGGTGAACTGGGTTCCTCGATCTGACACAATCTCCTTGGGAACACCATGATGGCTTACGATTCTGTCGATGTAGAGAGCTGCCAGCTGGTTGCCATCATAAGTAGTCTTGACAGGAATGAAATGGGCTACCTTGGTCAAATGGTCGACTATGACCCAGATGGAGTCATGTCCTTTATTCGACCTTGGTAATCCAGTGATGAAGTCCATTCCGACTTTATCCCACTTCCACTCAGGAACCTTGAGTGGTTGGAGCAACCCAGCGGGTCGCTGATATTCAGCCTTGACCCTTTGGCACACATCACACTTTGCAACATAGGTTGCAATCTCTCTTTTCATCCCGTGCCACCAGAATCTTTCCTTCAAGTCTTGATACATCTTGATCCCTCCGGGGTGGATGGAATACGGAGTGTCGTGGGCTTCTTGCAGGATCAGGTTCTTCAGCTCCAACTTGTTTGGTACGCAGATGCGGCCTTTGTACCAAACAATCCCGTGCTCGTCCTCGAAGAATCCTAGGGCCTTGCCTGGCTTCATCTTCTTCTTGATGCCTTCAATACTTGTGTGCCCACCTTGTGCCATCTTGACTTCGTCCATCAGGGTTCGTTTGACTTCCACATGGTCTAGAAATCCAGGGGTGACCAATTCCAAACTGAATTGTTCTAGCTCTTCAAACAGGGCTGGCTGCCTTTTTTGAATTATGGCATTCATGGAGCAAGCCTTTCTGCTTAAGGCATCGGCTACCACGTTAGCCTTCCCGGGGTGATATTGAACACTGAGGTCATAATCTTTGATCAGTTCCAACCATCTTCGTTGCCTCATGTTCAATTCCTTCTGGGTGAAAGTGTACTTCAGACTTTTGTGGTGTGTGTATATCTCACACCGTTTCCCTAGGAGGTAATGTCGCCATGTCTTCAAGGCATGAACCACTGCTGCTAACTCAAGATCGTGAGTAGCGTAGTTCTCTTCATGAGGTCGTAGCTGCCTTGAGAGGTAAGCTATGACTCGACCTTCTTGCATCAGAACGCTTCCCAATCCGGTTCGAGAGGCATCACAATATATCACGAACTCCTTGTGAATATCAGGTGTTGCCAGAACTGGGGCGGTGGTCAATCTCTTCTTGAGCTCTTGGAAGCTTTCCTCGCATTTTGGCGTCCATTCGAACTTCTTGTCCTTCTTTAGGAGCTGAGTCATTGGCTGGGCAATGCTAGAGAATCCTTCCACGAATTTGCGGTAATAGCCCGCAAGTCCGAGGAAGATTCTGACTTCCTTGACGGTCGTTGGAGATTGCCAATGGGTCACAGATTCGATCTTCGTGGGATCAACTGACAATCCTTCTTCGGTCAAGACATGACCTAAGAATCCAACTTTATGGAGCCAAAACTCACACTTGCTGAATTTGGCGTATAGTTGGTGCTCTCGAAGCTTGTCTAGGACCATCCTTAGATGTTGCTCGTGCTCTTCCTCCGTCTTCAAGAACACAAGAATGTCATCGATGAAAACAACAACAAACTTGTCCAAATATTCCATGAAGACTTTATTCATGAGATACATGAAGTAAGCTGGGGCATTGGTTAACCCAAAAGACATGACCGTGCACTCGTACAGGCCATATCTGGTTACAAATGCCGTCTTCGGAATATCTTGGGGTCTGATCTTCAGCTGGTAGTACCCAGATCTGAGGTCGATCTTGGAGAACACCTTGGCTCCGCTGAGTTGATCAAACAGATCTTCAATCTTGGGAAGTGGATACTTGTTCTTGATTGTAACCTCATTAAGGGAACGGTAGTCAATGCATAAGTGGATGGTACCGTCCCTTTTTGCCACAAACAGAACAGGTGATCCCCAAGGGGAGGCACTTGGGCGGTTAAACCCCTTCCTCAGCTGCTCTTCCAGTTGCTTCTTCAACTCGGCTAACTCTTCCGTCCCCATTCTATAAGGCTTCTTATAGATGGGTCCTGCCCCGGGCACGAGCTCGATGATGAACTCAATGTCGCGGTCAGGGGGCATTTCCGGTATCTCATCCGGAAAGACATCGGGATACTCGCATACTACCGGTACTTGCTCCAGTCCAACTGCAGACACACAGTTGACTTGAGTGGTTTGAGCAGAAGAGGAGTTGGAAGCAAACTTGACCTCGACTCCTTGGTCACTGGTCACAGTGACAGTCCGATTGGCACAGTCTAATAAGCCTTGGTGCTTGTTGAGCCAATTCATGCCTAGGATCACATCCAAGCCTTGTGATCTCAGGATGATAAGGTCTGCTAGGAAATATACCCCGTTAATGGTAATACTGACTCCCTTACAGCCTATCTTGGCTCTCGTCTCTGCTCCAGGGGTTTGTACCACCATGGGGTTATTCAGGGGTGTAGGGGTCATGCCACTTTTTAATGCAAATCTTTGAGTGACAAATGAATGCATGGCTCCAGAATCAAACAAGACAGTTGCAGGTGTTGAGTTGACAAGGAACGTACCCAGCACGACGTCCGGGTCTTCCTCGGCTTCTTCAGCAGTGACGTGATTCACACGCCCCTTCCCATGGTTAGGCGGGTTGCGAGGAGCTTGGTTCCTTGGTGGCATCCCGCGGCCTTGTCCTGGGTTCTGCGCATTGGGGCGCGGGGCATCGGGCTTCTTGTTGGGGCACACCCTTGAGATGTGTCCTGACTGACCACATCCAAAGCAAGTGACTTGGTTTGGATTATTGATCTTGTTGCCACCACTGTTATTGGGGTTGAATGCTGGCCTTGGGTTGGCATACTGCTGAGGCTGATAGTTGGTGCGAGGTGCAGGAGCTCTTGGCTGCTGGTAGGTTGGCTTGACCGGGGCTGGCTGCCACGGGCGAGGCTTCTGGTTGTTGGAACTTCCCTTGCTGACCATCTTGCGCTTGCGAGTGTCTTCCAGAGCACGTCGCTTGTCTTCAAGCATGAGTGCTTTGTTCACCAGGTCAGGGAAGGTTGGACAGTCGCACACGACAAGCGAGTACTGCAGGGTCTGATTGAGGCCTTCCATGAAGCGCTCCCTTTTTTCAGCATCAGTGCTGACATCTTCAGGAGCATACCTTGACAGAACACTGAACTTCTGCATGTACTCCTTGACAGTGCCACTTCCTTACTTCAAGGCTCGAAACTCACGCTTTTTGATAGCCATGATTCCGGAAGGAATATGGGCCTTGCGGAATTCTGCCTTGAAGTTGTCCCAAGTGATGTCTTGCCCAGCATGCATGACCTTGAATCTATCCCACCAAGCTCTAGCAGTCCCCCCGAGGCAGTGGGCAGCATAAGCCACCTTCTCGCGGTCTTCAGTGCATCCGACTAGTTCCAGCAAGTCCTCAATGGTGCGGACCCAGTCGTCTGCATCCAGGGGTTCAGCAGTCTCAATGAAAGTTGGCGGTGCATGCTTCTTGAACTCTGCCAACATGGAATGTCCATTGCCATTCCCCGCCGGCTGGCGGCTGTTGGTGACAGCTTGAGCAATCATCTCAAGGGTTGCGGTGCTGGCTTCGCGTTCCTCTCGGAAAGCTTGGAGAAGCTGAGCCATGTCCATGTTCGGAGGAGGTGGTGGTGGAGCTTGGTCGTGGGTTTGGTCTTGGCCGGCCTCTGATTGGGCGGATGCTCCGGCTTTAGGCTGCTGGGTAGAGGTACCAGTACGAGTTACAACAGGCATCCTGTTGGAGCGGTAAACGGTCTCATGATTTGGAAGAGGGAAAGCAATAAAGATGGGTGTCTAGTAAGGGGGTGGGTGTGACACTAATCATTTCATGCAAGGGCCGAAAGGGCCAAACACATTCATTAAAATCCAAATGGGTGACGCAGTCGTTTACATATTCCCGAAGGGAAGATACGACGTACATCCAAACACAACAAAAGCAAATACTAGATGGCTTCATATGAACCATACAAGGACTCGACTTCGCATAGGGGTTACACGACCTATCCTACCGTAGAGCTCACGAACTGGCATATCCGAGTTGCGAATAATGCCTAAGCGGCGGAATGCTCGGTCGCGTATTCTGGCTCTTGTGGGTCTTCCTCCTTGTCTTCATTTGTCTGGGCCCCCTTATCACTTGAGGGTGTGGGGGAGTGGAGGAGTTGGATACGGCGGTGTTTTGTCGGTGGTGCAGGGAAAAGCTTGCGATATTCTCTTGCCGTCATACGGCGTCGCCGGGGTGGTTCTTCATCCTTGGAAGATACATCTCATGAGGGCCTTCCGCCTCGATACGCGATAGCGGACTGTCCGGGAGGCGCACCTTCCTTCTTGATACTATCTGTCTTCTCTTGTGCTCGACGAAGAAGTGCCTTGGTCTTGTGAAGTTCTTCTCGGAGCTTCATCGATTCCGAGGCCAAATCTTGTGCCAAGCTGTCGGCACATAGGCTGAAGTAGGTCGGGAATCGAAGTGGAAGTCCTTCCTTCAGTGGAGGGGCTTGCGCACTGCTTTCATCTTCACCTTCCTTCCGGTAAGGCAAGAAGCGGGTTGTCATCTTGGCTGCCATCACCGGAAGAAGCTCGCGGAGACGGGTTAGTTCCTTGAGTGCAGCAGCCTCGACAACGAGGGGTAGTGTTGCCATATGGGGTCCCTCGAAGAACCAACTTGTGGGAGCATCGTTTGCCTTCACGATCACTTCCACATGGTACTCCACCTCAGTGTCATTAACCCAATGCTCATGGTAGGTGAGGATGGGTGCTCGGTGGAACTGGCACTCCTGGAGGCTATCCTCGAGAAGCAAGGGGAACCCAGTGGTCAGGTGCTCTTCAGGTACAGCGGCCATCTACAAAGGTTGAATAGGAGAGGTCAATAAGCTGATGATATCTCAGGTTTGGTAAGGTTTAGAAAAGAAGAGAGGTTCAGAAGGTTTTTGAAAAGGGTCTCATCTAACTAACGCCCATGCTAACTAAGGCTTCCTACAGTCAGGATGGCTCTGATACCAGCTTTGTGGGGACCCTGACTTAAGAGTCGAGATCACCGAATGCACGTGTACAGTGATCCCAGAGATCAATGCTCACTGAATACACAGAAGCTGAATAACAAGAGTCTTACATCCATACATACCGTCTTACACAAATTATGACCATTATGGCCAAGTCTTACATAGATAAAGCCTTAAGGGCTAAATAGCAAATAAACTCAAATAGCGGAACTCTTCGTAGATAAGTAGAACCCACGCCATCTGCCTTAACCCTACAGGAATTCTGACTGGGAAAGCGTCCTAGTTCGCATGTTCGTCTCCATAGAATTCTTCTTCAAATTCCTGCTCCTCCATGCCTGGCCAATTAAATAACCAGTGGCAAGCCAATGAGTACTTTGAATGTACTCGCAAGCAACCCATGATTTGGTTCAAGGTAACAATGCAAAAATAACAATAAGCAACCAAGCTGCAAGCTAGCTAAGTTATTCTACCATCATGTAACAGGCATCAATGAATTTGGGTAACCTCGAAGACAGGTTATAGATATCAACATGAATAGAGTTCAATTCTTTATCAACGAGTCAAGTCACCACCTTGACACAACACACACACACACATACTTTCACCGAGATTGTAAAATTCTGGACATAGTTTAAGTAGCACCTCCCAACTGTCCATGACTGTCAGGGATATTACTAGCAGGTATAAACCGGCTAGTATAAACCGGATTATGATAGTAAAGTTGTGTAATTGTAAAACCCAGTAGAGGTTACGGCCCACGAAGGCTTAGGCCCCATGTATAGAGTTATGGTTTGTAAACCGCCTGGTCATGTAACTTGAGAGACAAGGAAGAAAGAGCAGAGACCGAGGCGGACACAAATATGAGCCGGCCCCGGGACTCTGTAAACCGGACCGGACGTCGCC
Source organism: Secale cereale (assembly GCA_902687465.1). NCBI lineage: Eukaryota > Viridiplantae > Streptophyta > Magnoliopsida > Poales > Poaceae > Secale > Secale cereale. Next base: position 65,600,809 of record LR738714.1, on the reverse strand, counting down.
TCTATATAAAGGGACGACCCGGCGACGGTTCAAGGACAAGAAACAACCCGTCGAGTCACAGGCAAGCAATCCGCTCCCTGTTCATCGACGCCCAAGCAATACCAAACCAAACTAGACGTAGGTTTTTACCTTCCTCGAAGGGGCCGAACAAGTATAAAACCTTCTGTGTCCTTTGTGTGCTTTTAACCCCTTCAAGCTAACCCGTGCGATGGTTCCTCAACTAAGTCCGTTGAACCGGACATCTGCCGTGTTAATTCCACGACAATGACCGTGGACATGGCTATTCGAATAGTTTTACACTCTGCAGAGGTTGCACACTTTACCCACAAGATCCGGAAAGCTTTCGTGTCACCCACGATCCCGCAGTACCTCAAGTACTCGGGGGAAGCACCCGGTCATTACCTTTCCCTAGACGACACTAACATAGGGTCCACTCATTGGTGCACGGCCCTCGAGTACAAACAATAGATCATGGGACTTGCCATTTATCATTGTCATGCGTACACGAAGGGACCAACGGTGTGTCCGGTGCTCTGTAAAAACAGTCATGATCGCCTATCCAAGCATGACCCCGTCCCGGGAGTGACCTCAAGTCTCCCCCGTCACTAGTGATGTGGGCACCATGCTAGTATCAGCCTAAGTAATCAATAATGCCCCGTCCCATAAGGAGTAGAGTGGTTGCACATGTTTGGTTGGGACGGTAGTCACACATAAATCTAATCCATCATTTCACCCACACACGAGATCTTTCTTGGCACACCACTTCTTCCTCAAGTGATGACCTAACTCAACCTCACCCTCGGGCATTAGGGGCACCCGATGGGGTTTTCGAAAAGAATGCAACCACGAAGGATTCATGGCACATATGCATCACTAAGCATCACTACTAATCATTTGTCATTGCATCTAAGCACATGGTAAGGATCATGAGTAGGGTATGCATCATGTGGTGGCTTTCAACTAGTTCACCACCGCCACTCTTATCATCATGCATTCGGAAATAAAAGGGTTCCGAGGACCACAAGGGTATCATGGTCAAAGGGCTGCTTGCCTGGATTGGCTTGGTCTTCAAGGTCTTCAAATCCTTCCCCTCCTTCTTCTTCAGCAACCTCGTCAAATACGGTATCTAATCGTCGCAATAAACAACGGGGAAATAAGACCATAATAAAAATAGAAAAACCAAAGTGCTCAGAAAAATGTCAACTTATTTTTATAAAATACTAGAGGGAAAACTAAGATGGCAAAAATTCTTAGTTTGAGATTTGGAGTGACAGAATGGGGTGCATGAATTTTTGAACAGAGGTTTTAGTGTTCAACTATAGTTATAAATTTGAATAGATCAGAAAAGGTACATGGATATGGGTGAAAGTGACATCATTAAATAGGTTGGATTTTTACAAGTTTTTAGGAACTGGAATTAATTTATTTCGACAAATATTTAATCCTGTGGAATTATTTGAAAATCCTACAGAAAAGAAAAAGGAAAAGGTTCCTGTGCAACTGGGCCAGAACGGCCACAGTGCAGCAGGCCCAGGGGAAAATCAGCCCAGCGCACGGGCGCCTGCGCGCGCGTCAGGTTTCAAACCTGACGGGCGGGGCCCGGCGTCAGTGAGAGGAGAGAGAGGCGAGCGCGAGGAGAGGCTGACAGGCGGGGCCCGCCTGTCATCCCTAACCCTCCGACAGAGGGCCGGCGAGCTCACCGGCGGCGATGCAGGGCACGGCGAGGGCAGGCGAGGGCACGGCTAGACTCAGCGTTGAGTCGCCGTTCTGGTGGAGGTGGGGTTGGTCGCCGGGGTGGCCTGGTTCGCCGGCGGAGGAGCTTCGGGTGGTGGTGGTTCCGGCCGTTTCCAGCAGCTGCAGAGAGGGGAAACGAGGGGAAAGTGACTAGTGGGGCTTTGTGGTGCTAGATCGAGCGAGAGGAGCGGCGGGGAGGGCATGTACCGAGCGGACGACGGCGAGCCGCCGCGGCGGAGCTCGAGCTCGATCTCGAGCTCGGGCCTGTCTGGAGTGGAGTGAGTGGCGTAGGGGGATGATTAGGTGGGTGAGAGAGCAGTTGGTGAGGAGAGGAGGGGCGCGGGGTGTCCTTTTATAGGCGAACGGCGAGGTGCCGTGGACCAGTGCGCCGGCGAGCTTTTGCCCGTTGCCACATGTCTCGGGAGGAGCTGGGGTGGTGTCTGTGGTGTTGCTGGATGCGGTCCAGAGCCGGGGAGAGGAAGAGAGAGAGGGGGGAAGCATCCAGAGCAGCGCGCGTGCGAGGCCGGAGATTGGGGCTTGCGGACGGCCGGCGCGCGTGCGAGGGTAGCCACAGGAGGGAGAAGGAGGAGGGGGACAGCGCCGGGGCGCGTTGCGGACGTCGAGGCGCATCGACTGGCGCGAGGGGGGAAGCTCGAGGTGGTCGGGGGCTGCTGATTGGAGGAGGCTACAGTGTGGGTGTGCACTGTAGCGCGCTCTGGAGCACGCCTATTGCATGCCAGGGCATGCCTTTGGCTTGCTGGACGCGGCAACCATGTCTGGGGGGTCAGGTGAGGAGTAAACAAGTGGGCTGTGGCCTTGGATGCCCTGGTTACCCAATGGAAGAGGAGGGAGGTTGAGGGAGAGTGAAAATTGGGCTGTCCAGCAGAGTAAAATGGGGTTTTCACCCCTCAATTATTGAGCTCTGGCCATGGGGAAGTTACTGGAGGCGCAAGGGAACCTGGGGAAGCTGTGGTAAAAAGTTGGGCTCAAGGAGACTAAGAAGAGGGGTGAAAGTGGTAACTTTGGAAAATCACCAGAAGGTGTTTGATGTGGTTTTGAGCAATCAAATGATCTCCACTATCCATTATGCTTAACAAGATTAAATGGCATATGGAAATAGGGTGTTTCACCAAGTTTGGGCTTATTTGCAGAAACTTGCCAATGTAACTTTTGTGAACCCTAAAAATCAACAGAAATGGTTTCACCATGTTTGAGTCAAGCTAATCATCCCTCCTTGATGCACCACTTGGTGTAGTGTCATCCTTTGGGGTTGTGATCATGCCCACAAAGTTTGAAGCCCCAAGTAAAAAGTTGGTAATGGAGAGTTGTTCAAATTTGAATTTGAACAGAAATGGTTTTGGGGTACTCTGATCAAGTTACCCTTATCAAAAGCTTGTGCCATTTGGTCTAGATGCCTTATTAGACCATTCTAGCATGTGTACCAAGTTTGAGAGCATTTGGACAAGTTTGGCAATGTAAAGTTGCTCAAATTTCAAATATGGACAGAGGGGTTTTGATGATGTTTTCTTGCTTCCCAAGGCATGGGGCTTGGCAAAATCATCAAATATGTCATATATGACATGATAGAATTTCCCTGGAATTTTTAGAGAATATTTCCTTTGTAAATATTTCAAAAGCTTGAAATATCCAGAAAGGGTTTCTGAGGGATTTGTCCAATATTTTGAACATGACCAAGTGTTGAAACTCTTATATATGGACAATATATGTCCTATGAGTCTCCCTGAATTTTGGCAAATATTTTGAAATAGTTAAATAATTTTTCCCTATTAAAGACCATTTCTGGCCTTAAGAAAAAGCCTTTAAGTAAAATAGGAAAATAACTTTTAAAATTATATTTTTGTGGTTTATGGGAGTCCTATATCTACTAGGTTTCAAATACTCTTTGAAATATTTTTCTCACCCTAAACCAAGCACTTGCAGTGCAAACTTCAATTCAAGGGTTTTTGGAAAACTATTTTTTTAAAATACTTTTTGGCCAAATTTAATTTTGTAAGAAATTACTATACTGCTATATACACTTGGTATGATCATTGGGCAGAAGTTTTGGGGTAAGGAGATGAAATCTACAAGAGGGAGTAGTTGACTTTAAAGAGCACTTGAAAATCACAGAGAGAAAAACTTAATTCCAAATAAAGCCAAATGATGCCAAAAAAAATTGTTGGTCCAAATTTTCATGCTTTATTGATGCAAATGACATGTTACAAAATGGAGGGTGTGACAATATGTGGAGTAATAGTAGTAGATGCAGAATCGTTTCGGTCTACTTGTTACAGACGTGATGCCTATATACAATGATCATGCCTAGATATTCTCATAACTATGCGCTTTTCTATCAATTGCTCGACAGTAATTTGGTCACCCGCCGTAGAATTCTGCTATCATGAGAGAAGCCACTAGTGAAACCTATGGCCCCCGGGTCTTTTCTCATCATATTTATCTTCCATCTACTTTACTTTGCTTTATTTAGTTTATGTTTCTATACCAAAAATACCAAAAATACTACCTTATCATATCTATCAGATCTCACTTTCGTAAGTGACCGCGAAGGGATTGACAACCCCTTATCGCGTTGGCTGCGAAGTTCTTATTTGTTTGTGCAGGTGCGAGGGACTCGCGCATGGCCACCTACTGGATTGATACCTTGGTTCTCAAAAACTGAGGGAAAAATTTACGCTACTGTGCTGTGTCGGGGAAACTGATCGCCCACAAACACCTATGGGACTGGAGCCCCTTTTCGGTACGGCAAGGGAGCGGAGTTTGCACGAAGAGCGGATCGAGACGAACACGCGAGCAGTTTACCCAGGTTCGGGCAGCACGGATGCGTAAAACCCTACTCCTGCCTTGGTTTGTATTGCGTTCTTGGCTCGGGAGCGAGAAGAGCTACATTACTTATCGCTAGCAACACCGAGCGTGAGAGTGATCGAAGATCCGAACCCCTTCTACGTTGCGCATGGGCCTCCTTTTATAGATCAAAGGGGTCACCGACAGGTGGCCACGTAGGTGAGGGTAAAAATGTAAAAACGGTGGTAGTTGGAATAGTGTATGCATAGTGCTCTATACCTAACCCTGACGGCAGGGGAAAAGGGCATTAAATGCCCGTCGCCGTCGCCCCAAACAGTGCAAAAAGCGTCCGTAAGGGCGTCTCCGTCCGCCACGAAGGTGGCCTCATCATCGCAGCTTGCCACCGTGTACCCTAGGCTGCACAGCCTTCCGCCACGCGTGCCTGGAAGGGCCCCAGGGCGACGCGTGGGCGGATGAGCTGGAGTGCGGGTACTTAGTGGAAGCTTGCCGCGGCGAGCGCCTTGCCATGGCCGCCATCTTGTCGCGCCTGGGAGCTTGTCGCTCCTCGGGCCTTGCCGGGACGCGTGGCGCGTCGCGGCAAGTCTCTTGAAATGTCGTGTTTGGCCTTCCTGGCAAGCTCCTCTTGCCAGGGTCTTGTACCAAAGAGGTGGTCTTGAGCCTTGAATGGCCTTCCCGGCAAGCTCCTCTTGCTGGGGCCTTGTTTCTTTAACTTGAATACTTTGTTCTTGAATGGCTCCAAAGGAACCATAGTGGGCCTTGGCGGACGCGCGGCAAGCCCTGCCCCGGGACGCTGCTACTGTCGGATACTAAGGTACCCCTACTTTAGTACACCGACAGGAGCCCCCGGGCCTGGGCCACACACGGTGCCGAGCGCTGTTGGGCCAGGCCCAAAATAGTGCACAGGCACACGCGGCCCATGGCGTGCCGTATCCCACTACGTATCCACCGCGCCTCTCCCTAACGGCACGCGTCGATTGCAGCGTCGTGGGAGAGATCGTGGCCTGTTTCTTTAATAGAGAAATGCGGAACACCCCCCCTCTCCCCCCTTAAAAGCAGGGGAAAACAGGGGCAGTTCCTTCCATTCGTCCGCTGCTTCTTCATCCTCCAGAAACCCTCTCTGCTCCCCTCCTCCCCGAAGGTTGAAAGAGAGCAGCGCTCCGCCCTTCCTCCGCCGCCGCCAGCATCCTCAGCGCCGTCGACTTCCCCCGCCGTCCCCGCCATGGCCCCGAAGGGCGACAAGGCGAAGGCCGCGAAGACCGCCAAGGCGCTGAAGCTAGCAGCAATGCGGAAGAAGATGGCGGTCTTCCCGCCGAGGCTCAGCGCGGAGGAGCTGAAGGACTCCTTCTATCTCTTCTGGTCGAGGGAGACAAAGGCGCATCCGCGCACCAAGGTACTCCCCGCCGTGGCCTGTGATATGTTTCCGGGAGGCTACGCCTTTTTTGCTCTGTTCTTCTACTGCGAGCTCTGCCCGCCCTACTCGGAGTTCTTCTGCGATATCATGAATACCTACGGGTTTCATCTCCTTGATTTTACCCCAAACGCTGTCTTGACCATGGCCGTTTTCGCACATCTGTGCGAAAACTTCGTCGGAGTCTACCCCAATGTAGCTCTCTTCCGCCATTACTTCACGCCCCGAGTCGAGTCTGGGTCTCCTCTGTCCGGCGGAATTTCTTGGATCTTCAGGCTCCATAAGAAAGAGGCTTACTTGACTGGGGAGCTCCGCGGCAAGTGGGAAGAATGGAGGGCCAACTTGTGCTGGATCATGGAGGACGATCCACAGCAGTTCACTTCCCGGCGCCAAGTTGCAATAGTGCGCGGCAATGACTGGAGTGACCTGGCCCCTGAGGACGACAAGCTGAAGATAGCCACCACTAGGATTCTTCGCCTCCGGCAAGCCGAGCTCACTGTAGGTGCCGTCTGGGCAGACTTTCTTCGCCGCCGCATCGCTCCCTTGCAGGAGAGAAAAAGGCCTGCTTGGGAGTTTGATAATGCGGTAGACATCATGAGGCTGCGCCCGGGCCTCAACTATAATTTCACGGTCTTGGAGCTCAACGCAATGCTCCAAGCGCTATTCAAGTACGACCCCAAGCATCCGGAGTGGTTTGCGTTGCCGCGGGGCGTAGTTCCGTCGTGCAACAACGCGTCGCTCAGCGCCATTCGTGCGGTGATGCCGTGGTGTGACTCCCACGGAATCGACCCCACTTGGCGGGAACCTTCCGACGAGGCTGTGCAAACATTCTTCGACAACTTGGTGGAGCTGCCAGTCAAGCCCGACGAGAAGAGGGGCCTCACTCGTGACACCACCGATGAGGAGATGGCGTATATTGCCACCAGGTTGGAGGAGGCAGCTGCAGCCAGGGCTGCGGGCGAGTTTGGATATACTGTGGAGGAGGCGGATGCAGCGGAGGCGGTAAGTCTGGCCGAGGAGGAAGAGTTCCTCAAAGTGGGAAAGCTTGTCGCGCGACCTGCCGGGACAAGCGAGGCCGCCGAGCAAGGCACGGAGTCGAGTGGGCCCGCCGAGCAGGGCGTCGAATCAAGCGATCCTGCCGAAGACTCAGGCGGGTCGCTGAATCTCGACTCCTCTTCTTCGTCCTCGGGGAGCTCACCACCACCACCAAGTCCTCCAGTTGCGCCGAAAAGGCGCATCCGCAAGGCCGCAGACGTGATGGGGCGGCAGACGAGCCAGCAGCCGCAGCGCCGCCCGACACGCGCCACCATGATGAGCAAGGCCGCTAAGGGAGCGCCCCGTGCCTCAGCGGCAACAGGAGGGGGATCTTCCCGGACTGGCGCCCCCGTGCCCACCGCCCCTCGAGCTTCGGCGGCAACCGGAGCGGGGTCTTCTCAGACCACCGTCCCGGCCCCCGCCAAGCGGCCAAGGGGGCAGACTCCTCCAGCTCCTCGTGCCGGGACGCGCGAGCCGAATTTCGACTTTTCGGCGCTCAGCTCCAGCGACGAGGAGGAGGAAGAGTAAGTCTTCGTGATTCTTGTTTCTCGTTGATTTTCTGTTGATCCTTGTCTTGTATCTTCTTCGCCTGATTCTGATCTTGTTTTTCTTCCAGGACCTTGGCCCAGAGGGCGGCGAAGAGGGCCAAGATCCCGGTGGTCGATCTTGAGGACGAGCCCGCCGCAGCAACAGGGGATGCGCCTGCGACAAGCTTGCCGGACCAGGCAGATGCTCCCCGGAGCAGCCCCCAGCACAGCCCCCAGCGTAAGTCTTCTGTCCACTCTCCACTTGTCGAGCGCGCGTGGGTTTCCTATCCTTGTTAACGTTTTGTCTGTTTGTTGACTTGTGCAGAAGCAGAGCAGCAGCCTCAGGAGCGCCAAGAGATTGCTCCCGACGAGCCGCACGTCCCGACCTCTCCGCCAAGGAGGAGCTCCCCGGCGAGTACTCCGCCAAGGGAAGGCACCCTACCAAGGGAAGGCACCCCGCCAAGGGAAGGCGCCAGCGGCCCTCCGCCGGCGGGAGCTACCACCACGCCGCCGAGGGAGAACTCCCCGGCAAGGAACCCCATCGAAGAGGAGGCCCGCGCAGGTAAACTCCTGAACTTTTCTTTTTCTGATTTTCTCTTTTTGGATATTCGCCTGACCATTATTTTCTTCTTTCTTCTTCTTTTCTTGGCTTCAGATCCGTCCGTAGCAGAGCCCATGGAGACGGAAGTCACCGTCGAGGAGGACGCGCGCGGCGACATCGGCGACGCTGCAGCCACTGAAGGGGCGGCCGGCGCTGACGAGCCCGCCGTCGAAGAGGCAGCCAAGGCCGCCGGCGCGGCAGCCGAGGAGGGTACCGGCAGTCGCACGGACGGCCCTGAGGCCGCAGGAGCGTCAGACGCTGCGTCGACTGCCGACCCCGCCACTGCCGCGGCCGAAACAGGCGCCTACCTGGAGGCCGGCAACGGAGTCTTCATCCAGCTCCCGTGGGCGTCCACGTCAAGGGCGCCCGCGGAAGGAGAGGTCTTCGACGGGGAGGTCGTCGCCTCCGCCGGCCTAAAGTTCGTCGACGCGCCTGGCAGCAGTAGCGAACCCGAGGAGGAGCGGCTTCTGCGGAGGCTTCTGGCCCTGTACCGCGCCAGGCAGGCCAAGTTGGAGTCCCGAGAGGCTCTGGCCGCCAAGGCGGGTACTGACTTGGAGAAGCGCGCTGAAGAGCTCCGGGCCGCCAACCAAGCAGCCCTCCGATCCTTGGCGGAGGAGCGGGAGGAGCTCGCCGAGGCGCATCAGGCGTTTATTCTTGAGAAGGCCGAAGCAGAGGAGCAGCAACGGCTCGCCGTCGAGGAGTTGTCCCGGCGGGAAGGTGAACTAACGCAGCGGAAGGTCGACCTCGACAGCCACGAGGACGACCTTGCCGCGCGTCAACAGTCTCTTGGCGGAGCTCTGCAGGAAGCGAAGGACGCCGCTGCAGCTGCTGAGACCGCCAAGAGAGACTTGGAGGCGAGGGTGGCGCAACTGGAGGCCCAGTTGAAGACGAGCGAAGAGAAGGTTGCCGCACTTGTGTCGGAGACGGAGAAGGACGCCCACAGTCACTCCGAGCTGCAGGTCCGCCTCTCCGACAAGGGCAAGGAGCTTGCCGTCGCCAAGGACTCCATCGTCGATCTGGAGTTGAAGCTTTCCACCCTCACCGCATCACTTGATGGCGCGAGAGAGCGGGAGACGAAACTGAAGGAGGATCTCAGGGGCGAGAGGGCACTGTTGGAGAGTGCCGCTATCTCCCAAAACAACTTCAGGCAAACCGTCGAGCTCTGGACGGAGGGTCTTGTCCTTGCCGCCACCAACATTGACAAGGAGCTGGAACTGCTGGGGGCGGAGTATCTCGGGTACTCCACCGACGAGAATCTCGACCCCAGCGCCAAGCTTACCTTGTTCCTCCAGGGCGTGGGGACGGCCCTCCAGCAGCTCCGGGAAAAGATTCCCACGGAGCTGGCGAACGAGGCACGCAGGCTCTGCACGGGCGTCTTGGAGATGGTGCTGATGAAGATAGTCTTCCGCAACCCAGGACTCAATCTCAATAACGTCCTCAGGACCATGCCGCCCGACGCCGACCAGGAGACGCTCAAGGCCCTTGTCGCACCTATCATGGCCAAGGTGGGCAAGATCAAGAGAGTCGAAGGCGACCGCGCGGATTAGGCCGTTTTCCTTTCTGCTTCCTCTGTCGCTGCCAACCATGTTATGAACAATAGTCTATTAGAACAGTGACATGTCATTTTGTAACATACTTTATTTTGGGTAGTTAATGCAATGTTATTTCCTTTACTTGACTTCCTTGCTTTGTATGCTTTTACCCTACGCTTTTAGGGAACTTGTCGGCGAAGGGACCCTTGCCGGCAGTGCCGTTGCCGACAAGAAACCTCGTCGCAGCTAGTCGCAGCACACTTAGGTTGTTGAGCGAACTCGAAAACAAAGTAAGGGCGCGACACTTGTCGCAGCACGCTTAAGCCATTGAGCGTGCTCGAAACAAAGTAAGGGCGCGGCTAGCCACGAGCTGGTTCCTCCGCGCACAGGTTTTCCATACAAAGTGCGGTCGTTCAAGGAAGATAACTTTAAAATTTAGAAATTTGATTGCTCAAACTTTGGCGACTTAGCTTTTGTGTCGTTTGCTTCCCGTCAAGGCAAGGCTTTCTTGAACGGCACTTGGTCCACACCACTGTCTCCAAGGCTTTCTTGAACGGCACTTGGTCCACACCACTGTCTCCTTCCCCCCGGCAAACTTGTGTGCGAGAAAAACTTCTTCTGCTTGAGAGAAAAGAAGATGGAGGAAACATAGATATGGAGCCTTGCGGCTCGTTATTGCTTACCGGGGATGCGTGCTGCACAAAGTGTCAGATAGTACGTGCAAGAAAGATGAAAAGGCATGAAATGACAAGTTGTGCGAGGCATATAAGTTTTACTGATGCACGGGGTCTGCGCCCGGCTTTGTACAAAGGTTTACATGCAACAGCGGCAAGACTTGTACAAAAGGTGGTTGCCGGAGCGGATCACGGCAACCGCGCCTCATGGGTAAAACTTGCGAAGGTGCTCAATGTTCCAGGAGTTGCTCACCGGTAAGCCCTCTTCGGTCTCAAGGCGGACAGCGCCGGGCCTTGTGACTTGTCTCACCCGATAAGGGCCTTCCCACTTCGGCGTCAACTTGTTGGAATTCTTGGCGGACTGAACACACCGAAGAACAAGGTCGCCTTCCTCGAGACTTCTGGCTTTAACTTTGCGGCTATGGTAGCGGCGCAAAGCTTGCTGGTATCGAGCAGCTCGTACAGCAGCCTGAAGACGGTCCTCCTCAAGGAGCAGTGCGTCATCTTGCCGCAGCTGCTCTTGCTCGAGCTCATCGTAAGCGAGCACTCGAGGCGACCCGTATACGAGTGCCGTGGGGAGAACTGCCTCTGCTCCATAGACAAGAGCAAAGGGTGTCTGTCCGGTGGCTTGATTTGGTGTCGTCCTGATTGACCCAAGAGCCGCCGGCAACTCTTCAATCCAGTTTCTTCCGCATTTGTGCAGCCTGTCGAAAGTTCTTGTCTTGAGTCCACGCAGCACTTCAGCGTTTGCTCTCTCCGCTTGACCGTTGCTCCTCGGGTGAGCAACAGAAGCGAAGCAGACCTTGGCGCCAAGGTCTTGGACGTATTGCATGAAGGTGCGACTTGTGAATTGTGTGCCATTGTCGGTGATGATCCTGTTAGGGATTCCGAAACGGCAAACAATCGACCTGAAGAACTTGACTGGTGACTGTGCGGTCACCTTTCTCACTGGTTCCACTTCCGGCCACTTTGTGAACTTGTCGTTGGCAACGTACAAGAACTCAAAGCCCCCGGCTGCGCGGGGGAAGGGGCCGAGGATGTCGAGCCCCCAGACCGAAAATGGCCAGGACAAAGGGATCGTCTGGAGAGCTTGAGCTGGTTGATGTATCTGCTTGGAATGGAACCGGCATGCTTCACACTTGGTTACCTGCGCAGTTGCATCTTGGAGGGCTTCTGGCCAAAAGAAACCTTGCCGGAACGCCTTGCCGGCAAGTGCTCTTGCGCCAATGTGGTGACCACATATGCCTCCATGTATCTCTGCCAACAGCTTCTGCCCATCTTCCCGGGGAATGCACTTCAATTTGACACCGTTGAGTCTTCTTCTGTACAGTTCATCGCCGACAAACTGGTACATACTTGACTGCCGGGTTATTCTTTCTGCTTCTTCCGGCTCTTCGGGAAGTTCTCCTGTTTGAAGGAAACGGACAATCTGCTATGCCCATGATGGAGCCTGAGGCTCAACAACAAGGACTAAAGGCATCATTGCTGCTGCGGGAACGTCAGCTTCTATGGCAAGAACATGTGGCTCGGCCGGAGCTTGACGTTCCCCGGCAAGCTTGCCGGGGCAAAACTTGTCGGGGACGCCTGCTTCAACTGTACAAACCCTAGGGTCTGCAGGAGCAGACTGTTCCTCAGCAACTTTATCGTTGATCTTGGGGACCTTGTTGGCGGCAATTTCAGGAAGTTCTGCCGGCAAGTAGTCACCGGAAATCAACTTTCTCTTCTTACTCTGCCCAGTTGACGGTGTTACGGAGGGTTGAGTTAGCTTGAGCACAAAGATCCCCGGTTCCACGGGTCGCTTTAGTGCAGCACACTTTGACAGACCGTCTGCGATGTCGTTTTGAGCTCTTGGAACGTGCTCCATCTGCAAGCCTTCAAAGTGTTCTTCAAGCTTTCTCACTTCGTCGACGTATGCTTCCATCAATGGACTCTGGTAGCTCTTGTTCACTTGTCGGACGACCAACTGCGAGTCACCCCGCACAATAAGCTTCTTGATCCCAAGTTCCGCTGCGATTCTGAGGCCGGCAAGCAAACCTTCATACTCTGCAGTATTGTTCGTTTCTTGCTCCTTGGGAAAATGCATTTGGACGACGTACTTGAGGTGCTCTCCGGTGGGTGCGATAAACTGTACGCCGGCACCGGCGCCTTGCAGCGAGAAGGCTCCATCAAAGTACATTATCCATTCCTTACTTGCTTCTTTGACGGGGATGCTCGTCTCTGGATTCTCTTCGTCTGGTGTTGGCGTCCATTCCGCTATGAATTCTGCCAATGCTCTGCTCTCGATAGTTGAAGTACTTTCAAACTTGAGGCCAAAGCTTGACAGCTCCAGTGCCCACTCGACAATCCTGCCTGTCGCTTCTGGATTTTGCAGTATCCTCTTCAGCGAAAAGCGAGTGACCACTCTTATCTCATGTGCTTGGAAGTAATGGCGCAACTTTCTCGAGGCCATGAGGAGGCCAAAAAGCAGCTTCTGCACCCCAGAGTATCTTGACCTAGCCCCCCCTGCAAGAGGGAACTGACAAAATAAACTGGGCGCTGCACCATCTTCTTCCGCACCTCTTCCTGCATGTGCGCAGACCCATCCTTGTCAGGACCAGAGCTTGACGGGAAAGCCCCCTGCCTGTCGCTGGATGTGCTTGCCGGGGCTGTGGGCTCCTCATCTGCCTCCCTCTCTACTACTAACGCAGCACTAACCACTTGATTGGTTGCTGCTAAGTACAGTAGCAACTTCTCTTGTGGCTTAGGTGTGACAAGTATCGGAGTGGAGGACAGGTACTTTTTCAAGTCTTGTAGCGCTGCCTCCGCTTCCGGAGTCCATTTCATTGGACCTGCCTTTTTCAAGATTTTGAAAAACGGCAGGGCGCGTTCTGCGGACTTAGAAATGAACCTGCTGAGAGCAGCCACACAGCCGGCAAGCCTCCGTACATCCTTGACGCGCTTCGGAGCTTCGATCTGCTCGATGGCTTTGATCTTGTCGGGATTGGCTTCAATCCCCCTCTGGGACACAAAGAACCCGAGAAGCTTGCCGGAGGGGACTCCGAAGACGCACTTCTCGGGGTTAAGCTTGAGTTGTATCTTGCGCAGATTCGCAAAGGTTTCATCTAGATCTTGAATCAGGGTAGCCCTGTCTTTGCTCTTGACCACTATATCATCCATGTAAGCTTCTACATTCATGTGTATCTGTGGCTCAAAAGCAGTGTGGACTACCCTCGCAAACGTTGAACCGGCATTCTTCAATCCAAACGGCATGCGTATAAAGAAATATGTGCCACATGGAGTAATGAATGCGGTCTTCTCTTCATCTTCTTCAGCCATAAATATCTGGTGGTATCCTGAATAGGCATTAAGAAATGAAAGCAACTCACATCCAGCCGTGGAGTCAACAATCTGGTCAATGCGCGGCAAGGGAAATGGATCTTTGGGACAAGCTTTATTCACATCGGTGAAGTCTATACAAAGCCTCCACTTCCCATTTGCTTTGCGCACGACAACAGGGTTGGCCAGCAACGTGGGATGAAGTACACCTCTGACAAGGCCTGCCGCTTCCAGCTTCTTGATTTCTTCAGCAATAAACTCTTGGCGCTCCACCGCTTGCTTTTTAACCTTCTGCTTGACGGGCCGCGCGTGAGGACAAACGGCAAGCTTGTGCTCAATCACTTTCCTGGGAACACCGGGGATGTCAGACGGTTGCCATGCAAACACGTCGACATTCGCCCGCAGGAAAGCAACGAGCGCGTTTTCCTATTTAGGATCGAGCGTGGCACTGATGGTGAAAGTACCACCAGTGCCGTCCTCCTTGGCGGACACCTTCTTGGTTGTGGGTGGAGCTGCCATCGCCTTCTTGCACTTGCCGGTGGAGCTCGATGGTGCATCCTCGACGGCAGCGCAGCACTCCGAGGAGGTGCGTTTGCCGGAGTGGGCCCCAGAGCTCTTGCCGGACTTGGTCTTGTTCTTCCCCCGGAAGCTTCAGCGGCAAGTGTCTTGCTATCCGTTGCGGCTGCTGCGTCCCGGTAGATCTTGTCGGCACAGATAAGCGCGTCCTTCTTGTCGCCGGGGACAGAGATGACGCTTATCGGCCCTGGCATCTTGAGCATGTTGTAGGCATAATGAGAGGCTGCCATGAACTTGGCAAGCGCCGGACGGCCAAGTATCCCATTGTAAGGCAATGGGATATCGGCAACGTCAAAGTTGATCCTCTCAGTCCTGAAGTTCAGCTCTCCGCCAAAAGTCACTGGCAGTGTGATTTTCCCCTTCGGCTTGCTCCTTCCCGGGTTGATCCCTTGGAATGTGCCGGTTTCCTCGAGCTCGCTGTCGGGGATCTGAAGTTTCCGGACCACAGCAGAGGAGATCAGGTTCAGGCCGGCCCCACCGTCGACCAACATCTTGGTGACCTTAAGGTTGCGGATAGTTGGTGAAACCAACATCAGCAAGCACCCGACCGCAGTTGTGCGATCAGGGTGGTCCTCAATGTCAAAGACGATGGGCGTGCTGGACCACTTCAGAAGTTTGCACGACTCGACGGGTGGCTCTGCCGCATTAACTTCCCGCACCCATTGTTTGAGTTGGCGGTGGGAAGTATGCAGAGAAGCTCCACCGTCTACGCACATGACCTCTGTTGCCTTCTGGAACTCCTGCTCGTTGTTATCTCCGTCCTCCATGTCTTCTTCGTCGTCCTCGTCTTCGTCCTTGTCGCGACCGCGGGGAGGTCTATCCCCTTGCCGCTGCTTGGCCTTGCCGCGGCGTCCTCCCCGGCCATTGAATGGCCGCTTCTTGCCGGACTCTCCTCCACCTCCCTGGGCCTTCTCCTTGTCGCGTCGCTCGTACTCAGCTTTTTGCTGCTCGACGAGGTACTCGACCCTTTTGCAGTTATGGAGGTCGTGGCCCTTGGTGCGGTGGATCTTGCAGTACTGCTTGTCGAAGCCGTCCTGCTTGTCGGCGGCCGCCACAGCCTCCTTGCTGGAGCTGCCAGCCTGGGCTTTCTTGGTGCCAGCCTCCTTGCCGGACTGCTCAACGACCAATACTTCTTTGTTCTTCTTCTTTCTGTTGTTCCGCCGCCGGTTCTTCTTTGCCGGGGCGGCATCCTCACTATCTGTTCCCCCTGCTCCAGTATCTTCATCTTCTCCGGGGAGTCTCCTCCCCTCCTTAGCGCGTGCGCACTTGTCGGCCAGGGCATAGAGCTCACTGACGTCTCGGATCTTACACATCGCCATTTCCTCCCTCATCCTACGGTTACGCACGTTCTGGTGGAACGCGCTAATAACCGCGGCAGGGTGGACATCCGGGATGTTGTGCTGAACGCGACTGAATCTTTGGATGTACTTTCGCAGGGACTCTCCTTCCTTCTGGGCGAGTATATGAAGATCACTCTCCTGGCCATGGGGCTTGTGGCCGCCCGTGAAGGCGCCGACAAACTGATGGCACAGGTCGGCCCAAGAAGAGATGGAGTTTTCCGGCAAGTGCATGAGCCAAGATCTGACGTTTGGGTTGAGCACTAGCGGGAAGTAGTTTGCTAGTATCTTCTCGTCTCGTCCCCCGGCGGCCTGCACCGCGATGGTGTAGATGCTAAGGAACTCTGACGGATGTGTCCTGCCATCGTACTTCTCGGGTACGTCGGGCTTGAAGTTCTTCATGCTGGGCCACTGGACTTGCCGCAGCTCACGGGTGAACGCAGGACAACCCGCCACGTACGGCAAGTCGCCTGGTTCTCCGGGCGCGTGCATGTCGACAGCGGGCCCAGCGCGCTGGTCGGATTGTCGCCGCGCTTCTCTTCGACGCTCGATGCGAGTTCAAGCATCTTCTTGTCGTCTGTCGTCAAGGACTTGGCGTCGATCGCGGCGAGCTCGTGGATCCGACGACGCCGTGGAGTCGTCGTCGATGTTGATCAGGCGAGTCGGCGATTTCGGCCTTCGGGGCGGGGAGTGCACGGTAGTTGCACCCCCGGCGGTCTTGTCGCCATCAGCCCGCGCCTGGCTAACTTGCCGCGGTCGCGACGTCGTCGGCTGCTGCGGAGTGTCATTATTGGCGAAGGCGATGAGGCTTTGGATGGTGGCCCTCCAGTCTTCGGCCTTGTCCGCCGCTGGAGGGAAGTCGAGGAGTAGCTGAGCTCGAGCTAGATCTTCTGCTGGAGTGGCGGGGAGCGGTGGCGAGCGGTGCGAGGAGCGAGATATGCTCGGACTTCTAACAGCGTTAGAAGGAGCAGCGTCTCGTCCCGGCGACTTGCTCGTGCCAGCACGTTGGCCTTGAGCGTCCCGCGTACCGCCAGCTTGACCTTGGCCCAGCAAGTGTATGGTACCTTGTGTACCACGTCGCTGCCGGTCCAGTGCCTCCTGAGACGGGCGCGGGGCATGCACGGACGCCGAGGTCTTGGAGTGCGCTCGGTCGTCCGTCTTATCCTTGGACTTGGCGGCGCCGTGAGTTTCCTCGCCGGCGTCCGTCCTTCCGCCGGCGTCTACCCCACCAGCCATTGGCTCCGGCGGTGGTGGGATTGACGCGGACGGGCCTGCTGCCTCCGAAGCCTTCTTCTTCGGCGGCATGTTGACGAAGTCGATGAAGTTGATGAGGTCGATGAGGTTGATGGAGATGTTGCCCGCGTGAACGCCGGATCGGGTTCACACAACCTCGACGCCCCCCTACTTGGTGCGCCAAAGATGTCGGGGAAACTGATCGCCCACGAACACCTATGGGACCGGAGCCCCTTTTCGGTATGGCAAGGGAGCGGAGGGTGCACGAAGAGCGGATCGAGACGAACACGCAAACAGTTTACCCAGGTTCGGGCCGCACAGATGCGTAAAACCCTACTCCTGCCTTGGTTTGTATTGCGTTCTTGGCTCGGGAGCGAGAAGAGCTACAGTACTTATCGCTAGCAACACCGAGCGTGAGAGTGATCGAAGATCCGAACCCCTTCTACGTTGCGCATGGGCCTCCTTTTATAGATCAAAGGGGTCACTGATACGTCCAAAACGTATCTATAATTTCTGCTTGCTCCATGCCTTTTTTGTGTGATATTGCTATGATATTTATGCACTTCCATACACTTTTGATCATATTTGGACTAACCTACTAATGGTTGCAAAAGTGCACAATGTTCTTGTTTTACACTTTATTGTGTAGGAATTACTTGGAAATTGACAAAAACGCAAAAGGAGTCGTATCGGAGTAGGACTCTGACTTTCCTGAAATCTGTCTGAGAATGTTTTTTAAAGATGGTCACGTTCCGGCCCGAAGACGATGTCAAACGGAAAAGGTCTAGTTGCGAAAGTTGTGGGTAATTTCGAGGCGGTGCTTCTGGATATAAAATTCGTCCAAATCGGAGTCCGGACGGCCGAGTAAAGCCCGTTTTACTGAGGCCCAAAATTTGGTGACGGGAATCCGAGAGTCTATATAAAGGGAGGAAACCTAGGTCACCAAGGGCCACGAATTTTCCTCCTCCCGAGCCGCCGTCTTGGAGGGAAGGACCAGCACCATTGCAGCACCATCCACAAGGAAGAAGGGGGGCCAAGGAGCCGCTGCCCCCTAGGGCCGCCGCCGCCCCGAGGGCCGCCGCCGCCGCCGCGCCCCCAAGGGCCGCCGCCGCCGCCTCCGTGGCTGCCGCCGGCCGTCTCCTCCTCGCGGGGCTGCACCTCTCCATCAACACCATCATCAACCTCCTCCTCACCATGTCCATGTGTGAGTAGTCTTCTCCGGGGCCGAGGGTTCGTACGTGTAGCTATGTGGTTATCTCTCTCTCCCATGATGTGATCTTCGTTGTGATCATAGGCTATGTTAATCTAGGGTGATCCCATGATATTTCCCCTTCCTCTATGTATTGGATTGATGTACTCACTTGTCTTTATCTAGTATAATCCCCGAGACCAAGGTGACAGCGGTCTATTGGACATGGATTAGAAAAATATTTTCATTAGTGATTTCCTCTCTTGTGTGTTGATTGAAGATTGAGAGTCTCTTGGTGCTTGTCTTTGATTATCCTTTAGATATGTTGTGGTGATTGTGGGACTCTCTTTGGATGGCCGCGGTGACATTGGGAAATCCTTAGATTGAGAACTACGAACTTTGAGGTGTGCTATTGTAGCCCTACATAATTCTCGTCCTCTCTTGACCACGAAGGAATGACCTCCGGGTGCGTCTCCACTGCATGTTTTATGGGAAATATCATGTGATTCGATTATGTTAATGTTGTTGGGAGTTGCCTCTAGTGAAAGTATGATCCCTAGGCCTTGTTTCCACCATTGCAATACCATTTGTGCTCACGTTTACCACTTGTTTGCTTGCTGCACTTTTTATTACAGATTTATATTACTTTGTTTTGCCATCCATATCACTTGCCATTTAACATCTCTTCGCCGAGCTAGTGCACCTATACATCTAACAAGTGTATTAGGTGTGTTGGGGACACAAGAGACTTCTTGTATCTTAGTTGCAGGGTTGCTTGAGAGAGACCATCTTCAACCTCTACTTCCCTGAGTTCGATAAACCTTAGGTCATCCACTTGAGGGAAATTGCTGCTGTCCTACAAACCTCTGCGCTTGGAGGCCCAACATAGTCTACAAGAGTAGAAGCGTGTGTAGACATCAAGCTATTTCTGGCGCCGTTGCCGGGGAGGTGAGTGCTTGAAGGTATATCTTTAGATCTTGCAATTAAATCTTTTTGTTTCTTGTTTTTATTTCACTAGTTATGTTTATGGAAAACCGCAATCTTAGTTCGTTGCTTGTGGGAAGACGCCCCATACCTGTGGTGGTTGCTCCTCCCCCTACTGAAATTGTGCCCTATAAAATACCCGCTGGTATTATCGATTATGTTTTGGCTAATCGTTATGCAGGAGACAGACATCCCGGTGAACACTTGCTATATTTGTCACAACTATGTTCATTAGTTAAGCTTGCAGGTGTATCAATGGAGTTTGTCATGAGGAAATTGTTCGCCGTGTCACTTATAGATAAAGCTTCAGATTGGTATAAGCTTCTCGATAACTCGCACTTGCTTGATTGGCAAGAGCTTATGTCTCTCTTTTATACTAAGTTTTATCCCCTTCATGAAATTCATCGAGACAGGAACTATATCTATAACTTTAGGTCTCGTGACGGAGAAAGCATTGCTCAAGCTTGGGGGAGACTGAAAACGTTAATGCTAAAAAGTCCTAACCATGGGCTCCCCAAAGATGCTTATGTGGAGAGTAAGAGTACCTTTTTGCATGTGGATCATGGTAACAATGCTTTATGTGATGCTTATATTGTTGAGTTTATTCGTGATCCCACTCAAAATTATTATGAGAAGGGAACATATGCTTATAGATATTTCAATAATATCAAGTTCCCTCTCTTTATGTTGAAGGTTTTGAAGCTGCACTTGTTTTGTCTTCCTATGCTTATTGCTTTGTGCTTCAATTAATTATTCTATTGCAATATTCCTATGCATAGGAAGCATGTTAGGCTTAAATGTGTTTGGTATTTGCTTCTTGATGCTCTCTTTTGTTCTTCAACTCTTATTCCTACGAGAGCATCATTAAAGTCTTATGCCTAGCTTAAAGGCATAAAAGAAAGCGCATTTGGGAGGCAGCCCACAATGAATAAAATTTTATTTTGCTATGTCTCGATGTTGTTACTACATAGCATCATCAATGTATCTTTACTTTTCAGCTTTGTGCCAAGTGTAGCCTCTGATTGCAAGAAAGTTCAAAAGTTGTGACGTGCTGTCCAGGAAACAGATTCTGTCCTTGGACAGAAAAATTCGTATAAAATCACCAGATCATCTTTTTGGTCTGAATTGTTTCGACAGCGTGCTCTATACAATTGTCTTTCGGGCGTCTGTTCTGAGTTTTTTTATTTGAGTGCAGAAGTGCCCCGAAAAAATCATTTACTACCTGCTGGTCTGTTTTTCACAGATTATGTCCTGTTTTCCCTTTTCTTCATTTTGCAAACCTTGAGCTTGCTTTTTCTTTGCAAAAACCTTTTGGCAATCTTGAGAAACAGTAGACCTTCAAGAATATCCTTATTTCCAGCAAGGAAAAATTATTTTATTATGGGTACTAACCTCGCTAATCAGATTATGATGAGTTATGTATGAAGGGAGTTTTCAAGTGTGCGAGGGAAGATGATAAAAAGATTTAGGAGTGTCAAACGCTCAAGCTTGGGGATGCCCCCATGCACCCCCAAGAAATATTCAAGAAGACTCAAGCGTCTAAGCTTGGGGATGCCCCCGTGCATCCCCTTCTCCATGAACAATTATCAGTTCGTCTTTCGTTCCACTATATCTTTATCACTTCATGTGTTATGTGCTATGCTTGGAGCCTCTTGCTTTTAGTTTCCTTTTTAGTTTCTTTAGCTTTGCTTGCTGTTCATAACGAGTTGGAACTCAGCCTTGTTTGTGTGGGAGAGAATCACGCTCCACTTCAACCTAGAACATAACATAGAATTTTCATGTCTATCTTTGCTGTGTGTGTTCTTTGTCTTTCAAATAGCTACTATCATGTTCAGCTCTTAGTTTTCATGCTTTACTTTTTAAAGAGCTTTTGTTTAGTTGGTTGCTGGAACTCTCTTTAGTATTATGCTTATCTTGTTAAGAGAGTTGGCTTCTGTTGCACTGGTTGATATGTCTATGATAAAAATGCTATGTGCATAATGGTGCTTAGTAGTTCATGTTTTCTTATGGTTAGTCTCAAATAGCTGGGGGGTTCTTAATGTGTTATTGAAGTACCAACATGATTTGTTTGCCTATGATGTGGTATGGTTTAGTGGTATCTTCCCCCAAGAATTTATTTTGATTGACTTGGCATATGCTCACGCATATTTAAGACTGTAAAGAAATTCTATCAAGCCTTGATGATCTTTAATTTCTGAGTAGCGATATAACTTCCATGCCCGATTCAATGTTTCTTTGTCGCTCTGCATGATTATGACCGTCATTGCTCTCTTAGTTGGTCGCTCCCAGTCTTTTGCTAACCTTCGCCTGTACTAAGCGGACTGACTGCTTGTGCATCCAAATCCTTTAAACCAGTTATGCCATATGAGTCCACCATACCTTCCTATACATGGTATTTACCTGCCATTCCTAACGAAGACTTTCATGTACCATCTCGAAATTAATCAAAAAAGCATTTCTCTTTTGTGCCTCTGTTTTAGCTCATGAGGAAGTAGTAGTTAATTCATGATCTTTTTAAGTTGGACAAGCTTCACCCCGGGATTGCATGTCTAATGTGCAAACCCATAATACGAGAAGGAACTAGCATAGAGTGTGCCCGGCTCATTAAAAAAATATACAACAAACAAACCCTCCTTCACGCTTTGTTCATGAGAAATCGGAAAACTTTGGCAGTGATAAACAAAGGAGATTAAGAGGATGTGATCGTCCTCATTCGGGAGCCATTCCTCGAAGCTTGTCCAGCTCAAGAAGTAATTGAGTTATCTGCTAGCATTCGTTGACGAAATATGCATATTCTAAAAAATAATTATTACCTCTGTTTTTAAAACCAAGAGCTCTGGTACATGTTTAGTTTTTGTTTCCGACCATGGGTTTTCAACCTTGCCAACAAAAGCCACGGTTCGAGAGTCTCCACCTTCTTTAAAGCACCAACTATTGAGAGCATGATTGTCATTCTGAGTGTAATGTGCATTGTCCCAAAGTACCATTGTCTTTTGCATGATTATGATATCGTTTATTCTGAAATCATTGTATCTAGTCGTCACTTAAACCTTGGAGGTGCCCCTGCATTTATGTTTTGCTTCACTAAAGGGGGCAAGCGAGGTACCACTTTATCATCTTTGCACACCATGCTCACTACAAATCTATTTGATGTTTCAGTATCATATTGTAAAACTTTCAGTTCTTTGTGATTTTCTCATGAGGCAACTTAATTACTACAGATTCATTGTCTCAGTAAGCTTTTGTCATGTGACTATGAAAAGTCCTTATATGGTTAATAGCATGTCACCACAGAAATTGTGCTTGTTATCATTTACCTACTCGAGGACGAGCAGGAATTAAGCTTGGGGATGTTGATATGTCCAAAACGTATCTATAATTTCTGCTTGCTCCATGCCTTTTTTGTGTGATATTGCTATGATATTTATGCACTTCCATACACTTTTGATCATATTTGGACTAACCTACTAATGGTTGCAAAAGTGCACAATGTTCTTGTTTTACACTTTATTGTGTAGGAATTACTTGGAAATTGACAAAAACGCAAACGGAGTCGTATTGGAGTAGGACTCTGACTTTCCTGAAATCTGTCTCAGAACGTTTTTTAAAGATGGTCACGTTCCGGCCTGAAGACGACGTCAAACGGAAAAAAGTCTAGTTGCGATAGTTGTGGGGAATTTCGAGGCGATGCTTCTGGATATAAAATTCGTCCAAATCGGAGTCCGGACGGCCGAGTAAAGCCCGTTTTACTGAGGCCCAAAATCTGGTGATGGGAATCCGAGAGTCGATATAAAGGGAGGAAACCTAGGTCACCAAGGGCCACGAATTTTCCTCCTCCTGAGCGGCCGTCTTGGAGGGGAGGACCAGCACCATTGCAGCACCATCCACAAGGAAGAAGGGGGGCCAAGGAGCCGCTGCCCCTAGGGCCGCCGCCGCCGCGCCCCCAAGGGCCGCCGCCGCCGCCTCCGTGGCTGCCGCCGGCCGTCTCCTCCTCGCGGGGCTGCACCTCTCCATCAACACCATCATCAACCTCCTCCTCACCATGTCCATGTGTGAGTAGTCTTCTCCGGGGCCGAGGGTTCGTACGTGTAGCTATGTGGTTATCTCTCTCTCCCATGATGTGATCTTCGTTGTGATCATAGGCTATGTTAATCTAGGGTGATCCCATGATATTTCCCCTTCCTCTATGTATTGGATTGATGTACTCACTTGTCTTTATCTAGTATAATCTCCGAGACCAAGGTGACAGCGGTCTATTGGACATGGATTAGAAAAATATTTTCATGAGTGATTTCCTCTCTTGTGTGTTGATTGAAGATTGAGAGTCTCTTGGTGCTTGTCTTTGAGTATCCTTTAGATATGTTGTGGTGATTGTGGGACTCTCTTTGGATGGCCGTGGTGACATTGGGAAATCCTTAGATTGAGAACTTTAAACTTTGAGGTGTGCTTTTGTAGCCCTACATAATTCTCGTCCTCTCTTGACCACGAAGGAATGACCTCCGGATGCGTCTCCATTGCATGTTTTATGGGAAATATCATGTGATTCGATTATGTTAATGTTGTTGGGAGTTGCCTCGTATGATCCCTAGGCCTTGTTTCCACCATTGCAATACCATTTGTGCTCACGTTTACCACTTGTTTGCTTGCTGCACTTTTTATTACAGATTTATATTACTTTGTTTTGCCATCCATATCACTTGCCATTTAACATCTCTTCGCCGAACTAGTGCACCTATACATCTAACAAGTGTATTAGGTGTGTTGGGGACACAAGAGACTTCTTGTATCTTAGTTGCAGGGTTGCTTGAGAGAGACCATCTTCAACCTCTACTTCCCCGAGTTCGATAAACCTTAGGTCATCCACTTGAGGGAAATTGCTGCTGTCCTACAAACCTCTGCGCTTGGAGGCCCAACATAGTCTACAAGAGTAGAAGCGTGTGTAGACATCAGTCACCGACAGGTGGCCACGTAGGTGAGGGTAAAAATGTAAAAACGGTGGTAGTTGGAACAGTGTATGCATAGTGCTCTATACCTAACCCTGACGGCAGGGGACAAGGGCATTAAATGCCCGTCGCCGTCGCCCCAAACAGTGCAAAAAGCGTCCGTCAGGGCGTCTCCGTCCGCCACGAAGGTGGCCTCGTCATCGCAGCTTGCCACCGTGTACCCCAGGCTGCACAGCCTTCCGCCACGCGTGCCTGGAAGGGCCCCAGGGCGACGCGTGGGCGGATGAGCTGGAGCGCGGGTACTTAGTGGAAGCTTACCGCGGCAAGCGCCTTGCCGCGGCCGCCATCTTGTCGCGCCTGGGAGCTTGTCGCTCCTCGGGCCTTGCCGGGACGCGTGGCGCGTCGCGGCAAGTCTCTTGAAATGCCCTGTTTGGCCTTCCCGGCAAGCTCCTCTTGCCAGGGTCTTGTACCAAAGAGGCGGTCTTGAGCCTTGAATGGCCTTCCCGGCAAGCTCCTCTTGCTGGGGCCTTGTTTCTTTAACTTGAATACTTTGTTCTTGAATGGCTCCAAAGGAACCATAGTGGGCCTTGGCGGACGCGCGGCAAGCCCTGCCCCGGGACGCTGCTACTGCCCGTGCACAAGTTTGGGATACTAAGGTACCCCTACTTTAGTTCACCGACATGCTGCATCACCCTTTCCTCTTCGAGGGAATACAACGCAAGCTCAAGAAAGTAGCAAGAAGAATTTCTGGCGCCGTTGCCGGGGAGATCTACGCAAAAGTCATATACCAAGTACCTATCACAAACCCTTATCCTTCGCATTACATTATTTGCCTCTCATTTTCCTCTCCCCCACTTCACCCTTGCCATTTTATTCGCCATTCTTTTTTCGTGTGTTTACGGTTCGATTGCCTCTTGTTTGCTTGGGTGTTGGATTGCTTGCTTGTCACTATGGCTCAAGATAATACCAAATTGTGTGACTTTTCCAATACCAACAATAATGATTTTATTAGCACGCCTATTGCTCCTATTACCGATGCTGAATCTTGTGAGATCAATGCTGCTCTGTTGAATCTTGTCATGAAAGATCAATTTTCTGGCCTTCCTACTGAAGATGCCCCTACCCATCTAAACAACTTTGTTGATTTGTGCGATATGCAAAAGAAGAGGGATACGGATAATGAAATTGTTAAATTGAAGCTATTTCCATTTTCACTTAGAGATCGTGCTAAAACTTGGTTTTCCTCTTTGCCTAGAAATAGCATTGATTCATGGAATAAGTGCAAAGATGCCTTTACCTCTAAGTATTTTCCTCCCGCTAAGATTATCTCTCTTAGAAACAATATTGTGTATTTTAAACAAGTGGATCATGAGCATGTTGCACGAGATTGGGAGAGAATGAAATTAATGATACGTAATTGCCCCACTCATGGTTTGAACTTATAGATGATCATACAAAACTTTTATGCTGGCTTGAATTTTGCTTCTAGAAATCTTTTAGATTCGTCCGCGGGGGGCACTTTCATGGAAATCACTTTAGGAGAAGCTACCAAACTCATAGATAATATTATGGTTAACTACTCTCAATGGCACACCGAAAGATCTACTAGTAAAAAAGTACATGCTATTGAAGAGATTAGTGTTTTGAGTGGAAAGATGGATGAACTTATGAAATTGTCTGCTGCTAAGAGTGCTTCTTCTGATCCTAATGATATGCCTTTATCCACGTTGATTGAAAATAATAATGAATCTTTGGATGTGCATTTTGTTGGTAGGAATAATTTTGGTAACAATGCTAATAGAGGAAACTTTAATCCTAGGCCTTTTCCTAGTAATTCCTCTAATAATTATGGTAATTCCTACAATAACTCTTATGGAAATTTTGGTAAGATGCCCTCTGAATTTGATACTAGTGTTAAAAAAATTATGAATTCGCAGAAGAATTTCAATGCTTTGCTTGAAGAAAAATTGCTTAAGATTGATGAGTTGGCTAGAAACATGGATAGAATTCCTCTTGATGTTGATTCTTTGAAACTTAGATCTATTCCACCTAAGCATGATATCAATGAGTCTCTCAAATCCATGAGAATTTCCATTGATGAGTGCAAGACAAGAACCGCTGGGATGTGTGCTAAAAGAGATTGCTTTATGAAAGCATGTTCTTCTAGTTATCATGAAAATAAAGATGAAGATCTGAAAGTGATTGATGTGTCTCCTATTAAATCCTTGTTTTCTAGTATGAATCTTGATAGAGATGGGACTGGAGATGAGTCTACCTTAGTTAAAAGGCGTCCCAATGATTCGGAGTTTTTAGATCTTGATGCTAAAATTGTTAAAAGTGGGATTGAAGAGATCAAAACTTTGCATAGTGATGAACCCACTATCTTGGATTTCAAGGGATTTAATTATGATAATTTCTCTTTACTAGATTGTATTTCCTTGTTGCAATCCGTGCTAAATTCTCCGCATGCTTATAGTCAAAATAAGGCTTTTACCAAACACATAGTTGATGCTTTAATGCAATCTTATGAAGAAAAACTTGAATTAGAAGTTTCTATCCCTAGAAAGCTTTATGATGAGTGGGAACCTACTATTAAAATTAAAATTAAAGATCATGAATGTTTTGCTTTGTGTGATTTGGGTGCAAGTGTTTCTACAATTCCAAAAACTTTGTGTGATTTGTTAGGTTTCCATGAACTTGATGATTGTATTTTAAATTTGCATCTTGCGGATTCTACCATTAAGAAACCTATGGGAAGGATTAATGATGTTCTTTTTGTTGCCAATAGGAATTATGTGCCCGTAGATTTCATTGTTCTTGATATAGATTGCAATCCTTCATGTCCTATTATTCTTGGTAGACCTTTCCTTAGAACGATTGGTGCAATTATTGATATGAAGGAAGGAAATATTAGATTCCACTTTCCGTTAAGGAAAGGCATGGAACACTTTCCTAGAAAGAAAATCAAATTACCTTATGAATCAATTATGAGAGCCACTTATGGATTGCCTACCAAAGATGGTAATACCTAGATCTATTCTTGTATCGTGCCTAGCTAGGGGCGTTAAATGATAGCGCTTGTTGGGAGGCAACCCAATTTTATTTTATTTGTTTTTGCTTATGTTTAGG
The DNA here is from genome assembly GCA_902687465.1 of Secale cereale. Lineage (NCBI taxonomy): Eukaryota > Viridiplantae > Streptophyta > Magnoliopsida > Poales > Poaceae > Secale > Secale cereale. The sequence continues at coordinate 65,573,769 of LR738714.1, read as the reverse complement.
AATAAATATTGCATCTAGCTTCTGTTTAGATGTGGTTTTGTGTTATAATTAGTGTTTGTGCCAAGTAGAACCTTTGGGAAGACTTGTGTGAAGTTTATATGATCATGGTGTAAAAAACAGAAACTTTAGCGCTCACATGATTGGCTGTCATTTTTTACTAGAGGGTGCTTTTTAGTTGATTCTTTTTGCAGATGATTAATAGAAAAATTCCTCACATCTACCAATTTATTTTAAAAAAATTGAGTTATAGAAGTATGCGAAAGTTACAGATTACTACAGACTGTTCTGTTTTTGACAGATTCTGTTTTTCGTGTGTTGTTTGCTTATTGTGATGAATCTATGAGTAGTATCGGGGGGTATGGATCATGGAGAAGTTGGAATACAGTAGGTTTAACACCAATATAAACAAAGAATGAGTTAATTACAGTACCTTTGAGTGGTGGTTTGTTTTCTTATACTAACGGAGCTCACGAGATTTTTGGCTAAGTTTTGTGTTGTGAAGTTTTCAAGTTTTGAGTATGGCTTTGATGGACTTTGGAAAAAAGAGTGGCAAGAGCCTAAGAGACCCCAAGGTAAAATTCAAGGACAACCAAAAGCCTAAGCTTGGGGATGCCCCGGGAAGGCATCTCCTCTTTCGTCTTCATCTATTGGTAACTTTACTCGGGACTATATTTTTATTCACCACATGATATGTGTTTTGCTTGGAGCCTCGTGTATGATTTGAGTCTTTGCTTATTAGTTTGCCACAATCATCCTTGCTGGACACACCTTTTGAGAGAGATAATTATGGTTTAGAATTTATTAGAATACTCTATGTGCTTCACTTATATCTTTTGAGCTAGATAGTTTTGCTCTAGTGCTTCACTTATATCTTTTAGAGCACGGTGGTGGTTTTATTTTTTAGAAATTATTGACCTCTCATGCTTCACTTATATCTATTTGAGAGTCTTTTAGAACAACATGGTAATGTGCTTTGGATATAAAACTAGTCTTAATATGATAGGCATCCAAGATGAGTATAGTAAAAACTTTCATACAGGTGTAATGAATGATAGGAGAAGTTTGATACTTGATGATTGTTTTGAGATATGAGGATGATGATATTAGGGTCATGCTAGTGGAGTAATTGTGAATTTGAGAAACACTTGTGTTAAAGTTTGTGATTCCCGTAGCATGCACGTATGTTGAACCGTTATGTGAAGAAGTTGGAGCATGATTTATTTATTGAGTGTCATCCTTTGTGTGGAGGTCGGGATCGCGCGATGGTTAACTCCTACCAACCCTTCCCCTAGGAGCATGCGTTGAATACTTTGTTTTGATAACTCGTAGATTTTTGCAATAAGTATATGAGTTCTTTATGACTAATGTTGAGTCCATGGATCATACGCACTCTCACCCTTCCACCATTGCTAGCCTCTCTTGTACCGCTCAACTTTCACCGGTACCATACACCCACCATATACCTTTCTCAAAACAGCCACCATACCTACCTATCATGGCATTTCCATAGCCATTCTGAGATATATTGCCACGCAACTTTCCATCGTTCCGTTCATATGACACGCTTCATATTGTTATATTGACATGCATGATCATGTAGTGGACATTGTATTTGTGGCAAGGCCACCATTCACAATTCATTCATACATGTCACTCTTGATTCATTGCACATCCCGGTACACCGCCGGAGGCATTCACATAGTGTCATATTTTGTTCTAGCTTCTAGTTGTAATCTTTGAGTTGTAAGTAAATAAAAGTGTGATGATCTTCATTATTAGAGCATTGTCCCGTGTGAGGAAAAAAGGAAAGGCCAAAAAAAAGATGGCCCAAAAAAAGATAAGGGGGCTAATAAAAAAAGAGAAAAGCCCCCCCCCCCAAAAAAAATGAGAGAAAAGAGAGAAGGGACAATGCTACTATCCTTTTCCACACTTGTGCTTCAAAGTAGCACCATGATCTTGTTTTGTCACTTTCATATACTAGTGGGAATTTTCATTATAGAACTTGGCTTGTATATTCCAACGATGGGCTTCCTCAAATGCCCTAGGTCTTCATGAGCAAGCAAGTTGGATGCACAACCACTCAGTTTCTTTTGATGAGCTTTCATACACTTATAGCTCTAGTGCATTCGTTGCATGGAAATCCCTACTCACTCACATTGATATCTATTTATGGGGATCTCCATAGTCCATTAATACGCCTAGTTGATGTGGGACTATCTTCTTCTTTTGTCTTCTCCACAACCACCACTCTATTCCACCTATAGTGCTATATCCATGGCTCACGCTCATGTATTGCATGAAAGTTGAAAGGTTTGAAAAAAATTGAGTATGAAACAATTGCTTTGCTGATATCGGGGTTGTGCATGATTTAAATATTTTGTGTGATGAAGAGGGAGCATAGCCAGACTATATGATTTTGTAGGGATAACTTTCTTTGGCCATGTTATTTTGAGAAGACACGATTGCTTTGTTAGTATGCTTGAAGTATTATTATTCTTATGTCAATATAGACTTTTGTCTTGAATCTTTCGGATCTGAACATTCATGCCACAATAAAGAGAATTACATTGAGAATTATGTTGGTTAGCATTCCACATCAAAAAAATTAGTTTTATCATTTACCTACTCGAGGACGAGCAGGAATTGACCTTGGGGATGCTTGATACATCTCCAACGTATCTATAATTTTTTATTGTTCCATGCTATTATATATTCTGTTTTGGATGTTTAACGGGCTTTATTATACACTTCTATATTATTTTTGGGTCTAACCTACTAACCCAAGGCCCAGTGCAAATTGTTGTTTTTGCCTATTTCAGTGTTTCACAGAAAAGGAATATCAAAAGGAGTCCAAACGGAATGAAACCTTCGGGAGAGTTATTTTTGGAACTGTATCTACACAGAAGACTTGGAGTACACGCAAGGGAACGAGAGAGGCGGCCACAAGGGCAGGGGCGCGCCCAGGCGGGTAGGTGCGCCTCCCACCCTTGTGGGGCCCCTCTAGCTCCCCCGATGCCCTTATTCCTCCTATATATATCCACATACCCTGAAAACATCGAGGCAACAGACGAAAACCTAATTCCACCGCCGCAACCTTCTGTTTCCGTGAGATCCCATCTTGGGGCCTGTTCCGGAGCTCCGCCGGAGGGGGGATCGATCACGGAGTGCTTCTACATCAACACCATAGCCTGACCAATGAGTTGTGAGTAGTTTACCACAGACCTTCGGGTCCATAGTTATTAGCTAGATGGCTTCTTCTCTCTCCTGTGATCTCAATAGAAAGTTCTCCTCAATCTTCGAGGAGATCTATTCGTTGTAATCTTTTTGCGGTGTGTTTGTTGAGATCCGATGAATTGTGGGTTTATGATCAAGATTATCTATGAACAATATTGGATTCTTTTCTGTAATCTTTTATGTATGATTATAATATCCTTGCAAGTCTATTTTAATTATTGGTTTGGTTTGGCCTACTAGATCTATAGTTCTTGAAATGGGAGAAGTGCTTGGCATTGGGTTCAATCTTGCGGTCTCCTTTCCCAGAGACAGTAGGGGCAGCAAGGCACGTATTGTATTGTTGCCATCGAGGAAAAAAGATGGGGTTTATATCATATTGCTTGAGTTTATCCCTCTACATCATGTCATCTTGCTTAAGGTGTTACTCTGTTCTTATGAACTTAATACTCTAGATGCATGCTGGATAGCGGTCGATGTGTGGAGTAATAGTGGTAGATGCAGAATCGTTTCGGTCTACTTGTTACGGATGTGATGCCAATATACAATGATCATGCCTAGATATTCTCATAACTATGCGCTTTTCTATCAATTGCTCGACAGTAATTTGTTCGCCCACCATAGAATTGTGCTATCATGAGAGAAGCCACTAGTGAAACCTATGGCCCCCGGGTTTATTCTCATCATATTAATCTTCCATCTACTTTACCTTGCTTTATTTACTTTCTGTTTCTATACCAAAAATACTATCTTATCATATCTATCAGATCTCACTTTTGTAAGTGACCGTGAAAGGATTGACAACCCCTTATCACATTGGCTGCGAAGTTCTTATTTGTTTGTGCAAGTGCGAGGGACTCGCGCGTGGTCTCCTACTGGATTGATACCTTGGTTCTCCAGAACTGAGGTAAATACTTATGCTACTGTGCTGCATCACCCTTTCCTCTTCGAGGGAATACAACGCAAGCTCGAGAAGTAGCACCTGCATAGAGGGTGCTCGGATGGCCTTTGCCCATGTGAAGGTGCATTGGGCTAGGATGAAGGCCACGGAGATAGCCTTCGCTGGCCCCCCAGAGGGCAAGGATCACCGCAAGCCCGAAGGGTACTTTGGCGTTGTCCTAGAAGGAGCCCGCATTGTAAAGGGCCAGTGCTCAAAGGATATAATCTTTGAGTGATTGTATTCGGATTGTAAGGACTAAGCCTATGTGCCGATGTATATAAATTTTGCGCTTCTATATTCATGAGCGATTTTTCCTCCTATGCGCATGTTTATTTAAATTTGAAAGTTTCCAGTCATCGGCTTCAGCCCCCACATAAATATTACAGGGGTGTTCGGTAACGCGCATGAACACTCTTTATCCAATGTCTTGGTCTGTATAGGAGGTGTCTGTGGAGCGAACTAGACAATCAGACTATGCGGCTTTATTGCTTTCACTTAGCCATATGAGCTTGACTAGTGGGGCTAAGTACTAGCCCCTAGTGCGTACAAGGCTTTTCGAACTATAGTGCCTGTTTGACACGGCTGGGCGAAGATCGGCCCCTCATATAACACAGAGTGGATCGCTATCGATCGTAGTATAACACTAGGTCACCGAATTGCTTGACCGGCCCTCATCTCATCATGATAGCATGTTTTTGGCTTTCTCTACTGAGGTACTTGATCGGACGAACCAGAAGTACAATCGTAGTAGTTCTCCCTTTGCTACCTTAGCCGAACAATGCAGAACGTAAGGTGGCAAGCACAGGAGCCGGGCAACCCAACTATAGACCAAAGACATAGTCACAGCCTAATTTTTGGCCCTTTCTTTTTCTTTTGTATTTCTGAGATTTTTTCTGAGATTTTTGCTTGATTTTTTTCCCGTGGCTATGTGGTCTGGAAACTGAAGAAGATGGCCTCTTCTTTCTTTCGAAAGTGGGTTGTCATCCTCATATCTATCCCTAGACCTTGCCATTTGCATCTTAGCCCAACCCTAATATTCTTTTTCTAGGGAATATTCCTTTTTCTATTAAAGGAATAACCCTGTCTGCCCTAGGTTGTGAAGCAACCTTTATTTCTATCACTCCTAAAATTCCCAAACAATTCTCATAAATTACTAGGGTCATATCTTCATCAAATATGGCAAAACTTTGCATTGCCATGTTCAAAGTCCTCCAATATTCATTTTCCTATTCTGCCCTAAATGGCACTTTGTGAAGCAAGTGCTATTTATCTTTGCCCAATTGAGCCCAAACTTTTTGGACACCTTTTCATGTACAAATAATTGTCTCATGACAAAATGCAACTTCATTTGGCTAGTGAATCTTCCTCAATGATTTTTCAAAGTTTTTGTCCAAATAGAAGCTTTGTGAAGGAAGTACCAGCTAGGTGTATCCAAATGAGTTGAAACTTTGCATGCCACTTCATGTGCTCATATAATTACCCTCCACCCATTTTTAGACCCATCGAATCATATATGTGAGCACAGGACCAAATCTTTGATTCTAGCAATATTTTCACGTTGTGAAGCAAGTATATTTTATATTGCTTCATTAATTCTAAGAAATTACCAGATTGTTCTCCTACCTATATAACATCTATCCACCCAATTTGGGATCATTTCATTGAGCCATTTGATCACCAAAATTATTCCAAGTTTCTGGTCAGTGAGAATGTTTGTGAAACAAGTACCACTTTGGCTTGTCCATTTGGTATGAAATTTTTACAGCATCTTCATATGGCCAGATAACCCTGCCTTGCCAAATTTCAGCTGAAGTGGCTTCTCCATGTGAGTGCACCTTCCTGGTCAAGTTTCTGGACCGTTGAAGTTGCAACGTAACACTATAGTTTTGTGGTCCAATTACCCTCAAACTCTCCAGGATTATAGTCCTTCCTAAGAGGATCACCCCATACAAACTCTTTGGCTCCAATCAAGTTCCTGTTGATCACCAGTGCACGGCCAAGTTTACTGCCGTAAACTTCAGACGATGATTACCATTTAACCATTGCACTCCACATCAAGCCATAGCCGCATTTATGAACTAAATTGGAAGGACTACCAGCTAGACAACGTTTTGGGTACTATAGAGCATTGAATGCCTCGGTTCATGTGGTGACTACGACGATGGCGTGCCTATGCACGCGCTCTGTGGACTCTGGCCGCGTCCAGGGCATCATTTCTGCTTCGTCTGCTCCCCTCTCATCGTCTTCGCGCGTGTGACCATGTCCCTTGTCTTCCTCTCGTCGTCGCCATTCCCCTGGACCCCTCTCCCCCTCCGTCCGCTTCCTCACCGAGGCAAGCCGCCGCGCGCCCACGGGCGAACAGTGGCGGTTTGGCTCGGAGCTCGCCGTCTTCTTCCTCCCTGCGCTCCCTTGGCCGCCTCTTCCCCGTGAGCTCTCTCTCCTGTTCCCTCTCGTCGCCTAACTCCAAGCTCATGCGCGTGCACACGCGTCCGCGGTGACGCTAGTGCGGCAGCTCCTCCCTCTTGGCTATTTAAGCAGCCCCGGGCGCCCTCGACCTCACCAAGCCACTCCTGCACCTCCCACCCTGCCCCGTTACTCTTCCGAGCTCAAAGAGCTCTCTGTTCCCCTCCATGGCCGCCGTTCCCGCATCGGCCTGGGCCTAAATTTGCTCAATGCCAAGCTCGTCCACCCCTCACACCACCACCCTCGTCTTCCCCGTGCTCCTGCGAGCCTCCCCAACCCCACACCTTGTCGCCGGAGCAGCCACATCGCCATGTCCACATCAGCGCAAAGCCACTCTCTGCCACGGCCGACGCCCCGTCCGGCTCGGTGCTCCCCGGTGGCCGCGTTGTTCCTGGAAGGACGCGGCACTCCTCCCTGACTCCAGCTGTGGTCCTGGTGTCGCAAACGGTGGCCTGTAACACCGGAACGGCCGCCGACGCCGGCGACCTCCCTCTGGTCCGCGAGCAGCGTCAGGAAGACAAAGGGAACGACGCCCCTCCCTGCCAGCTGGCCGCGGGCCCTGTGCATCTGTGAGCCAGCCACCGAGGGCCTGTTTGTGATGATTTTATTACAGATAGGTCCCTGGCAGAAAAACCCTTATATCTTTTTGCTCCCAACTCCAAATGAGGTGATTCCAAAGCCCAATTCTTCATTTCGTCGAGTCTGTTCTATTGGTATCATTTTCACCATGTGTTAACATTCTGAAAATGACCATTTTGCCCTTGCACTTAATCAGCCCCCTCCGAGAGAGAATATTTTCCGACGATTCTTTCCGCGAGTTTCTCGCACTTCTTCCCGGTGATTTCTTCCACCCCAGGCAAGCCACAACCACCATTTGCATGATTGCATGCAGTAGATATGGTTTCAACTTGAACATTTAATAAATGTCTGCTTGTTTTAATATGATTATCTTTGTTTTGGTGATGCTTATGAATTTGTGTTCACTTTCATGCTATGTTTTTATGCACCTGATTTTCATGTACTAGTTGTAGTTGTTAGTATTTCTTTCGTATGCCATGCTTGATAGTAGTAGATGTTGATGTTGGTGATGGTCTTCGGTGCATGACTATCGTCTCTTCCAAGTGTCGTTGTTATACATGTTCCTTTGCATCCAGTTGGTTAAATGCTTGCATGGTAGCATTGTTGATATGTTCTTGCATGATATGTATTGTTGATGCTAGTGGTCACGTTATGCTATGAGTAGTGTTCTATTTGTGATATTCATGCTCGTCAGTATGCCATGCTCATCTGGATAAATGATTAAATGGTGTTGTTGTGCTTGATGATTATGGTTGCACATCCATGCTCATGTTGGTATCATGCTCATGCATTGTAGTTGCATCATGTTATTTTATTATGGCTCAGCTTATTGCATTCAAGTTTAATCGGATGAAAATGAACTTGAACAACTGTTGGCTGAGTCATGGTGCCACCATATCGAGCTGACCAGTGCAGCTCAAGATGGCAATGGGGCCCCGAAACCGACGTCCCCGCGGGATTTTACCCTATTAGGGGATGGGGGTTGGCGTCTTTTTAACCCCGCGGGGCTGTTGTTGGGTAAAGTATAAAACCCAACACGTTTCACGGGTTCAACCCCGTTTGAGAAATACTCGACCCCGAAACCCGTCATCCCCGTGAAAAATACTACACTAAGCGTAATTGTACATCTTGTTGAACCATGTATGGCTGAAATACGCTCTGGTTTGTTGCTGAAAAATGCTTATGTAGCTGCTGGTATTGCTCTTTGTAACTGCTGTTATCGCTCTTTGTGCTCAAGTTATGCCGCTGAAATATGCTCATTGTAGTTGTTGAACCATGTACTATTGTAGTGTTTAAAATTTGCTCCTTGTAGTTGTTGTTATATATTGCTCTTTTTTCTTAAGTTATGCTGATGAAATGTTCTCCTTTTATAGCCGCTGAACCATGTACTATTGTATTGTTGCTGAAATTTTTGTAAGTTATGCTAGTGAAATATGTTCTTTTTGCTGCTGAAATGCTTTTCTTTGCTGCTACTATGTTTGCTTAAATATGTCAATTTCCCCGTGGGTTCCCCACGGGTTTAGAAAACCCGATGGGTTTCAGGGATGGGTAAAAAACTAGCCCGCGCACCGTGACGGGGACGGGGACGGGTTTGTAATTTTCTCATGGGGATGGCTTTGGGATGGCAAAACCCGACGGGTTTCGTCCCCGTTACCATCTTGAAGTGCAGCCACACTTACCTTTATGGGGAGGTCCTAACTAGGTCTATTGTCATGCCTCTCGCCGGTGCCTCCAACGAGGGAAGGTTATGCGCGGGCGCTACCTTGGCCAGGTAGGACGGCATAAGCCTTGTGAGCCCGAGTTTGGTTATGTGCACATGTCCCCGTTTGGGACCGTTTTTGTTTTGCCACGAAGGTGGCCGTTTTGCCATGATGGTGGCCGTTGGTGCCTTTGGTAGGCACGGGGCCACCCAGGACTTAGCCCAGTGGGGAGTAGGTCGAAGTGGACGGGAGAGTGTCATGGAAGTAGGACGGTTTTGTCGGAACGCCATTGGTCCACCCGAATGGGAGTACGAGGCCATGGGTTCCCCTGGTGTGGGTACAATGTACTAACCTCTACAGAGTTTATATTAAATCTATTGATAGCCGCGCTCGCGGATAAGTGTCGAGTTCATAGTTGGTCACACTATGGGTCAACAGTAATAATAATGATGTGCTTAATAACAACCCCGGTTCGATGATGAGATAAGTTGGTTATGTGATCCATGAATGATCACCGTTTGGTCACGAGGTAACCCATTGAGCCCAGAGTGGTTCCGTTTGTGATCCGTGAATGATCACTGTTTGGTTACGAGGTAATCCGTTGAGCCCGGAGTGGTTGCAATTGTGATTCGTGAATGATCACCGTGGTGTTGAGGATACCGAGTTGTTGGATATTCATGATGCTGTGCGACAATCGTGGGTAAAGATCAAGCTCCTTGTGGTCATTTAATGATTACTGTGGTACTATTTATATCAAGTTTGATTTGATCCTGAGATGATCGTGTGATGTCCGAGGTTGGTAAGTGATGCATGTGATGGTTATGATGTAACCCGAGCAGTATAAGTGGTGCATATAGTGTCATCATGTTGCATGCTCATATCGTCATATTTATATGTTCATGCCATGCTCATATTGTTCTAGCTATATCATGTTCATGTTGTTCATGCCATGCTGTCCTGATGATCTCATGATAATTCTGCCGGCATCCTAGAAACCAGGGTACCCAGACTTGCCTATCTGCGGGCCGCGACGCGCTCCTACAAGCGGCCTGATACGGCCCAGCTGATCGACCAGCTGCTCAAGACCCTCGCGAGGGGGCCAAGCCTCACGAGGAGAACGACGTCAAGACCTCCTGGGGAGCGGCCTCAGCAAGGAGTTCCGGAGGAGCGGAGAATCCAAGGCCAAGCCTGCCTTAGGAGGAGGCAGTGATGTCAGCAGTGACGCCCTGTGCCAGCGGGTGCCAGCGTCCGCCAGTGGCGCAGTTGCCATTTCGGTGCAAAGGAGACAGCGCAGTCGTTGGTTCCCAAGGAGCGGGGCAAAGGTTTCCTCTTTGGTGCAAAAAGACAGAAGACCGCAAGGACGATAAGTAGGATGTCACCGTCGAGCCCACCACCGTGTCACTGCCTGATCCTTTTGCAGGCGAAGACCGCTTTTGAGAGGATAAGAACGTCCTTGTGTTCCCACTGAAAAATGGCCGTTGTGGGATCCCTTCCCACCTAAACATTTCGGGGGAATAGGACCGTGGCCGCCTATATAAGTAGCTAGGACTCCCACTGTAAAGGGATGGACGAACACACTTGGCCACTGCACAAGGAGCAAGAACACTAGCCTCCTGACCCTCCCGAGCTCGCCTCCTGAGCCCAGGAACCGTTGTACCAGCTCATATTCTACCTCGCCTGGAGCCAATCCACAAAAGCAAGAAGTAGGGTCTTACACCACACGATGGCCCGAACCTGGATAAACTCTTGTGTGTTTGTTCGTTGTTTGCTTGAATCCTTCCACCGAGACGAGAGCGAGGCGCTAGGTAGACGTGAGTGGGAGAGATCTTCGTTCACGCCCCTGTTTTCGAACTTAATGGGTTTTGTGGAGCCCTGAATCCGACATTTGGCGCGCCAGGTAGGGGGCGTGTGATACGTCCAAAACGTATCTATAATTTCTGCTTGCTCCATGCCTTTTTTGTGTGATATTGCTATGATATTTATGCACTTTCTTACACTTTTGATCATATTTGGACTAACCTACTAATGGTTGCAAAAGTGCACAATGTTTTTGTTTTACAGTTTATTGTGTAGGAATTACTTGGAAATTGACAAAAACGCAAAAGGAGTCGTATTGGAGTAGGATTCTGACTTTCCTGAAATCTGTCTAAGAACATTTTTTAAAGATGGTCACGTACTGGCCCGAAGACGACGTCAAACGGAAAAAGTCTAGTTGCGAAAGTTGTGGGGAATTTCGAGGCGATGCTTCTGGATATAAAATTCGTCCAAATCAGAGTCCGGACGGCCGAGTAAAGCCCGTTTTACTAAGGCTCAAAATCTGATGACGGGAATCCGAGAGTCTATATAAAGAGAGGAAACCTAGGTCACCAAGGGCCACGAATTTTCCTCCTCCCAAGCCGCCGTCTTGGAGGGGAGGACCAGCACCATTGCAGCACCATCCACAAGGAAGAAGGGGGGCCAAGGAGCCGCTGCCCCCTAGGGCCGCCGCCGCCCCCTAGGGTCGCCGCCATCTCCTCCCAGCCGCCGCCGCCTCCGTGGCCGCCGCCGGCCGTCTCCTCCTCGTGGGGCTGCACCTCTCCATCAACACCATCATCAAGATCCTCCTCACCATGTCCATGTGTGAGTAGTCTTCTCCGGGGCCGAGGGCTCGTACGTGTAGCTATGTGGTTATCTCTCTCTCCCATTATGTGATCTTCGTTGTGATCATAGGCTATGTTAATCTAGGGTGATCCCATGATATTTCCCCTTCCTCTATGTATTGGATTGATGTACTTACTTGTCTTTATATAGTATAATCCCCGAGACCAAGGTGACAACGGTCTATTGGACATGGATTAGAAAAATATTTTCATGAGTGATTTCCTCTCTTGTGTGTTGATTGAAGATTGAGAGTCTCTTGGTGCTTGTCTTTGACTATCCTTTAGATATGTTGTGGTGATTGTGGGACTCTCTTTGGATGGCCGCGGTGACATTGGAAAATCCTTAGATTGAGAACTACGAACTTTGAGGTGTGCTTTTGTAGCCCTACATAATTCTCGTCCTCTCTTGACCACAAAGGAATGACCTCCGGGTGCGTCTTCATTGCATGTTTTATGGGAAATATCATGTGATTCGATTATGTTAATGTTGTTGGGAGTTGCCACTAGTGAAAGTATGAAGCCTAGGCCTTGTTTCCACCATTGCAATACCATTTGTGCTCACGTTTACCACTTGTTTGCTTGCTGCACTTTTTATTACATATTTATATTACTTTGCTTTGCCACTCCTATCATCCATATTTTACCATCTCTTCGCCGAACTAGTGCACATATACAACTCCTAGTTGTATTAGGTGTGTTGGGGACACAAGAGACTTCTTGTATCTTAGTTGCAGGGTTGCTTGAGAGAGACCATCTTCAACCTCTACTTCCCTGAGTTCGATAAAACTTAGGTCATCCACTTGAGGGAAATTGCTACTGTCCTACAAACATCTGCGTTTGGAGGCCCAACATAGTCTACAAGAGTACAAGTGTGTGTAGACATCAAGCTATTTCTGGCGCCGTTGCCGGGGAAGTGAGTGCTTGAAGGTATATCTTTAGATCTTGGAATTAAATCTTTTTGTTTCTTGTTTTTATTTCACTAGTTATGTTTATGGAAAACCGCAATCTTAGTTCGCTGCTTGTGGGAAGACGCCCCACACCTGTGGTGGTTGCTCCTTCCCCTACTGAAATTGTGCCCTATAAAATACCAGCTGGTATTATCGATTATGTTTTGGCGAATCGTTATGCAGGAGACAGACATCCCGGTGGACACTTGCTATATCTGTCACAACTATGTTCATTATTTAAGCTTGCAGGTGTATCAAGGAAGTTTGTCATGAGGAAATTGTTCGCCGTATCACTTATAGATAAAGCTTCAGATTGGTATAAGCTTCTCGATAACTCGCACTTGCTTGATTGGCAAGAGCTTATGTCTCTCTTTTATACTAAGTTTTATCCTCTTGATGAAATTCATCGAGACAGGAACTATATCTATAACTTTAGGTCTCGTGACGGAGAGAGCGTAGCTCAAGCTTGGGGGAGACTGAAAACGTTAATGCTAAAAAGTCCTAACCATGGGCTCCCCAAATATGCTTATATTGCTGAGTTTATTCGTGATCCCACTGAAAATTATTATGAGAAGGGACCATATGCTTATAGATATTTCGATAATATCAAGTTCCCTCTCTTTATGTTGAAGGTTTTGAAGCTGCACTTGTTTTGTCTTCCTATGCTTATTGCTTTGTGCTTCAATGAATTATTCTATTGCAATATTCCTATGCATAGGAAGCATGTTAGGCTTAAATGTGTTTGATATTTGCTTCTTGATGCTCTCTTTTGCTCTTCAACTCTTATTCCTACGAGAGCATCATTAAAGTCTTAAGCCTATCTTTATGGCTATAAAGAAAGAGCTCTAGGGAGACAACCCTTGTTATCCTTGCTTTCAGTTTGTTCTTTAAGTTTTTAGTGGTCTTGATGTTTGTTACTACTGTAGCAAAATAATTGTATCTTTATTTTTCAGCTTTGTGCCAAGTTTAGCCTCCGATTGCAAGAAAGTTCAAAAGTTGTGACGTGCAGCCCAGAAAACAGATTCTGTCCTTGGACAGAAAAATTCGTATAAAATCACCAGATCATCTTTTTGGTCTGAATTTTTTTGACAGCGTGCTCTATACAATTGGCTTTCGTGCGTCTGTTCTGAGTGTTTTGATTTGAGTTGCAGAAGTGCCCCGAAAAAATTATTTACTACCTGCTGGTCTGTTTTTCACAGATTCTGCCCAGTTTTGCCTTTCCTTCATTTTGCAAACCTTGAGCTTGCTTTTTCTTTGCAAAAACCTTTTGGCAATCTTGAGAAACAGTAGACCTTCAAGAATATCCTTATTTCCAGCAAGGAAAAATTATTTTATTAAGGGTACTAACCTCGCTAATCAGATTATGATGAGTTATGTATGAAGGGAGTTTTCAAGTGTGCGAGGGAAGATGATAAAAAGATTCAGGAGTGTCAAACGCTCAAGCTTGGGGATGCCCCCATGCACCCCCAAGAAATATTCAAGAAGACTCAAGCGTCTAAGCTTGGGGATGCCCCCGTGCATCCTCTTCTCCATCAACATTATCAGTTCGTCTTTCGTTCCACTATATTTTTATCACTTCATGTGTTATGTGCTATGCTTGGAGCGTCTTGCTTTTAGTTTCCTTTTAAGTTTTCTTTAGCTTTACTTGCTTTTCATAACGAGTTGGAACTCAGCTTTCTTTGTGTGGGAGAGAAACACGCTTTACTTAAACCTAAAACATAACATAGAATTTTCATGTCTATCCTTGTTGTGTGTGTTCTTTGTCTTTCAATAGCTACTATCATGTTCAGCTCTTAGTTTTCATGCTTATCTTTTTAAAGAGCTTTTGTTTAGTTGGTCGCTGGAACTCTCTTTAGTATCATGCTTATCTTGTTAAGAGAGTTGGCTTCTGTTGCACTGGTTGATATGTCTATGATAAAAATGCTATGTGCATAATGGTGCTTAGTAGTTCATGTTTTCTTATGGTTAGTCTCAAATAGCTGGGGGGGTTCTCAATGTGTTATTGAAGTACCAACATGATTTGTTTGCCTATGATGTGGTATGGTTTAATGATATCTTTCTTCAAGAATTTATTTTGATTGACTTGGCGTATGCTCACGCATATTTAAGACTGTAAAGAAAGTCTATCAAGCCTTGATGATCTTTAATTTCTAAGTAGCGATATAACTTCCATGCCTGATTCAATGTTGCTTTGTCGCTCTGCATGATTATGACCGTCATTGCTCTCTTAGTTGGTCGCTCCCAGTCTTTTGCTAACCTTTGCCTGTACTAAGCGGACTGACTTCTTGTGCATCCAAAATCTTTTAAACCAGTTATGCCATATGAGTCCACCATACCTTCCTATACATGGTATTTACCTGCCATTCCTAACGAAGACTTTCATGTACCATCTCGAAATTATTCAAAAAAGCATTTCTCTTTTGTGCCTCTGTTTTAGCTCATGAGGAAGTACTAGTTAATTCATGATCTTTTTAAGTTGGACAAGCTTCACCCGAGGATTGCATGTCTAATATGCAAACCCATAATACGAGAAGGAACTGGCATAGAGTGCGCCCGGCTCATTAAAAAAATAATACAACAAACAAACCCTCCTTCACGCTTTGTTCATGAGAAATAACAAAACTTTGGCAGTGATAAACAAAGGAGATTAAGAGGATGTGATCGTCCTCATGCGGGAGCCATTCCTCGAAACTTGTCCAGC
Organism: Secale cereale; assembly: GCA_902687465.1. Classification (NCBI taxonomy): domain Eukaryota; kingdom Viridiplantae; phylum Streptophyta; class Magnoliopsida; order Poales; family Poaceae; genus Secale; species Secale cereale. The sequence goes on along the minus strand of LR738714.1, from coordinate 65,558,569 downwards.
TCAAGAAGTAATTGAGTTATCTGCTAGCATTCGTTGACGAAATATGCATAGTCAAAAAATAATTATTATCGCTGTTTTTAAAACCAAGAGCTCTGGTACATGTTTAGTTTTTGTTTCCGACCACAGGTTTTCAACCTTGCCAACAAAAGCCACGGTTCGAGAGTCTCCACCTTCTTTAAAGCACCAAATATTGAGAGCATGATTGTCATTCTGAGTGTAATGTGCATTGTCCCAAAGTACCATTGTCTTTTGCATGATTATGATATCGTTTATTCTGAAATCATTGTATCTAGTCGTCACTTAAACCTTGGAGGTGCCCCTGCATTTATGTTTTGCCTCACTAAAGGGGGCAAGCGAGATACCACCTTATCATATTTGTGCACCATGCTCACTACAAATCTATTGAGTGTTTCAGTATCATATTGTAAAACTTTCAGTTTTTTGTGATTTTCTCATGAGGCAACTTAATTACTACAGATTCATTGTCTCAGTAAGCTTTTTTCATGTGACTATGAAAAGTCCTTATATGATTAATAGCATGTCACCACAGAAATTATGCTTGTTATCATTTAACTACTCGAGGACGAGCAGGAATTAAGCTTGGGGATGTTGATACATCCAAAATGTATCTATTCTGCTTGCTCCATGCCTTTTTTGTGTGATATTGCTATGATATTTATGCACTTCCATACACTTTTGATCATATTTGGACTAACCTACTAATGGTTGCAAAAGTGCACAATGTTCTTGTTTTACACTTTATTGTGTAGGAATTACTTGGAAATTGACAAAAACGCAAAAGGAGTCGTATTGGAGTAGGACTCTGACTTTCCTGAAATCTGTCTGCGAACGTTTTTTAAAGATGGTCACGTTCCGGCCTGAAGACGACGTCAAACGGAAAAAGACTAGTTGCGGAAGTTGTGGGGAATTTCGAGTCGATGCTTCTGGATATAAAATTCATCCAAATCGGAGTCGGGACGGCCGAGTAAAGCCCGTTTTATTGAGGCCCAAAATCTGATGACGGGAATCCGAGAGTCTATATAAAGAGAGGAAACCTAGGTCACCAAGGGCCACGAATTTTCCTCCTCCCAAGCCGCCGTCTTGGAGGGGAGGACCAGCACCATTGCAGCACCATCCACAAGGAATATGGGGGGCCAAGGAGCCGCTGCCCCCTAGGGCCGCCGCCGCCCCCAGGGCCGCCGCCGTCTCCTCCCAGCCGCCGCCGCCTCCGTGGCCGCCGCCGGCCGTCTCCTCCTCGCGGGGCTGCACCTCTCCATCAACACCATCATCAAGATCCTCCTCACCATGTCCATGTGTGAGTAGTCTTCTCCGGGGCCGAGGGCTCGTACGTGTAGCTATGTGGTTATCTATCTCTCCCATGATGTGATCTTCGTTGTGATCATAGGCTATGTTAATCTAGGGTGATCCCATGATATTTCCCCTTCCTCTATGTATTGGATTGATGTACTTACTTGTCTTTATCTAGTATAATCCCCGAGACCAGGGTGACAGCGGTCTATTGGACATGGATTAGAAAAATATTTTCATGAGTGTTTTCCTCTCTTGTGTGTTGATTGAAGATTGAGAGTCTCTTGGTGCTTGTCTTTGACTATCCTTTAGATATGTTGTGGTGATTGTGGGACTCTCTTTGGATGGCCGCGGTGACATTGGGAAATCCTTAGATTGAGAACTACGAACTTTGAGGTGTGCTTTTGTAGCCCTACATAATTCTCGTCCTCTCTTGACTACGAAGGAATGACCTCCGGGTGCGTCTCCATTGCATGTTTTATGGGAAATATCATGTGATTTGATTATGTTAATGTTGTTGGGAGTTGCCTCTAGTGAAAGTATGATCCCTAGGCCTTGTTTTCACCATTGCAATACCATTTGTGCTCACGTTTACCACTTGTTTGCTTGCTGCACTTTTTATTACAGATTTATATTACTTTGCTTTGCCACTCCTATCATCCATATTTTACCATCTCTTCGCCGAACTAGTGCACCTATACAACTCCTAGTTGTATTAGGTGTGTTGGGGACACAAGAGACTTCTTGTATCTTAGTTGCAGGGTTGCTTGAGAGAGACCATCTTCGACCTCTACTTCCCTGAGTTCGATAAACCTTAGGTCATCCACTTGAGGAAAATTGCTGCTGTCCTACAAACCTCTGCGCTTGGAGGCCCAACATAGTCTACGAGAATAGAAGCGTGTGTAGACATCAGCGTGTCGAAATCTCGCCTCTCCGACGACCTCGTCGCGTTCTCGTCACCGACCCTGCTCCACAGCCATGGTGGACACACGCCGAGCTCGCGCCGCCCGCCACGTTGCGAACGTCGCCCAGACGGCGCCCGCGGGCAACGGCGCACCGCTCCGCCCCAACTCGCAGGTCGCCAACGCCGCCACCGACCCGGCTGTCCACGAGCAGCAGGACTCCTCGCTGCCGCTGTCCGTGCGGCGGGATGGCCGCACGGCGACACCTTCACCCTCGCCGGCCGCAGCGTCGTCCTCACTGGTCTGCTGCGGGCCGGTCTACCAGCAGCATGCGCTACTGATGGCGCGGGAGCTCTTGCGCTACCGCCCAGCGGATGACCTCTATGACGAGTGGCTCCACCGCATCACCGAGCTCGTCAACACTGCGGGAGAAGCGTCTGCACCAACGCACTCCTCACGTCCTCCGTCGCCCCCGGCGATGAACGAGGGCTGTGGGGTCCCAGCTCCGCCTCCCCTCCATCACACAGGCCAGGAGGGCCGACACGAGGCCCCTCGACGTGAGTAACCCCGCAAAACCCACGCCCGCGACAAGGAGAGCTGTTAGGTGATTCCACACCCACATGCAGGGGCTCGTGGGTCCCCTGGCCCACCGCACCCAGACCGCGTGCCATAGGAGGTGGTGGCGCCAGCACCTCAAGAACCAGCATTGCAAGCGCAGGGGGCGCCTGCGATCGTGAGGGTGGCTGGATGTCCCGCCCTAGCCCCTGAGCTACGGCGCCTCGTCTGGCCCGGCAAGTTCAAGACGGACCTGCCTCCACGCTACGACGGCACCACCGACCCCACGGAGTTCCTCCAACTCTACGAACTGAGCATCGAGGCGTCCAACGGCACCAAGCAGGTCATGGTGAACTGGTTCCCCATGGCTCTGAAGGACGGCGCACGCTCTTGGCTCCTGAACCTTGCCGTGGGATCCATCTCCTCCTGGGAAGAGCTTCGCGAGCGTTTCGTCGCTAACTTCCAAGGCACCCGCGACCGAGCCCCGGCAGCTGCTGACCTGCGTCGCGTGAGGAAGCAACCGAGAGAAACCCTTCAAAAGTACATCCAACGCTTCAACACCATGGGCCTCTGTATCCCCAGGGTCTCGGATGAGGCCATCATCTCCGCGTTCTCTGACGGCGTCCGCGATGTTAGGATGAGGGAAGAGCTCGCCATTCACGAAGACATGTGCACATCCCTCGAGATGTTCAAGCTCGCGGCAAAGTGCGCCGGAGCGGAGGAAGGCCGCCTCTCCCTTCAGGAGCTGCCTGAGGCGGAGGCGGACGACAAGAAAACCAACGCCAAGGAGTCGAAGCGCAAGGGACCCGCCGTGCTGGCTGCGGAGCCAGAAGTGAAGCATGGCTGCGGCTACGATGACCTCCCCAGAGACAACCGACCATACTGCATCTTCCACAACGTCCATAGCCACAACACTAATGATTGCCAGGAGCTCAGGGTGATGCGCGGCGGGCGCGGCGGGCAGCGCGACAACCGCAGCTACGGCCGTGGAGGAGGCCGAGGAGGAGGACGTTGGGATAGTAGGAACTCGCGCCAAGGGTGGCGTGAGCAGCCTCGTGAAGACCACTGGCAGGAGCAGCCTCGTGATGCCCCCTAGCGCGACCAGCCTCGTGAGGGTCGCCCTCAGGGCAACGAAGGCCTGCCTCCGCTGCCACCACCGCCAAGGAGGAACGACGACGACCGCCAGGGAGACGGGGCAGGGGGTTTCCAGGAACCGCGTGCAGTTGCATGCATTCTGGGAGGAGCCCATGCCCCGACTTCTCACCGCATCTTCAAGCAATTCGCCCGTGAGGTGAACGCGGCGCTTCCCAGGCCTGACACCGCGCGCAACCTCAGGTGGACCAAGCAAGTCATCGCTTTCGACCCCAAAGACCAGCTCAAGTGCACTGCGGCCCCAGGCGCCCTCCCGATGCTCTGCACCCCGACCATCAGCAGCGTCCTCGTGACCAAGACCCTCATCGACGGCGGAGCTGGGCTCAACGTCCTCTCCATCCAGACCTTCGAGACACTCCAGGTTCCCTATGATCAGCTCCACCCCACCAAGCCATTCTACAGAGTCACGGATGGCTCCACACTCCCGATGGGGCAGGTACGCCTCCCCGTCACCTTTGGAGACCGCAACAACTACCATAGAGAGCTCATCGACTTCGACGTTGCCAACATCCACCTCCCGTACAACACCATCCTGGGGTATCCTGCCCTCGCCAAGTTCATGGCGGCGACCCATCACGGCTACAACGTCCTCAAGATGCCCGGGAGCGGCGGAGTCATCACGATCGCCTCCGACGAGAAGGAAGCGGTGCATTCCTTGGAGCGTGCCTACCAGACCGCGGCGGTCGAGTGCTCCGATGAGGATGGAGCCGTCCTCACCCTGCAGACCGCCCCAAGAAGAAGAAGAACCTACCCGTCGACGGACCTCAGGACGTGGGGGGCCCTGACGGCCTGGCCTCAGGACTCGCGCCTGCTGACGAGGCGCCCTCCACCCTCGCATAGGGAGGCGCGCTCGACGCCCCTCTCGTGACGGGCTCGGGGGCTCTCCTCTGGAGTGTCCCCGAGCTAACCCGTGCCTCGAGGGAGGTGTTCGAGCACCACCTGCAACCGTATCTTGATGCGCGTTTTTGTGAGACCAGCGTGAGCCGCTCAGCGCTGGGGGCTCAGGACTTCATCGACCAAGTTACAGAGGAACTTCAGTACGCAAGACTCATCCGCGGTGGGCGTAACCGCACAACCCCAAGTTCACCTACTCGCATCCCAAGCGACTGCTTCCACGTCTGCATTGACATCGCGGGTCTCAACCGAGCCGCTTCTTAGGAGCCCTTTTGGCCGACAGCGGTCGGCCGGAGGAGAGCCCTCCCCTGCAGCTACGTCTGCACACTCTTTGGCTTCCGCAACGCAGCTGCCATGTTCCAGCACCTCGCGTAGCGGGCCTTGGGGGCTCGGGAGGCTGAGTGGCAGGAGGTCCGGATGGAGCGGGAGCCGGGCCCGCACGACCACTTAGAGCCTCCGGAGCCCCTGGGCCTCAGGAGCCCGATGATCCTTTGGAGCGACCCGCACAGCTCGCGTCTTCAGCTACCCCAACTCTCCTTCGGAAAGTATCAGGTGACACTTCAGGTATCCAAACGAGGGCGCCTCTTGGGCTGCATCATCCTCGGGCCGCTGGGGGCTGATCCCCCGCGATTATATCCCTTTTTGCATGATCAAGGCCAGATATTCCTTTCCATTCGCACTATCTATATGCTCGGCATCCTCACCACCACTAAGGTCATGAGCCCTTGTGAGCCCACTCGCGACCGCCCCATGATTAAGGACTGGCACGACGTCTGTGCTCGGGTCCGTCCCTGCAGCGTCGATAAACCCAAGGGTTGAGCTCTGCCTAGTGAGCCATTCCCGTGACGGCACCTCCCATGGTCCTTGGTGCCTTGTTCTCGCATGGGCTAATCATGGATGGGTAAGTAGGGGCCCGTGGCAGGTGCCTCGCTAACGCGGGAACCGCACGCCGGCTGTTTTTCTTTTGGATCGTGGCATGAGAAGACTGGGCATGACGTATGTGCTCGGGTCCGTCCCTGCAGCATTGACAAATCCAGTGGCTGAGCTCTGTCTCGCGAGTTATCCCCATGACGTCACCTCCTGGGGTCACTCGTGCTACGTCCTTCTCATGCAATATCCCCTGGAGATGCACTCGGCACAGGTCAACACAACACCTCTCTTTTCACATTTTGCAGAAGAAGACTCAGGCGCAATATGGCCATCGCGACCCAGGGGCCTAACTGGCCACGTAGCCCCTCATCCCTTGAGTCTAGTTATGACGATAACCCCGGTCCTCCGGAGGGCTCAATGGCGATCGAGGTATGCACGGGGTTGGGCCTTGCCGACGCAGAACGAAAACGGGATTGCTTGAACGTCAAGGGGGACCCTTGGGCATCACGACACAAGGGCCTCACTGGCCACGTAGCCCCTCATCCCTTGAGTCTAGTTACTACGGTAACACTGGTAATACGGAGGGCTCAATGGCGAGTCTAGTTACTACGGTAACCCCGGTCATCCAGAGGGCTCAACGGCGGTCGAGGTATGCGCGGGGTTGGGCCCTGCCGACGCAGAGCACCTAAGCAAACATGAAAGGAAGCAAGCATGGAAATCATCTAGCTATTACAAAAATGCCAAGCTTTTTCAAATTCAAACAAAGTTCTTACGCCTCCCCAAGGCACCCGAGCTTCTCTCATTAAGCAGGAATGGACTAGGCATCGTCGGGCGCAGCAGTACCGGTCATCTCTTCTTTGGCTGCGGTAGCAGCAGCCCGGAGAAATGTCTCCACTGACCACGTGGCTTATGTTCCCAGGGCCTCAGGAGCGATCATTGCCGCCTCCTCACGAAGGCGCTTGGACGCCAAACCTTGCCTCAAGGGAAGGGCAACAGGAATCAAGCACAATATGACCTCAGGAATTGCTAAGATAAGTTTTCAACGCCGCACCCGCTTGCATACCTACACCACCACTTACTATAGTCACGAATCCGCTAAGGCATGAAAACCCTTCCCGATGGACCAGTGAGCGGCTGCCTGCACGCTGAGAGGGACCTCCTGAGCACTGCGCCTCGGGGGCTTTAACCAGACCTTGGGCCCCTCACCTCCTGGCCTCGACCATGGTGTCGTGACCCGGTGTACCAGCGCGGGCTGAGGCTGGTCCCTGGGCTGGGTCTCGTAGGCGTAGGGCCTTAGGCTACCGCGGGAGCGGAAGAAAAGGGGAATCATGCTCTAACAAGGGGCTCATGCAGGACATAAGTTTATAATGCTAGATAGTAACAAAAGTATCACAAGAATTTACATGTCCTTGTGAAGCCCTCGGTGATGTCCCACAGGAACTAAGCTAAGGAAGACGCTCCCAAAGAACTCGGCTTGAACTCCTTCAACGACGGCGATGCCGGGAGGACACCGTTTCCCTCCGGCGATAGGGGCGGCGACTTGGCAGCTCGTAGCTCTCGTTGGAGCTCGAGGTCGTCTCAGGGGTAGCATAACGGCTACCAGGAGAATCAGAGACGTAGCCAACGGTGAGCGCCTCGCTGCCCTGACGGCATGGGGAATGGTCGCCTGCGAGCCCATTTCCTGCGCTCCCGAAGACTTTGAAGCTTATCGCGCCCGTCGTATCCAGCGTGAAGTGAAGAATGTGCCTCCCGGCGGGGGCGCAGGCGTGGCGCACAACACCCCAGCCCCAGGTCATGAAGACCTGGCCAGAAGAAACTACCTCCACATCGGCATGTGAAGGAGGAAGGCGACACCCCTCGTGCCTCAGCTCCATCGTCACCCGGCCGCGAGCCGGGAGCACCTCCCTCAGGAACGGAGGAAGAAGGATCCATGAATGCGGGGGGGGCGCACACGATGAACTCGCGGGCACCATCCTCAGAATGGGACAGCAGCAGGGTGCGAGGAGACGCCCGTCTCTCCGGGCGGCTGACGGCGCCACCCCTATCACCGCCCCCGCTCCATCTGTCTGCTGCTGAAGCATACAAGGGAAGCGGAAATCCTGGTGGTGCTCGTGTGCACCACGTGCGGGCATCCGACGGCCTCAGGGACGCACACGGAGAATTACGGCGCCTCTTCTTCGGGGGGAGCCGCTCAGCCTCCACCACCGGGCTCCTCCCTTTCCCCGTAGCCGAGAACCTGCGAATCGGCGCCATGGAGCCCTGGGAGCAATGGAAACATGGGATCGGCCTGCAATAGTCAAGTGAGAGGCATAGTGCCTCACCCCCCGTTTATAGGCCAAGAAGACCAACCGGCGGCCACTCGCACGCAGCCATAATGGCCCCGCTGCCCGCGCCAAGGAGTTGTCAAATCGCACGGTTCCCAAGATTGTGTGGGAAGTGGAGTCTCCCACGTCCCATCCAATAGTCGCACGCTAGCTTGGCCCGCAGCCTTTTTGGGGCCCGCGGCGCATCGTCCTCGACTAAGGCTTCGCCCTGAAGCCAACTCCGCACGCGCCTTGGGCCCGGGGGCTATTGTCGGCGTCCTGGGAACCAGGGTACCCAGACTTTCCTATCTGCGGGCCGCGACGTGCTCCTACAAGCGGCCTGGTACGGCCCAGCTGATCGACCAGCTGCTCAAGACCCTCGCGAGGGGGCCATGCCTCGCGAGGAGAACGACGTCAAGACCTCCTCGGGAGCGGCCTCAGCAAGGCGTTCCGGAGGGGCGGAGAATCCAAGGAAAAGCCTGCCTCAGGAGGAGGCAGTGATGTCAGCAGTGATGCACCGCGCTAGCGGGTGCCAGCGTCCGCCACCGGCGCAGTTGCCATTTCGGTGCAAAGGAGACAGCACAACCGTTGGTTCCCAAGGAGCGGTACAAAGGTTTCCTCTTTGGTGCAACAAGACCGAAGACCGCAAGGACGATAAGGAGGATGTCACCGTCGAGCCCACCACCGTGTCACCGCATGATCCTTTTGCAGGTGAAGACCACTTTTGTCAGGATAAGAACGTCCTTGTGTTCCCGCTCAAAAATGGCCGTTGTGGGATCCCTTCCCGCCTAAACATTTCGGGGGAAGAGGATTGTGGCCGGCTATATAAGTAGCTAGGACTCCCACTGCAAAGGGAGGGATGAACACACTTGGCCACTGCACAAGGAGCAAGAACACTAGCCTCCTGACCCTCCTGAGCTCGCTTCCTGAGCCCAGGAACCGTTGTACCAGCTCATATTCTAGCTCGCCCGGAGCCAATCCACAAAAGCAGGAAGTATGGTCTTACACCACACGGTGGCCCGAACCTGGATATACTCTTGTGTTTTTGTTCATTGTTTGCTTGAATCCTTCCACCGAGACGAGAGCGAGGCGCTAGGTAGATGTGAGTGGGAGAGATCTTCGTTCATGCCCCTGTGTTCGAACTTAACGGGTTTTGCGGAGCCCTGAATCCGACAAATTCCTGCTTAACCTGTAATTGCCATGATGTTGTTTGTCCTGAATGCTTCTTGTTATTGTGAGCTTGCAAGTACATTCAATGTACTGACCTGGCGTGTCATGCCAGTTTGCAGGTCATGCCGTGATTGCTTGATTGCTTGTTGTGGTTTCCGTTCGTGCGAGCTAGGATAAGCGTTCCAGCTAGAGTCCCTACGGAGTGGAGTTCACCACCGTCGTCGTTGTTCCGCTGCTAGAGTTATTCTGCTGCATCGTGTTGTTCTGCTGCTTGCATAGAAAAACGTGGCAGGCGTAGTTTTGTCGTGCCGATGTAATCCATTGTATCCATATAACTTGTAATAAAGAGCTGATTTGTTCTATGCTAAGCAGTGTTGTATTCCAGAAGACTTCATCTCGATCTCTAGGCTGGAATACGGGGTGTTCTGGTTTCTTTGAGCCGGGGTGCCACAGACATGATTCGAAGCCAATGCATATAATGCAATATCCGGGACGCCGAATAGTGCCCTATAGGTGTTCGGACTTTTTGGAGGCGTGCCAGGCTGAGTACAGCCCCTGGTATTGAGTCCAGGTATTATGGCATATGCGGCGATCTGACTTGGGGTGGAGAATGCAGGTGGTAAAATAGAATAAACTCCAAGCGAATTGGAACCAAACTGCTTCTTTTATATCTCGTTAATACGGCAAGCCGTGAGGTTATAGATAACGCCGATAATAGCCTTGGGCATTTGACATGCCAAAAAGTAAAAGAAAATAAAAGAGAAGAAAAAGGTTTACACACAGCCTGGATCTAATAAAGAAATTTCAACACATGGCCCTGCTGCACGTCTGCGCCTTTTCTTCCTTGGTGGTATGTCCTTGAGAAGGAGAATTATGATGGCCGCCTGTAAAAAATAAAAAGGAAAAGGAAGGATTCTAGAAAAGAATATCCTGTACGACCATAAACAATGTAGGTTCTTTTAAACGAACCTGAAAAAAAAGATATATTTTAGAGTCCGAATAGGGTTAATCCAAACTATGGACTATTTATGTGATGTGTGCCCCTAGCGCCGCCTAGGGTATTTTAAGGGCATAATTGTGTACGTGAGGTAAGTATACTATCACCTTATGGGGCAGTCGACAGGGGCGCAACTGCTAATCGAGCTCGGGTTCTTCTCAGCTGCCGCATTGTAGTGCGAACCGGACATGTTTAGCCGTGTATGTGGTCTTGACGACCGATGAACTATTTGGCCTAAATAAGCCGCTTTGAACCTCGGCCGCTAGGGCCGTAGTGTTTTCCTCCGTACGGAGGGAGCGCTCCATGTTTCCATTGACCGTGATGATGCCGCGTGGTCCAGGCATTTTGAGCTTTAAGTAGGCATAATGCGGGACTGCATTAAATTGGGCGAAGGCTGTTATTCCGAGTAGTGCGTGATAGCCACTTCGGAATGGAGCAATGTCAAAGATTAACTCTTCGCTTCGGAAGTTATCGAGGGAGTCGAATACGACTTCCAATGTTAATGAGCCCGTGCATCGGGCTTCTACGCCTGGTATCACTGCTTTAAAGGTAGTGCTATTGGGCTTAATTCTTGACAGGTCTATCCCCATCTTGCGGACAGTGTCTTGGTATATCAGATTGAGACTGCTGCCATCGTCCATAAGGACTCGAGTAAGATGATATCCGTCAATTATGGGGTCGAGCACTAAGGTCACCGAACCTCCGTGACGGATACTGGTTGGATGATCCCTACGATCAAAGGTGATCGGACAAGCCGACCATGGGTTGAATTTAGGGGCGACAGGCTCGACAGCATATACGTCCCGGAGTGCGCGATTGCACTCCCTCTTGGGGATATGGGTGACGTAGATCATGTTCACGTTTTTCACCTTTGGTGGAAATTTCTTCTGTCCTCCCGTGTTCGGCTGGCAAGGTTCATCCTCGTCTTCGCTTTGAGGTCCTTTCCCCTTGTGTTTGGCATTGAGCTTGCCAGCCTGCTTAAAGACCCAACAATTACTGTTGGTATGATATGCATGATTATTAGGGGTGCCATGGATCTGGAAAGGCCTATCTAGTATTTTGTCCAAGCTGTATGGACTATCCCTATTGCCTTTAAATGGATTCTTCCGTTGACCGGGCCTGGAGCCATCGAATCTGGCGTTTACCGCCGTGTCCTCTGTGCTTCCAGTATTGTTTCGACGCTTGTTTTTATTGCGTCGTGGCTTGCCATTGCCATCGCTGACTTCAGATGTGCCAGGGTCGCTGGTGATGTTGCTTCTACAAGCCAGTCAGTTGTGCCCGCGCAAAAGCGGGTCATGAGTTTAGTTAGGGCTGCCATTGTTCTCGACTTCTCTTGGCCAAGGTGTCTAGCCAGCCATTCGTCCTAGACACTGTGTTTGAATGGCGCTAAGGCTTGGGCATCCGGACAGTCTACAATTTGATTCTTTTTAGTTAAGAACCGATTCCAAAGCTTACGGGCTGACTCACCAGATTGCTGGATTATATGACTTAAATCATCAGCATCCGGGGGCCGGACATAAGTCCCCTGAAAGTTGGACCGAAAAGCATCTTCAAGTTCTTCCCAGCTTCCAATAGAGTTCTCTGGGAGGCTGTTTAACCAGTGCAGAGCTGGTCCTTTCTGCTTGAGAGGTAAGTATTTGATAGCATGGAGATCATCTCCACGAGCCATGTGTATGTGAAGAATAAAGTCTTCTATACATACAGCGGGGTCCGTTGTTCCATCATACGCCTCGATACTTACATGTTTAAACCCTTTAAGAAATTCATGATCCATCACCACATCGGTGAAGCACGGAGGGTGTGAAGCACCCCTATATTTTGTGATGTTGTGGCGTAGTTCGGACGGTATTAGTGTTTGGTGTTGGTTCCGAACTGGAATGTGGCCGGTCTGTTTGGCTTGATAGCCACCGCCTCGTGTGTGGGTACGTTCCGTTGGTCCGTAGATTGATCTAGTCTGACCAGCCTTTTCATTCAGGTCCTGACGTAGGTCAAACTAATGGCCCTAAGCCGTTGTATCCTTGCCTTTACGGTGAGGAGGTGCGGGCTTGTGTACGACGTTGCTGGCCGCTTTGTCCCATCAACGGGTGGTCAGTCCGGTTGATCGGACTGATCATACTTCGACGGAATTAGCGCTGGGCCCTCATCATCGAATTGGGGCAGCAACTTGCGTTTGGGATAGCTCTTTGTTTGGCCTTCATAGCCGTATCGTTCTTCAGCGTCTAGCACATCGTTCCATCTATCGTTGAGCGTATCCTGTTCGGCTCTAAGTCGATGTTGCTGCATCTTCAAGCTCCTTGCGGTGGCAATGAGCTGTTGTTGAAAACGTTTTTGTTCAAGCGGTTCTTCTGCGATGATGTATTCTTCGTCTCCCAGGATGATGTCCTCTTTGGAGACAGGTTGATAATTGATGTCATCCGCGTCGCTATGATCGGCCATCGGTTCTTCTGGACTGTGTTCGCCATCCTCCCGTTCATCCTGCTCTACCGCTGGCTCTACGGGGTCATCGGCTTGTTCCGGATCGTCATCGTCTTCAGTGATAGTGTTACTCTCTTTCCCTTTATGGGGTCGAGATTGACGCTTCTGACGCCGGTGTTTGGGAGGTTCATCGACAGGCTTGTCCTGTTTTGGATTGGTATCGCCGTCGCCCTCCTTCTCGTTGGGGGTGTCCACCATGTATACATCGTATGTAGAAATAGCCGTCCATTGCCCGGTTGCAGGCGGGTTTGTACTTAGATCGGTGAAAGGATCGATATGGTTGACTAGAGGGGGTGAATAGGCAACTAACAATTTTTAGCTTTTCTTAACCAATTTAAACTTAGCAACAAAGTAAGATGTCTAGATATGCAACTAGGTGGACAACTTATAGGAAGCAACAATAACAACCACACAAGCAAGCAGGCTAAGGTATACAAAGAAAGCTTGCACAAGTAAAGGAGATAAATAACCACAAGTGGAGCCGGTGAAGACGAGGATGTGTTACTGAAGTTCCTTCCCTTTGAGAGGAAGTGCGTCTCCGTTGGAGCGGTGTGGAGGTACAATGCTCCCAATGAAGCCAGTAGGGCCACCGTATTCTCCTCACACCCTCACACAATGCGAGGTGCCGTGATGCCACTAGTGGTACCCTTGAAGGTGGCACCGAACCTTTACAAACAAGGTTGGGGCAATCTCCACAACCGAATTTGAGGCTCCCAACGTGTAATGCCCAGGATGGAGTTATACCTCCTACGTGTCGAGGCACGACTTAAAGGCATAAGTCCCTCCTAGAATGATCTCAAGTTTGGTAATCTTTGCACAACTCATGTAAAAGAGGGGATTGTAAACATAAATAGTTGGCTTACACTCGCCACGTCACACAATTACATAACATGTTTCAATCATCATACATTAAGAATATCACAACCCTCTAAGGGCAAAATCCAAATGTCAAGATACCAAACTGAAATAAATAAACCACAGGCGGATCGAATCCTAGTAGAAGTCTCCACTACTGATCATCCGGGTATCGAACATAGTACCGACTACGCTCCTCGTCGTACTCCCAATCCAGCTCGGTGCCATCACCTGGATAGCTCACAACTGGACCTGCATCTGGTGTGGTGAAGTAACTGTGAGCCATAGAGGACTCAACAATCCCGTTCCCGGGTAACAAGACTATTTAAGCCTTTTGGAGAGGATAAAGGCTGAAGAAAAGAATAAGTGTCTGCAGCAGCAACTAGCAACTAGCTTACGTGAGTGAGAGCGAGAAGAGAAGGCTTCGGCGAGAAGTGATCACGAAGTGATCCTAGCTACAAGATCAACAAACATAACCCCTCCGTGTTCAACTCCCGAATCCCTATTCGGAAATTGACAGTCACAGAACACACGCTGGTAGTGTATTAGAAACATTGTGTCAACTTATCTACAACCGGATATTAACAAGCTCCCATCTGCCACATAACCGCAGGCACGGCTTTCGAAAGTTCAAACCCTGCAGGGGTGTTCCAACTTGACCCATTACAAGCCCACGATCCGCGGAGTCGCAACTCCAAAGTGGGAAGACCCCAGTATCCTCGGAATCCCGTGCTCAAGATATAACGAACTAAGGTAAGGCTAATCCAGCAAATCCTCCCGGCGTGCCGACACCCTGATAGTAGCCGCGCGTATCTCGTCTCAGGCCACGACCGGATGGGACAAGCTACGGGTTTTACCAGACCTTGAGTTTCCTCGAGGTGGCCCCGCAGGTTGCCCGTTTCGGACCAACACTCATGTGGAGCACTGGCCCGGGGTTGTTGATTAAGAAAAAGGGTTTATAACTCCCTATGCAAGTTTAGTTTGTTATTAGGCAAATAGTACCAATGTTGGGACTTGCTGGAAAAGACTTAGCACTTAGCGGTTTATCGAGGGGGTCCCATACACCCCAACCGTGTTAGGAACGCATAATCAAGGAACATAACACCGGTTTATACGGTTCCTAACGGCATGAGTGGAACAAATCACCAAGCAAAAGGCTTAGCCTTCCACCCTTGCCAATATATAGATGATTTCATTTTAAGCATTTATATAGTGTGATAAAACCCAACCAAACTTCAACATGAAGCAAGCATCTTCGATCTTCACCTGCAACTAGCAATGCTATAAGAAGGGCTGAGCGAAGCGTACTTAGCCAAGCAACGGTTTGCATAGGTAGATTGGTTAAACATGGCAATGGTTTACAAGTAGGATGCTGACAAGAAGATCATGGGCATCGAGGCAAAACTATAGAGCGGAACTACTAGCAATAGGCAAAGATAGTAATGTTATCGGGGTTCGGTCATCTTGCCTGAAGAGAAGTCGTTCGGATCGTAAGAAGGGTCCTCGTGCTCAACCTTGTTGGAAACCTCGTGCTCGTACTCGAACTCAGACTCTGCTTCCGGCTCTAAAAAAAACAATCACACCAAGCACAAATCAACAAGATGCAATGCGCACTCGAAAATGATGGATGCATGATGGATGCACTAAGGATGCACACGGAGCACGGAAAATATCACTCAAGCAAAACACCTCAAAACATGATAACAATATCATATTATTAATCTACACGGAAAATCAATCAAGTTTCATGTAAGATTCGCTGAAATCGGAGTTACGGGCTAAAAGTTATGCCCGAAACAAGAAATGAGCGAAAGCTGGAAATTACAGCAACATAGCAACTTCGGAGCACAAAATAATTAAGCTACAACACTCAAATATCATGGCAAAGTACATGAACACAAACTAGACCTATTCTACAGCAACTAAGTCCAAAGGTGCACCCCCAACGGAGCCACGGATCAATAGCAATGATCTTGGACATATTGAACTTGACAATAAAATTCTGGCAGCAGAATTTTATTGAAACTTTGGAGCAAAAGATAAACATGCTACAGCCACTTAAATAGACATGTGAGGACATGAATGGAAAGCCAACAATATATACTACAAGGAACAATCAAGATCCACTCCAAAACTAACATGCTTTGTCCTAGAACATCACACGAACATGGCATCGGAACGTTACAGATTTCAGACTTAGTGAAAATCCACTAAGTCCTAAAACAGCAATTTCATCATGGCATCTAAAAGAGCATGTTTAAGTCATCTCGAAACTAGACATGGCAAGTGGTAAGCACCTCATCAAAGTACACATGATGGTGATTCCGAAACACACAAGCATGCTTCATGGAGATAAACACAACGATAGCAACGAGCTCAACAAGATGGCATTTCATAACAAGTGAAACAACATCACAGCCACATGGCACTTTGCAACGATGATAAACATGGCAAGAATAAATCTAACATGCTACCTAGCACATACAACATGTAGATCATGGCAAGACGAACACGTGGACATGTCATTTGCATCATTCGGACAAACGAGCTAAAAGCTATCACATGGCAAAGATGGCATAAAAACATCACATAGCAGCACTTTATATCATGATGTACTCTTGCAACAGCAAAACAAGCACCTAGATGATCTCTAACATGCATGACAACAACAGATAAAACGTAGTGCTAATCACCACGAACGTCTGGACATGCTATTTGCGCGAATCGGAGCAACACACAGAAAGTTATGCATGTTTGAAAACTGCATCTGAAATCAATAGATCTAGGACTTAGAAGGATTAGGGTCAACCTCATATCTGAGAATGGGCTCGGGCGGTTCGGCCCAGCAGTGGAGGCAGAGGGACGGGCCGGCCTGGCGTCGGCGGCCCGCGGTGGCTGCGGAGATGGGGCACTGGCCCGGCGGTGGCCTGGCTGAGGAAGTGGCCTGGCCGGCCTGGAGGGGCGCGAGAGGCGGCCGGCCCAGGCGGGGAGGCCCGGAGGGAGGCGGCCTCGGTGCGGGAAGCTGTGGCTGGGAGGCCGCGGATCTAGCGGGCCTCGGCCCGGCCGAGCGCTGGCGGGGCGGAACGGAGCGGAGCGGCCCGGCGGCTGGGCTGGGCGAAGGGAGCCTGGCGACCGGCTGGGACTCGGGCCCAGGAGGGAGGCCCTTGGCGGCGCGGTGGCGAATTGGCCTGGCGAAGCAAAGAGGATGGAGGCCCGTGGGCTGGCTGGATGGATCGGTGCGGAGAAACGACGCGGACGGGCCAGGGAAGTGGTCCACGCGGTACGGGCCGCTGGGGCGGTCGAGACGACTGGGAGCGATGCGGTCCAGCGCTGCTCGGTCGATGAGGAGGCGCCCAGGCGCGTTGACCGCGGCGGTCGGCTACTGCTTCTATTTGGGCGCAGATCGCGGCGGCGATCGAAGCCGGCGCGGGATCTGGAGAATTTTGAGGAGATGGACAGCCAAGTGGCTGAGAGGTGGTGGCTGGAACCAGAAATTTAGGGGAAGGAGGAGGAGAAGCTAGATGCCCAAATAGACTAGGGTCTACTCCCTCCGTTCGGAATTACTTGTCTCGAAAATGAATGTATCTAGAACTAAAATATGTCTAGATACATCAATTTCTGCGACAAGTAATTCCGAACGGAGGGAGTATTATATAGCAGTTTTTAGGGTTAGGGGGGAATGGGGTGTTAGGAGCCCTCCGATCGCGATCCGACGGATCCGATCGCGGGGGTAGTTAGGATGGGCCTAGGGAATGTTAGTAGACTGCAGTAGGGGTGTTTCCGGGCCACAAGTGGAGGCACTTTGGACCCACACGAATAACGGTTGGAATAGCAACGGAGTCCAAACGCGACGAGATTTGAGAGGCGGGTCGCACACAACAAAACAACAACACACACACAACAACCTCGCGGCACACCGGTAACGTTAGACGCCCAAACAACAAAGTAGGCCTACGGGACGTCACGGACACGTGAGGGAGCTCCGGAACGCGAAACGGACAACGGGAAGGAACGCGTGGAACCGGATGCAACCGACAACACCAATGCAATGCAATACACATGTCTACATGATATGAATGAATGCCACACACTCACACAACAAAACGACGAAAACCCGAAAGACAAAGAACCCGGAATGGAAATAGATGAAGCCGGAGATATATTATATACCCAAAAGGGAAAGTATTACATCTGAGGCATTACAAACTCTCCTCTACTACAAAAAGATCTCGTCCCGAGATCTAGGACTGGAAAAAGGAAGGGTACTCGGAACGAAGATGATCTTCTCATTCCCAGGTAGCTTCTCGGTCGGTGTGATGTGACCACTTGACTTTCAGAAATTTGATGGACTTGTTGCGGGTCTTGCGTTCGGTTTCTTCGAGAATGGCAACGGGATGCTCTCGGTAGGACAGGTCTTGTTGAAGATCTATCTCTTCAAACGGAATCATGCGCTCAGGTGCCTTGAAGCATTTGCGAAGTTGAGACACATGGAAGACATCATGGACATTTGCGAAGTTTGAAGGGAGCTCAAGTTGATAGGCTAGATCGCCTCTTTTGCCAAGAATCTTGAAAGGCCCGACGTATCTAGGAGCAAGCTTTCCTTTGATACCGAATCTTTGGGTTCCTTTCATCGGAGACACACGGAGATAGACATGATCATCAATGTTGAAGGCCAAATCACGATGCTTGCCGTCATAGTAGCTCTTCTGACGTGACTGAGCGGCCTCGAGATTCTCACGTATGACTTTGCCCATTTCTTCGGCTTCTGAGATCAAGTCATTGCCAAGAAGTTGATGTTCGCCTGTTTCAGACCAGTTGAGAGGGGTACGGCACTTTCTGCCATAGAGAATTTCAAACGGAGCTTTGCCTGCACTTGCTTGAAAGCTGTTGTTGTAAGAGAACTCGGCAAATGGAAGGCAGTCTTCCCATTTCATGCCGAAGGAGATGACACAGGCTCTGAGCATGTCTTCTAGAATCTGATTCACGTGCTCGACTTGACCACTAGTCTGAGGATGAAAAGCAGTGCTGAACCTGATCTTAGTGCCCATGGCGGACTGAAAGGAGTCCCAGAACCTTGAAGTGAACAAACTTCCACTTCTAAGGATATCACTTGAGGAATGCCATGTAGGGACACAATTCTGGAAGTGTACAGCTCTGCCAATTGAGCTGCATTGATTGATTCTTTGACTGGAAGAAAGTGAGCGACTTTGGTAAGCTTGTCAATCACCACAAAGATAGCATCATTTCCTCGCTTGGATTTAGGAAAGCCAGTGACGAAGTCCATTTCAATGTGGTCGAACTTCCACTCGGGAATAGGAAGAGGTTGGAGAAGACCGGCTGGACGTTGATGTTCTGCTTTCACTCTTCTGCACACATCACATTCATTCACGAATTGGGAATCTCCCTTTTCATGCGTGTCCACCAGTAAGACTGCTTGAGGTCTTGATACATCTTGGAACTGCCAGGATGAATGGAAAGGAGAGAATCATGAGCTTCTTCCATTATGAGCTTCCTGAGATCACCTTTCGGAACAACGAGTCTGTCCTCGAAGAACAAGGTATCTCTCTCATCAACACGGAAGCACTTGTATTTCGGAATGCCCTTAGCAATAGCATGTTTCACTTTCTTCACCATGGTATCACTGAGTTGGGCCTCACGGACTTGATCTTCCAAGGTAGGAGCAATTTGGAGATTTGCGAGAAAACCCTGCGGAACAACTTGAAGGTTGAGTTTCCTGAAAGCTTCACAAAGCTCAGGCTGGTACGGCTTGATAAGAAGGCTGTTGCAATATGCCTTTCTGCTCAAAGCATCTGCAATCACATTCGCCTTGCCAGGAGTGTATTCAATGTTGGGATTATACTCTTGGATCATTTCGACCCAACGAGTCTGGCGGAGGTTCAGATGCGGTTGTGTGAAGATGTACTTCAAGCTCTTGTGATCAGTGAAGATGTCGACCTTTCTGCCCAACAACAGATGTCTCCACGTAATCAGAGCATGTACCACAGCTTCTAGCTCGAGATCATGTGTGGGATAGTTCTTCTCACTTGGCTTGAGCTAACGAGAAGTGTATGCCACAATTCTCTTATCTTGCATAAGCACACCACCAAGACCTTGAAGAGAAGCATCACAGAATACTTCATAGGGCTTGGATTCATCTGGAGGAGTCAGAACTGGAGCAGAGACAAGCTTTTCTTTGAGAGTTTTGAATGCCACTTCACACTCTGGAGACCAAAAGTATTTGACATTCTTCTGAAGCAAGTTGGAAAGAGGCTTGGCAATCTTGGAGAAGTTCTCAACAAACCTTCTGCAATAGCTGGCAAGACCCAGAAAACTGCGGAGCTGCTTGACGTTCTGAGGAGCTTCCCAGTTGACAATTGCTTCAACTTTCTCGGGATTAACCGCAATACCGTCAGCTGAGATGATATGGCCCAGGTACAAAACCTTATCGAGCCAAAACTCGCACTTGGAGGACTTGGCATAGAATTTATGCTCTCGGAGTCGATCAAGAACCAGACGTAAGTGCTTTTCGTGATCTTCTTCATTCTTGGAAAACACCAGAATATCATCCAGATACACAAGCACAAACTCGCCAGTATAGGGGTTGAAGATGTAATGCATCATCCTCGAAAAGGTAGGAGGAGCATTGGCGAGACCGAAGGACATGACGGTATACTCGTATGAACCGTAGCTCGTTCTGAAGGCCGTCTTGGGAATGTCTTCCTCGCGAATGTGAATTTGATGATAGCCCATTCGGAGGTCAAGCTTAGAGAACACTTTAGCTCCTTTGAGCTGCTCAAAGAGTTCATTGATGTTGGGGAGCGGATACTTGTTCTTAATCGTCTTCTTGTTCAATGGCCGGTAGTCAACACAGAGACGCTCCGTGCCATCTTTCTTCTTGACAAACAAGACACCACAGCCCCACGGAGACGTACTAGGCCTGATGAGACCCATACTCTCCTGCTTATCAAGCTGCTTCTTCAATTCCTTCAATTCATCCGGAGAGAGCTTGTACGGACGCCGGCATGCTGGCTCAGTACCCGGCTCGAGTTCAATGACAAATTCCACCTGACGGTGTGGAGGCATGCCTGGAAGTTCTTCAGGAAAGACGTCTTGATATTCGTTCACCACTAGAATTTGAGATATGGCATTAATCTCGCCCTTATCATTGAGAGAGAAAAGCCTGATAGTGTTATCCGTGGAGGCAAAGATAATCACATCTTCATCAGGATGAGTCATCTTGACTTCCTTCTGAGCACAATCAATGTGAGCATCGTGCTGAGAAAGCCAATCCATTCCGAGGATGAGGTCGATGTCAGAATTACCAAGAATCACCGGAGAAGCCAAAAATCGATAATCACCCATGCGAATAGAAACATTCGGAGCCACCATACTAGAACTCAATCTCTTGCCAGGTGATATGACACTCAAAGGTCTTGGCAAAGCTTTAGAGTGAACATTATTCTTGGATGCAAATGGATATGACATGAAAGAGCAAGAAGCACCCGAATCAAACAAAACTTTAGCAGGGATAGAGTTCACTGGAAGGTTACCCAAAATGACATCAGAAGAATTCTCCGCTTGTGCTGCATTCATCAGATTGACCCTTGCTGCCTTTGGATCATGCCTGACAATAGCTGAACTCACAGGTGGAGGAGGAGGAAGACGCTTCCGATTCGGACATCTGTTGGCATAGTGACCTTTCTGAGTGCATTTGTTGCAAGTCACTTCTGAGAGAGGACGGAAATGAGAACCACTGGACTTGGAGCCTTGAGACTGAAACTGCTTCTTCGACTGGTTGCTCGGATTGGGTGGGTGGGAGAAACCACGACCACTAGAGTTCTTGTTGTTGGAGTTGTTGGAGTTGTTGTATGGAGCTCGAATCACTGGAGGAGGAGGAAGCCAGAATTTCTGATGCTTCGAGACCAACTGAGACGATGAGGAAGAGTGAACGGCATCTCGAATTCTCTTCTTAGAAGTCTCCATCTTAAGCTGAGCTGCTTCTTGTTTCAAAGCCAAGTTATAGAACTTGTCGAATTCATCGGGCTCGAACAAAGTGATAGCAAGCTGAAGTTCATCTTTGAGACCTCCACGGAACTGGTAGATTTTACTCTTGGCATCAGGAATGTCTTGCTTAGCATAACGAGCGAGGTTTTGGAACTTGACATTATACTGATAGACTGTCATGGAGCCTTGCTTCAGGTTGCGGAATTGCTCACGCATACCCTCGATGACACTTGTAGGAATGTGGTGCGAGCGAAAGTCCTTGCAGAAATTCTCCCAAGAGATCACTTGACCTGGCCTGGAGTCTTTGTACTGCTGCCACCAATCAGCTGCTTGATCTTTCAGTTGGAAGGCTGCAAACTTCACATAATCATCTTCCTTCACGTTACTGCACTCAAAATGCTTCTTTATGTCGGTTAACCAATCTTCAGCATCAAGAGGGTCGACACAGTAACTGAAAGCTTTAGGATTGTTGGCCAAGAACTGGTTAAGAGTAGCATGGTGCTGCTGGTTGAAGAAGTTGCGTTGGTTCCCTGGAATACCCTGATTAGCTTGCATTTGTTGCATCATCTGCATCATCAACTGGGTGTTCTGAGCTGTAGTCTGCATAATTGCTCTCCAAGCCTCAGGCAGAGGAGGAGGGGAAGGAGGATGATCTGGAACCTCTTCCACCTCTGGGTTAGCGTTGGGAACCTTTTTCGGAGCCATCCTGTAAGAGATGACCACAAATCAGCAATTGATTGACAAAAGGAATAAGCTGAATCAATGACACGAATTGCATCAAGTCTTCACAATAATCATTCGAACAATAAGAACGAATGAAATCATTCGAACAAGAGGAACGAATGAAATTCTTAGTTAAATGATAACATCAATCTTCACGAGAAGCCACATAGGAGATAAAATGAAAATAAGAAAACAACAAGGTACGGATGGGAACAAACACAAGAGAGGAGTTTCGTTCTAACATCTTTGTGCTGAAAGCATATGAACGCGTTACGAAAAGGTTTTGCAATCCCCGGATCAGCATAGCCAAGGACCCTTTAAGATGCAACTCCTGATAGTAACATCGGTCATATAACCCCTTCACTCAATGTAGAACCCCGAACTCACTAACATGCATTCGTTGGAAGAATGCCTACGATCTACTGGATAAACCCACCTATAGATTTCCGAAAGATTCCAGTTATGCACTCAGGTGTTGGGGATACACAGGAAGCACCGCGCAATCAACTCTAAACCTACATCCAGGTGTATCCATCCTTCAACACATAACCAGTCTTTCTCGAAAACTGTGTACCTCGGACCTTCGAAAAGCATCCACTATAACAAGCTATGGCAATACTCCCGAACTACCTCCCCAGTACTGGGTGATGTCGGGGTTATCTTGCCACTGGCCGTATAGGAGAGATTTTCGATGTCGGTCGTCTTAAGTATTTAGTACTGCTGCGATATGCTTGTGACAACAATACCCCGAAGCTCAACTCCCCGGGAACAGGAGGCATCGAGAACAATATCCTTGTCACAAGAACATCGAAACAATCCCAGAATACTCGCGGGATTCCTAAAAAAAAATTGTGCAATTTTGGAAGATAGGAGAGACAAGAGTAGTCGTCAGGAGTCCTCACCAGAGAGAAAGGAGATGAGAAGCAAAGAAATCCTACTCTTCGATATAATATAGGACTCAAAATGTTTTCAGTGTGTGCCTAGACTCGACCGTCAACGATTCGATCAAACAGTGGGGGCTCCTAGGTCGGAGAAGGCTCTGAATACCAACTTGTAATGCCCAGGATGGAGTTATACCTCCTACGTGTCGAGGCACGACTTAAAGGCATAAGTCCCTCCTAGAATGATCTCAAGTTTGGTAATCTTTGCACAACTCATGTAAAAGAGGGGATTGTAAACATAAATAGTTGGCTTACACTCGCCACATCACACAATTACATAACATGTCTCAATCATCATAGATTAAGAATATCACAACCCTCTAAGGGCAAAATCCAAATGTCAAGATACCAAACTGAAATAAATAAACCACAGGCGGATCGAATCCTAGTAGAAGTCTCCACTACTGATCATCCGGGTATCGAACATAGTACCGACTACGCTCCTCGTCGTACTCCCAATCCAGCTCGGTGCCATCACCTGGATAGCTCACAACTGGACCTGCATCTGGTGTGGTGAAGTAACTGTGAGCCACAGAGGACTCAGCAATCCCGTTCCCGGGTAACAAGACTATTTAAGCCTTTGGGAGAGGATAAAGGCTGAAGAAAAGAATAAGTGTCTGCAGCAGCAACTAGCAACTAGCTTACGTGAGTGAGAGCGAGAAGAGAAGGCCTCGGCGAGAAGTGATCACGAAGTGATCCTAGCTACAAGCTCAACAAACATAACCCCTTCGTGTTCAACTCCCGAATCCCTATTCGGAAATTGACAGTCACGGAACACACGCTGGTAGTGTATTAGAAACATTGTGTCAAGTTATCTACAACCGGATATTAACAAGCTCCCATCTGCCACATAACCGCGGGCATGGCTTTCGAAAGTTCAAACCCTGCAGGGGTGTTCCAACTTGACCCATTACAAGCCCACGATCCACGGAGTCGCAACTCCAAAGTGGGAAGACCCGAGTATCCTCGGAATCCCGTGCTCAAGATATACCGAACTAAGGTAAGGCTAATCCAGCAAATCCTCCCGGCGTGCCGACACCCTGATAGTAGCCGCGTGTATCTCGTCTCAGGCCACGACCGGATGGGACAAGCTACGGGTTTTTACCAGACCTTGAGTTTCCTCGAGGTGGCCCCGCAGGTTGCCCGTTTCGGACCAACACTCATGTGGAGCACTGGCCCGGGGTTGTTGATTAAGAAAAAGGGTTTATAACTCCCTATGCAAGTTTAGTTTGTTATTAGGCAAATAGTACCAATGTTGGGACTTGCTGGAAAAGACTTAGCACTTAGCGGTTTATCGAGGGGGTCCCATACACCCCAACCGTGTTAGGAACGCATAATCAAGGAACATAACACCGGTTTATACGGTTCCTAACGGCATGAGTGGAACAAATCACCAAGCAAAAGGCTTAGCCTTCCACCCTTGCCAATATATAGATGATTTCATTTTAAGCATTTATATAGTGTGATAAAACCCAACCAAACTTCAACATGAAGCAAGCATCTTCGATCTTCACCTGCAACTAGCAATGCTATAAGAAGGGCTGAGCGAAGCGTACTTAGCCAAGCAACGATTTGCATAGGTAGGTTGGTTAAACATGACAATGGTTTACAAGTAGGAGGCTGACAAGAAGATCATGGGCATCGAGGCAAAACTATAGAGCGGAACTACTAGCAATAGGCAAAGATAGTAATGTTATCGGGGTTCGGTCATCTTGCCTGAAGAGAAGTCGTTCGGATCGTAAGAAGGGTCCTCGTGCTCAACCTCGTTGGAAACCTCGTGCTCGTACTCGAACTCAGACTCTGCTTCCGGCTCTAAACAAAACAATCACACCAAGCACAAATCAACAAGATACAATGCGCACTCGAAAATGATGGATGCATGATGGATGCACTAAGGATGCACACGGAGCACGGAAAATATCACTCAAGCAAAACACCTCAAAACATGATAACAATATCATATTATTAATCTACACGGAAAATCAATCAAGTTTCATGTAAGATTCGCTGAAATCGGAGTTACGGGCTAAAAGTTATGCCCGAAACAAGAAATGAGCGAAAGCTGAAAATTACAGCAACATAGCAACTTCGGAGCACAAAATAATTAAGCTACAGCACTCAAATATCATGGCAAAGGACATGAACACAAACTAGACCTATTCTACAGCAACTAAGTCCAAAGGTGCACCCCCAACGGAGCCACGGATCAATAGCAATGATCTTGGACATATTGAACTTGACAATAAAATTCTGGCAGCAGAATTTTATTGAAACTTTGGAGCAAAAGATAAACATGCTACAGCCACTTAAATAGACATGTGAGGACATGAATGGAAAGCCAACAATATATACTACAAGGAACAATCAAGATCCACTCCAAAACTACATGCTTTGTCCTAGAACATCACACGAACATGGCATCGGAACGTTACAGATTTCAGACTTAGTGAAAATCCACTAAGTCCTAAAACAGCAATTTCATCATGGCATCTAAAAGAGCATGTTTAAGTCATCTCGAAACTAGACATGGCAAGTGGTAAGCACCTCATCAAAGTACACATGATGGTGATTCCGAAACACACAAGCATGCTTCATGGAGATAAACACAACGATAGCAACGGGCTCAACAAGATGGCATTTCATAACAAGTGAAACAACATCACAGCCACATGGCACTTTGCAACGATGATAAACATGGCAAGAATAAATCTAACATGCTACCTAGCACATACAACATGTAGATCATGGCAAGACGAACACGTGGACATGTCATTTGCATCATTCGGACAAACGAGCTAAAAGCTATCACATGGCAAAGATGGCATAAAAACATCACATAGCAGCAGTTTATATCATGATGCACTCTTGCAACAGCAAAACAAGCACCTAGATTATCTCTAACATGCATGACAACAACAGATAAAACCTAGTGCTAATCACCACGAACGTCTGGACATGCTATTTGCGCGAATCGGAGCAACACACAAAAAGTTATGCATGTTTGAAAACTGCATCTGAAATCAACAGATCTGGGACTTAGAAGGATTAGGGTCAACCTCAGATCTGAGAATGGGCTCGGGAGGTTCGGCCCAGCAGTGGAGGCAGAGGGACGGGTCGGCCTGGCGTCGGCGGCCCGCGGTGGCTGCGGAGACGGGGCACTGGCCCGGCGGTGGCCTGGCTGAGGAAGTGGCCTGGCCGGCCTGGAGGGGCGCGGGAGGCGGCCGGCCCAGGCGGGGAGGCCCGGAGGGAGGCGGCCTCGGCGCGGGAAGCTGTGGCTGGGAGGCCACAGATCTAGCGGGCCTCGGCCCGGCCGAGCGCTGGCGGGGCGGAACGGAGCGGAGCGGCCCGGCGGCTGGGCTGGGCGAAGGGAGCCTGGCGACCGGCTGGGACTCGGGCCCAGGAGGGAGGCCCTTGGCGGCGCGGTGGCGAAGTGGCCTGGCGCAGCGAAGAGGATGGAGGCGCGCGGGCTGGCTGGATGGATCGGTGTGGAGGAACGGCGCGGACGGGCCGGGGAAGTGGTCCACGCGGTACGGGCTGCTGGGGCGGTCGAGACGACTGGGAGCGATGCGGTCCAGCGCTGCTCGGTCGATGAGGAGGCGCCCAGGCGCGTTGACCGCGGCGGTCGGCTGCTGCTTCGATCTGGGCGCAGATCGCGGCGGCGATCGAAGCCGGCGCGGGATCTGGAGAATTTTGAGGAGATGGACAGCCAAGTGGCTGAGAGGTGGTGGCTGGAACCAGAAATTTAGGGGAAGGAGGAGGAGAAGCTAGATGCCCAAATAGACTAGGGTCTATTATATAGAAGTTTTTAGGGTTAGGGGGGAATGGGGTGTTAGGAGCCCTCCGATCGCGATCCGACGGATCCGGTCGCGGGGGTAGTTAGGATGGGCCTAGGGAATGTTAGTAGACTGCAGTAGGGGTGTTTCCGGGCCACAAGTGGAGGCACTTTGGACCCACACGAATAACGGTTGGAATAGCAACGGAGTCCAAACGCGACGAGATTTGAGAGGCGGGTTGCACACAACAAAACAACAACACACACAACAACCTCGCGGCACACCGGTAACGTTACACGCCCAAACAACAAAGTAGGCCTACGGGACGTCACGGACACGTGAGGGAGCTCCGGAACGCGAAACGGACAACGGGAAGGAACGCGTGGAACCGGATGCAACCGACAACACCAATGCAATGCAATACACATGTCTACATGATATGAATGAATGCCACACACTCACACAACAAAACGACGAAAACCCGAAAGACAAAGAACCCGGAATGGAAATAGATGAAGCCGGAGATATATTATATACCCAAAGGGAAAGTATTACATCCGGGGCATTACACAACGACACCACGAAGCTTCACCACAATGGAATATGGCTCCGAGGTGACCTCAACCGTCTAGGGTGCTCAAACACCCAAGAGTAATAAGATCCGCAAGGGATTAGTGGGGGGAATCAAATATATCTTGGTGGAAGTGTAGATCGATGCCTTCTCAAGCAAACCCAAGGAAATCAACAAGTTTGATTGGCTAGGGAGGGAGATTGGGCGGAAATGGAGCTTTGAGAAACAATGGAGCTTTGGGAGGAAGAGATAAATCTTCTTGGGGAAGAAGACTCCCCATATATAGTGGGAGGGCAAATCCAACCATTATCCCACAAATCTGCCCGCAGAGCGCGGTACTACCGCACATAAGTTGCGGTACTATCGCACGGCCTAGCGGTACTACCGCACAGGGCGCGGTACTACCGCACAGGGCGTGGTACTACTGTTGGCACGGTACGAGCCAGAACTAGCCCCTGTTGCCTTAAAACACCGGGCGGTAGTACTGCCGGAGCGGTACTACCGCACGTCCTTGCGGTACTACCGCAAGGCAGGGTCAGACTGGCCGAGGAGGAGTGTAGACTAAATAAAATACATCTGTAGCTACTTCGGTAGATTTACGGTCATTGCAAAAACCCGACACGGTACAACCGCTTGCACGAAGCGGTACTACCGCGTAGGACGCGGAAGTAAAAAATTACTGTAGGATCGAAAGTATGTCTAGAGGGGGGGTGATTAGACTACTTGTAAATATAAAAATTCTGCCTTTTGACAAAGAACAGTTTTTGGCAGATTCACAATTTTGATCAAGTCAAGCATCACCCTACACATGCAATTCTAGAGTATAGGCAGCGGAAAGTAAATTGCACATGTAGTAAAGAGAGGTGGAGAAGAGCAAACGCAATTTTGGAGACGCGGTGATTTTTCCCGTGGTTCCGATAGGTGGCGCTATCGTACATCCACGTTGATGGAGACTTCAACCCACGGAGGGTAACGGCTGCGAGAGTCCACGGAGGGCTCCACCCACGAAGGGTCCACGAAGAAGCAACCTTGTCTATTCCATCATGGCCTAAGCCCACGGAGGGCTAGCCTAACTCGGGGTAGATCTTCACGAAGTAGGCGATCTCCTTGCCCTTACAAACTTCTTGGTTCAACTCCACATCTCGACGACGGAGGCTCCCAAGCGACACCTAACCAATCTAGGAGGCACCACCCTCCAAAAGGTAATAGATGTTGTAGATGATGATGAACTCCTTGCTCTTGTGCTTCAAATGATAATCTCCCCAACACTCAACTCTCCTCACTGATTTGGCTGTGCTGGAAGAAAGGATTGAGTGGAAAGCAACTTGGGAAGGCTAGAGATCAAGCTTCATATGGTGGGAGTGGAGCAACTTGATCTCAACACAAGGGTAGGTAGTTCTCTTCTCAGAAATGTAAGGTAGGAGTGGTAGTTCATTCTGATGGCTCTCTCCACGAATGAAGAGGGGGTGGAGGGGTATAAATAGCCTCCACACAAAATCCAACCGTTACACACATTTGAGCGATCTCGGTGGGACCGAAGTGGACAACTCGGTGAGACCGATAGTTCAAATAATGTGAACGTTGGGGTTTTCGGTGGGACCGAATATACAATCTCGGTTAGTCCGATTCGTGCAATGACAAGAGCATGCCAGTTTCGGTGGGACCGACTTCATCATCTCGGTGACACCGATTTGATGACAGAAGGTTACGGAACCTTGGCAACTCATGTTTCGGTGAGACCGAGTTCAGAATCGGAAAATCCGAGTTTACTAGGGTTTGGCTTATGGCTGAGGTGGTTCATCTCGGTGTGACTGAGTTTGGAATATCGATGGGACCGAGATTACTTATGAGTGTATATGGAAGTGAAAGTTGCTGATAGTTTAGGAGATGTATCACTAAGCACTTGAGCAACCAAATCATCATCATAACCTCATCCCCTTTTAATAGTATTGGCTTTACCTATAGACTCAATGTGATCTTGGATCACTAAACCAAAAATGGAGTCTTGAGCTTTTGTCAATGCTTGCCTTAGCATTTTGAGGGGTCCACTTCTTCAGTCCTTGCCATACCCATATCACTGAACTTCTCTGAAATGATTCTCAAGTAACTATTAGTTCAATGATGTATATGTTGTTATTAATTACCAAAACCACCCGGGGATTAGTTGCACTTTCAATCTCCCCCTTTTTGGTAATTGATGACAACATATAGATCAAAGCTTCGACAAAGGATATAATCAATGAATAATATCGTCGCTTTGAGAAGTATGTGATAAGCAAGAGCTCCCCCTAAATTTGTGCATTATTTAATATTTGCGTTTGGATGCAAATGCACAATCGATTAGGATCATGGGTCACTCTTCCATGTCACATACATCTTGGTGGAGCGCACAAAATGATGAGAATGAACAGCATGCACCCAATCACCAAGACATGAGTAAATAGTCATACGAGATAGGAATGGCATATGATCAGCATTAAGCACACATTAAAGCATAGTACGACCAAGCACTCATTAAGATAGAATCAAACGGAGTATCAAGCACACTGAATGTCTCGAAAACCAAAAGTATCTCAAAGAAACCGCAAAAGAACAAAAGAGCAAAAGCGCAAAGACAACAGCACTCTCTCTCTCGAAGCCCTATGATCTATACAATTTCTCCCCCTTTGGCAACAAGTTACCAAAAAGTTCGAAAAAGCATAGAGCTAAGCGTCATTGTGGACTCTGCTGGCGGCTCCCATCTGGGTTGATGCCGGAGTGGATATGACAGCATCGGCGAAGACTTCAGCTGATGTCTGTGCTGGAGGAGTGGACACTGGAGCTGGAGTAACTGCTGGAACTGTGGGAGGTGCTGAAGCTGTAGTCCTGGTGTCAGTCACTGGAATAGCAGCTGATCGGGATCCTTTGGGAATCGGAGCAGTCTGTCGATGAGAATCCTGGACTAAGTCATCCTGCAACTCACGCATAAACTCTGCCTTGTCCTGCTTTGCTTCCTCAATGTCTGCCTCGAGCTTGTTGACGGACACTTGTACTTCAGTCAGCTTCACGTCCAGAGCGTGGATCTTCTCGTCAACAATCCTCTCTAAGCTCTCCTGAGACTGTTCAATGCTGGCCAGGCGTTGTTCAATCCTTTGAGTAGCTTCAAGAATTTGCTCTTCGAAACTCTTTGGTTTAGCTGCTGCTGCTGCTGCTTTGTCAGCTTTGGCTTTCTTAGCAGCTGCGATCTTGGCTTGACCTTCAACAGATGTCGGATCCTCCTCATCCATCACAACAACATTGTCTTCATGCTCTGGCTGCAATGGTAAATGTTTTCTATCCAACAAGAATGTGCCCGTGCCAAACTTGGCATTGATAAGCATCTGAATCTGTGGGGCAAATCCACATGACCTTTTCTGGTCAGCTGCAGTCCTCTTAATGGTCTCTACCATCAAGTCCATCACCTTGAAAGGTGCTTTCTCATCAAGTATATGCAGCATGTTGATAGAGTATCCTCTGATCATGCGATGATCTCCAGATCCGGGCATCAAGTTATGCCTCAAAATGGTATTAGTGGTAGGTAAGCCTGCCTGGAGATGGTAGACTGAGCCGAGCTTCCAGTTTTCCAAATCCTCTGCTGGAACCTCTTTGTACATGTTTTTCATGGATTCATGATTCTTCTTTGGAATCCCATATACATCAATATCATCTTCTCGTTGCACTGGAGCATTCAGAATTTCTGCCCATTCTTCAACAGAAGAAGAAAACCTTTGACCTTCAGTCATCCACGTAATCTTTCCATCAGGGTAGAAGTGAGCTGTGGCATAAAATTGCATTATCATCTCATCGTTCCAACTGGTCAATTTCTGACCTACAAAATTTGCAACTTCACATGCAGTGAAACTTTCATGCACATGTGGAAAGAAATCTCTATGCTCTTCGCTGTCAATGTACTTCCAGTCAACATATCTGGTGTCTGCGACTATGGGCTTCTTGTCCATCAGCACGGTCTCATAGAAGTCATGCTGCTCTCTGGTGTGAAATCTGGGATCTACAGCAGTTCTTCTCCTCACGGCATATGGGTCAGTTTGTCTCCATAGCCTGAGACCTCTATCTTTCCTTGCCTTCATATCCTCAGCTTGAGGATGAGCATCATTATGGAGTGGCAGTTTTGGATGAAGTTTCAGCAAAACTTGTCCTTCATTGTCAGACTCAGCTGGTGGCACATCATCCTTGTTCTTTTCAGACGTTGGAATGTTTCTGATGGTCCTCTTGGGCTTGGCAGCAAGCTTTGCTGGAGCTGCCTTAGCTGGAGCAGATTTCTTGGGCTTTGATGTGGCTCCAGCCTTAATGGCATCACCCATGAGCTTCGGCTTTTGAGGAGGAGGCTGGGGTGCTTCCTCATCCTCATCCTCTACTGCTGCATCTGCATGAGAATCAATATACATATCTACTCGAGCTTCTGACACATGCACTACCCTCTTTCTCTTGGTGGTTTTCTTCACTTTGCTTGCAGCCGCCTCTCCCAAATTCAGCTTCTTAGCAACAGTCGACTGCTTGACTTTGCTGGTGCCCTTCTTAGATTGTTGACCTTGTTGCTCTTTGGCAACAACCTTCCTTTTAGGCTTTGAGGTCACCTCTTCATCAACAACAAAATATGAATCCTCATCATCTGAATTCTTCTCCTTTCTAGCTCTGGTGGCTGCAGGAGGCATGCCACTTGGTGTACTCCTCTCACCATCATCAGATGAGCTACTAGGATCAGGACTAGTGTCTGCCTCTGGAATGTCTGCAATGGGTGTCTCTGACCTGTTCTCACTGTCACTGGTATCTGACATGGCTGACAACCTGTGAATAGATAAGGTATAGGCAGAGAAGAAGAGTCATCACAAACTGCAGAAGTTTTTTTAAAAAAATGAGTTCAAATTCTAGTATTATGTTTTCACAGAAGACATTTCGGTCAGACCGAGTTTAAGTTTCGGTGAATCCGAAGTGTTAAACAGGAGCTTGGCACACCACTTTCGGTTTGATCGAAGTGGGTTTCGGTCCTGCCGAAAACACTAGGGTTTCACAAAATCTTCATTTCGGTCACACCGATTTTGCACAACTCGGTTGGACCGAAGGGTGCAGTGCAATGGCCATAGGCCAAATCGGTCATACCGAAAATATAAAATCGGTCTCACCGAGATGTGTTCCGTGGAAACCTAACCCTAAAACTTTTACTCGAATCTAGTTCAAACGAACCAATCTGGTGTACAGGAGGATTTCAATCGTGGCAAGATACTAGGCAATCCAAACGTGCATTGAATCGGAGATGGGAGCACGAGTGGGATCAAAACTCACCCTAACTTGGTGGAGTTTTTCTACGGCGGCAACGGCGCGGAGGAGATGGCCGTTGACGGCGACGGAGACCTGCGGCGAGGGCGCACAGGCGACGACGGCGACGATCCGGAGACCAAGGCGACGGCAGCAAGGGATGTGGGGGCGAAACGTTTGAAGGAGGAATCAACGCGCGCGGCCCTTGGAATATATACCCCTTTGCTGTCGGTGGGACCGAGTTGTAAAACTCGGTGGCACCGAGATGGATAACTGCTAGGCAGTTATGCACTTCGGTCACGCCGAAAATCACAACTCGGTTTCACCGAGATGAAAACCTAGATCAGTCTAAATGCTTTCGGTTCGACCGAGTTTGAGTGAGTTGGTCTGACAGAAATCAATTAGAAGGTTTTGGAGATTAGCCCTTGACGGATCGGTGGCTCCGAGTGCTCCTCACCCGGAGGGTCCGAAAATGACTTGTTCAAAGTTTGTGATGTAAGCATGAATAGAATTTGAGACAAGAAAGCATAGATAGCTAGGGGAGGTACTTAGGCATTCTTGTCCATCCATTTGGTCAGAAAAAATCAAAACGACCAAAACAACAAATGGATGTCCTCGAATGGATAAAATCATGCATCCAACATGCTCACACAATAAGATAGCAAATTAAATATGTGTCAAACATGCATAACCAAAAACTCTAGCAACTAACACACAATTTGTCGATGACTAGGTCATCTTTATATGAGTATATTGACTTAGGAGCCAAATGAGAACATTTGATCATAGGTCATACTCATCGTTTAAGCACAAGTGGGGTTACCACTTTTACATAAAGCATTGATGTGTTCACATCATTTGAAGATGCTTTAGCTCAAATTTTTTGAGCAAAGCTCCCCCTAGATGTGAGAACCCCTTTTAAAGGGTCAAACTAACCTTGGGTTGTCGTAGAAGACTTCATGTAGATGTTGAAGATGTGGATGCTCAATGTTGATGGAGATCAACAAGAGTTGGGAGCTATCCTTTGGATTCGGGCACTTTCAATACCTACATGGGTTAGTCCTTGTCCCTTGACTTACCAACAAGAGGGTTTGTGACTCCATGAACTAGTGCACGATATGGAAGTTGATTGCACAAGTTTTTTGCCAAAATGAATGTGAGTGAAGTATGTTGGCGGAGTCACCCTCAAGAACTTTCTAGTTCTTCTTCTTCGGGATCCACATCATCTTGATGGGAATCCTTGGGGTTGTAGTTGAGCTTGACGAAGTAGAACTTGACGTTTCCTTGGGAACCCACTTGACCATGGCTTGAGGTGCTTCAACAAATGCATCAATCTCCTCTTGAAGCTTGTCCTTGGCTTTTAGCTTGTGGTCTTGTGGTGGAAGGTCATCTTGAGCTTGTTCCATATTGGAAGAAGTAGGATCATACTTCTCCTTTTGAGGAACAAACTGTGCAGTAGGATATTGACCTTCTTCCCACTCAACACCTTCGGCGTTGAACTTTCGCTCCAAACCAATTCCTTGATTCTTCCGGTGCCTTCCTTGCTTGCGAACAATTTCCTCAAAGTTCTTGCTTCCGGCAAGGCTCTTGTAGACACCTTTCTCTATGATCCCTTTCAATAAACTATTCTCTTGCTCAAGTGTAACTTGGCTTGAAACATTGTTAGTGGAATCAAGAGAACTACTAGAAGCAACAACATTGGATTTAGCATGGTTATTGTTACTGCTAGAGGAAGAATTTTTCTTATGCTTGTCATGCTTAGTCTTAATGGGTGGCAAGAAATTAGACAAGAGAAGTCGTTTGGCAAGATATGAAGAACTCTTCTTTCGAAGATCGTCATTGATTGCTTTTAGAAACTCATGTTCTTGCTCTAGAGTGAGCTTCTCGAAGCGTAGCTTCTCATGAGATCTTAGGAGCTCTCTATGATCTTCTTGAGTTGTTTCATGAGCTAACTTAAGAGTGTTTAGTTCTTTAGTTAGACGCTCAATCTCCTTCATAGCATTGTCATTCGACTCTTCTCGACTATAAAGACTACTAGCATGTTCATCGTTACTAAGCTCACTGGATTTATCATGCAAGAGCTCATCTTCACCAAGCAAGTCATCCTCATCACTATCGAAGTCAATGAATTCAGGGTGTGATACCTTGGGGCCTTTAGCCATGAAGCATCTTCCAATTCCCTCATTTGGTGAATCAAATAAGTCGTAGGAGTTGGAGTTGGATGATACGAGAGCAATACCGGCAACACCTTCATCTTGACTGTAGTCGGAGTCGGAGTGATAGCTTCCTTCGGATTGATTGTCGGAGTCGGAGACCCATTCACCTACATGAGCTTGATGTTTTCTTCTTGTGTAGCTCCTTGATGACTTGTCTTTCCTCTCCGAATCCTTGCTTCTCCGAGAGGGTCTTCGTTCATAACGATCATCTCTACTCCTTCTCTCTTTCCGAGGTGACTCATCTCTTGAGCTTCTTCTTCTTGGAGATTCTTCTCTTCTCTTGTGGGGAGCCGTACACTCATTTGAGTAGTGTCCGGGTCTTCCACAATTGTAGCAGTTTTGATCACGACTAGAAGATCTCTTTTCATCATATGATCTAGACTTTGAGCTTCTCTCTTTGCCTCTATTCTTGTAGAATTTGTTGAAGTTCTTGACCATTAGGCTTATCTCTTCATTGGAAACTAACTTGTCACTTGAGGTTGTGGGAGCATTACTTGTAGCTTTGTAAGCACCACTTGACTTGTTGTGAAGCTCTTCCTTATCCTTAAGTGTCATCTCATGAGCAACAATTCTTCCAATGACTTCGGTTGGCTTGAGAGTCTTGTAGTTTGGCATCATTTGGATCAAAGTGCACACGGTGTCATACTTTCCATCCAAAGCTCTGAGAATCTTCTTGATGATGAATCGGTCGGTCATTTCTTCGCTTCCTAAGCCGGCAATCTCATTTGTGATGAGAGCAAGCCTAGAGTACATTTCAGCGACTCCTTCACCATCCTTCATCTTGAACTTGTCAAGTTGACCTTGAAGAATATCTAGCTTTGATTCCTTCACGGACTCGGTACCTTCGTGCATTTCAACCAAAGTATCCCAAATCTCTTTTGCATTCTCAAGACGGCTGATTTTGTTGAACTCCTCGGGACACAAGGCATTGAAGAGAATGTCACAAGCTTGAGCATTGTTTTGCAACATCCGCAATTCTTCCGGTGTAGCTTCGCGATCCGGAACTTTTCCTTCCTCGAAGAATTCACCTTGCATACCAACACAAATAATGCCCCATGCGGCTGGGTTATGACCAAGAATATGCATTTTCATTTTATGCTTCCAACTAGCAAAATTTTGTACCATCAAAGTAAGGACCTCTACGAAAATTACCCTCACTAGACGCCATACTCTCCTAGGTTGTGAAACCAAGCTTATGGAGTCCAATGCAATGGAAACCAATACAATGGAGACCAAAGCTCTGATACCACTTGTAGGATCGAAAGTATGTCTAGAGGGGGGTGATTAGACTACTTGTAAATATAAAAATTCTGCCTTTTGACAAAGAACAGTTTTTGGCAGATTCACAATTTTGATCAAGTCAAGCATCACCCTACACATGCAATTCTAGAGTATAGGCAGCGGAAAGTAAATTGCACATGTAGTAAAGAGAGGTGGAGAAGAGCAAATGCAATTTTGGAGACGCGGTGATTTTTCCCGTGGTTCCGATAGGTGGCGCTATCGTACATCCACGTTGATGGAGACTTCAACCCACGGAGGGTAACGGCTGCGAGAGTCCACGGAGGGCTCCACCCACGAAGGGTCCACGAAGAAGAAACCTTGTCTATTCCATCATGGCCTACGCCCATGGAGGGCTAGCCTAACTCGGGGTAGATCTTCACGAAGTAGGCGATCTCCTTGCCCTTACAAACTTCTTGGTTCAACTCCACATCTCGACGACGGAGGCTCCCAAGCGACACCTAACCAATCTAGGAGGCACCACCCTCCAAAAGGTAATAGATGTTGTAGATGATGATGAACTCCTTGCTCTTGTGCTTCAAATGATAATCTCCCCAACACTCAACTCTCCTCACTGATTTGGCTGTGGTGGAAGAAAGGATTGAGTGGAAAGCAACTTGGGAAGGCTAGAGATCAAGCTTCATATGGTGGGAGTGGAGCAACTTGATCTCAACACAAGGGTAGGTAGTTCTCTTCTCAGAAATGTAAGGTAGGAGTGGTAGTTCTTTCTGATGGCTCTCTCCACGAATGAAGAGGGGGTGGAGGGGTATAAATAGCCTCCACACAAAATCCAACCGTTACACACATTTGAGCGATCTCGGTGGGACCGAAGTGGACAACTCGGTGAGACCGATAGTTCAAATAATGTGAACGTTGGGGTTTTCGGTGGGACCGAATATACAATCTCGGTTAGTCCGATTCGTGCAATGACAAGAGCATGCCAGTTTCAGTGGGACCGACTTCATCATCTCGGTGACACCGATTTGATGACAGAAGGTTACAGAACCTTGGCAACTCATGTTTCGGTGAGACCGAGTTCAGAATCAGAAAATCCGAGTTTACTAGGGTTTGGCTTATGGCTGAGGTGGTTCATCTCGGTGTGACTGAGTTTGGAATATCGATGGGACCGAGATTACTTATGAGTGTATATGGAAGTGAAAGTTGCTGATAGTTTAGGAGATGTATCACTAAGCACTTGAGCAACCAGATCATCATCATAACCTCATCCCCTTTTAATAGTATTGGCTTTTCCTATAGACTCAATGTGATCTTGGATCACTAAACCAAAAATGGAGTCTTGAGCTTTTGCCAATGCTTGCCTTAGCATTTTGAGGGGTCCACTTCTTCAGTCCTTGCCATACCCATATCACTGAACTTCTCTGAAATGATTCTCAAGTAACTATTAGTTCAATGATGTATATGTTGTTATTAATTACCAAAACCACCCGGGGATTAGTTGCACTTTCAATTACTTCCGCGCCTACTACCGTACTAGTTACGACGCTGGGCCGGTCACACGATACTACCGTGTCCATGGTACAGTACTAACGCACGGTGCGGTACTACCGTAACCCTGGAGCGGTACTACCGTGGGGCCGTGCGGTACTACCGCGTTCTTTGAGCAGTACTACCGCATGCCCAGCAGTGGTAATAGTAGGACGCCTCTGTTTTTGTACCGACAAGGAAAATAGCCGGAGCTCCAGAGAAGCGAAGGGAAGGTGGTGCAAATGAATATACGTGTACGTGTTGATTCCACCCAAACCTGTCTGAAGCGGACCCCTCTTAATAGTACGGCTTTCCTGTGACTCAAATCCACCAAAAAGAAACAAAAGGAAACACCATATTCCATAGGTTCCGAGGGGCACTTAATCGTCTTGTGCCTAGGTGAGATATATCTGAAAAGCTCAGTACACACGATTAGTCCGCAAAAGCATTGTCATCAATCACCAAGACTATTTAGGGAGAAATATTCCCTAACAATCTCCACCTTTTTGGTGGATTGATGACAATACGGGATTTGCACAAAGATATATAAGAATAGTAAGCAAACCCAGCAATGTTATAGAATATAGGTAAGCTCCCCCTAGATGTGTGCATACATAAGAAGGTGCTTTGGACTGCACATCACACATACTAGGATCAATGCTCCCCCTATATTTTATAAACAACATACTCCTTGCAACAAAGAATAAGATTTTATGCATGGATGTAAGGAGGGTAACGTGAGCACATATTTAAGGGCAAGTGAAGCAACCGCTCACAACCTAGCAGATAGCATAGACATAATAACGAGATAAAGAGTAGAGTGCATATGTCTCACACCATATGAAGGTCTCACACACACGACACAAACCAACGAAACACAAATAAACACGGCACGGCACAAGACGCAAATCCTACACTCTCTCCCCATTTGGCATCGAGACACCACAAAGGGAAAGAGGACACCTAAGACATAGGTGGTAGCTCATGCGGAATAAATCAGTCGTCACGTGCTCCATCGGACTCCTGCTGCTCCTCCTCGAAATCAGACCACTTGAAGCCCTGTTTGGCAATCCACTCAGCCTCTGGAGTGATGATCTCCTCTGAACCATTAGACGCATCCTCACCAAAGATCCTCATTATCTTCTTGTCACGCTGGCGAGATTGCTTGTGAGTCACATGAGCCTTGTACTGCCCCCTTTGCCTGCATACAAAACAGGGCCTTCATCTTCCTCTTCAGCTTTTTAGCCCACGAGGGCTCAAACGAGGGGGGAGCATACCCTCCAGAACTGTCCTCATCAGCTGCCTCCTCCTCCACTTGCTCCTCATCTTCATCCATCTGAGCTGCAGCAGCCTCTGCACAGGTAGTGGTGTTAGCCCATTGACTCTTGATGCGAAGTCTGATAGGCTCATGATGAATCCAGTGAGGGGCCTCAAACTCTTCATCAGGATAAAGCTTCTCCCAAGTATTGGATATAAGCAAAAACAGAAATGGACCGCAGATAGGCACTTTGCGAGTGAAAATCACAAAGCGGAGCTCACACCACATGATATGTGAGATATCAAGTGGTTGAGTCTGAGCACTGCGAGCCGCCTCACACATAAGAAACATGTCCACGAGGTATGCATGTACCTTGTCCTTGTCCCCAAAGCGAGGAAACAATGAGTTGCGGAAGATCATATGATGATATCCAGAAAGGGGTTCATCACCCAAGTCTTCTTGCCACTAGCGAGTTTCTTCTCCACATAGAAAGGCACTAGCCGGTCCTTGTTGGCAGATTCTTCGTTGGCATGAGGGCGAGCTCCAACGGGAGTGTGGAGCCCCTCATCAGCAACCTGAAGCAGATCCATAAAGTCCTTCCATGTAGTAGTCATCTTATGTCCATTTGTCATCCAAGTCATGTTGCGTTCCTCCTTAGGATGGAAGTGAACCGAAGCATAGAACTGTGCCACAATCTCTGGGTCAAAGTCCATCTGAAATGACATGATGTGCTCAATGCCAAGCTGCTCCACAAGATCTAGAGCCTCAGCAAAATAATCCCGGTGATCCTCCTTCCTCATGAGAATCATGTCAATCCAATATGCATCCACATATAAGTTGTGTTTGCTCTTGAGTACCTCTGTGTAGATACGATACTGATGCTTGGTCCAGAACAGATCATCTCCATGGAACTGAGCCCGGGGATCTATATAGGAGTTGATCTTCCTCCTAGTAATGAACTCATGGGATGGAATCTCGTCCGTGTTCATAGTTGGTTCCTTGTTCTTGGTGGCAGTGGTCTTGGTTCTGCGTTGGGGGGCATTGGAGACCTCTGGAACATCACTTTGGGTGCGCAGACGCTTTGACCCTGTGTCACGGCTGGGACTCGAGCGACGGACATTGGAACCGGAGCCACCACCTATGACACAAACACAAGAACACGAAAGAAAGACAAGGAGAATCAATGCAAAAGCCACAATAAAGCACAAGAAACATGTAGAAAAGATAATATGTATGCGCTACGAAGTAGGTGTGGACCGAACGGTAGTACTGTACGAAGCTGCGGAAGTAAATTTTTAGTGCAGCCAAAGGGGCGGTACTACCGCACCGAAGTGTTACGGTAGTACCGCACCAGACGTGGTACTAAAAATTTACTACCGTGTCCATTACGGGTAGTACCGCGCCGGAGGAGCGGTAGTACCGCAACGCGTCAGAGCGGTAGTAACGCTGTCAGTCAGCGGTACTACCGCTTGGGGTCAGATCCGAAAGCGGATCTGGACAATGAACGCGTAGGACAGGCGAACGGTACTACGGCTGATCACAACTACTTGGTAGCAACATACTTACTAGCATTTCTACTGCACTACAACTCTCCTACACCCTAATCTTCCATGGATAAGGTCAACAAGAACACAAGAACAACATGCATCTCCCCAAAACCTAGAAACAACACAAGGGCAAGAAGAAGAGGGGATTTTGGGGAGAAACCTTCATCCATGGCAAGAGGTCGAGGTGGGGAACAATCCCACCGGTCGGAATGCGAGGAGAGTGGCCGGGGACGGAGATCCGGCGAGGTCCTCCGGCGCCGTTCTTGAGAGAGAGAGAGAGAGAGAGAGAGAGAGAGAGAGAGAGAGAGAGAGAGAGAGAGAGAGGCGACGTGGGGGAGACGAGATGAAAGGGTATGGGGGAGTAAGAACTCCCCCTGCCCGATTACAACCCCCAGTCGTTCAAACAAAAGCGGTAGTACCGCGGTCATCGCGGTAGTACCGCCCGGGCAGAAGTACCGCACGCAGGGCGGTAGTACCGCTCTCCAGCGGCAGTAAAAAATTACTGCCGTGTTGGTTGCGGTAGTACCGTAGTTCTCTCTTGCGTTAGTACTGTGACAGTTCACGGTAGTACCGCTCCCCCAAGAAAGTGCAAGTTTTGACAAGAAGGCTTAAGCAACGCAACTACACGCAAGAGTGCACACACACAACAAACGGAAAGAAAACAACAGACAGCTGGAACAACACACGGGACACTCCTCCTTGAAGGAGGTCGGTGGCCGAAGCCACCTATGTTTGAGTTATTTGGTATGGCACCGCAAAGAATTATCCTTGGGCCCATGACCAACACTCGTCTTGAAGCACTCATACCATCTAACATGGTAAAAAATAAAGACTTGATCGATTTATGCATAACGGGGGAGGAAGAGTTCATTGAGAGAACAATACTCCCCCTATGTCCATGCCTACATCTAGGAAAGATAATCAAGTTGAGTGGGAGGAGTGTGTGCAAGGTTTCAAGCCACATTGCTCAAATCTATGATATTTAGCTCATGCCTTAACTCGCGAACTCTTGCTTCATCCAATGGCTTCGTGAAGATATCTGCAAGGTTATCATGAGTGTTGACATGGTGAAGCTCTATTTCTCCTCGCCGAATATGATCCCGGATGAAGTGATACCGAATCTCAATATGCTTCGTCTTGAAGTGTTGCACCGGGTTGAGAGAAATCTTGATGGCACTTTCAATGTCACACCAAAGAGGCACTTTGTCACAAGTGACACCGTAATCCTTTAAAGTTTGCCTCATCCATAGAAGTTGAGCACAACAACTGCCAGCTGCCACATACTCCGCTTCGGTGGACGAGAGAGACACACAACTTTGCTTCTTGGAAGACCAACTTACAAGAGAGCAACCAAGGAATTGGCACCCTCCGGAAGTGGACTTCCTATCCACTTTGTCTCCCGCCCAATCCGAATCTGAGAAACCTACAAGGTTGAAGTTTGCTCCTCTTGGGTACCATAAGCCAAAGTTTGGGGTATGAGCCAAATATCGAAAGATTCGCTTGACTGCCACAAAGTGACTTTCCTTAGGTGAGGCTTGAACCTATGCACAGATTCCCACACTCAACATAATATCCGGTCTAGATGCACAAAGGTAAAGCACGGAACTAATCATAGAACGGTATACCTTTTAATCCACCGCTTTACCATTGGGATCAATGTCAAGTTGGCACTTGGTTGGCATTGGAGTGGTAGCCGGCTTGACTCACTTAGATTAAACCTCTTGAGCATGTCTTGAGTGTACTTG
Source organism: Secale cereale (assembly GCA_902687465.1). Classification (NCBI taxonomy): domain Eukaryota; kingdom Viridiplantae; phylum Streptophyta; class Magnoliopsida; order Poales; family Poaceae; genus Secale; species Secale cereale. The sequence goes on along the minus strand of LR738714.1, from coordinate 65,516,255 downwards.
GCTTGTTTGATGAAGATTCCTTCTCTTCTTTGCTTAATCTCAAATCCAAGGAAGTACTTCAACTCTCCCATCATGGACATCTCAAAATGCGTGGTCATGAGTGTGGCAAACTCATCATTGAAAGCTTTGTTAGGTGAACCAAAGATAATATCATCAACATATAGTTGGCAGACGAACAACTCCCCTTTGACCTTCTTAGTAAAAAGAGTGGGGTCAATTTTCCCAATTTCAAACCCACGATCTTGCAACAACTCGGTAAGATGCTCATACCATGCACGTGGGGCTTGTTTAAGGCCATAGAGTGCCTTATCGAATTGATACACGTGATTGGGGAACTTAGGATCCTCAAACCCCGGGGGTTGTTTTACATATACCAACTCTTTAATAGGACCATTAAGAAATGCACTTTTCACATCCATTTGTTGCAACTTAAAGTTATGATGAGAAGCATAGGCAAGCAACAAACGAATAGATTCGAGGCAAGCAACGGGGGCAAAGGTTTCACCGTCGACTTGGAAGTAGCCTTGAACCACCAAACACGCCTTGTTGCGAATGACAATGCCATGAGCATCCTTCTTGTTCTTAAAGATCCACTTGGTTCCAATGACATTATGGTTCTCCTTTGGTCTCGGCACAAGATGCCACACTTTGTTGCGCTCGAAGTTATGGAGTTCTTCATGCATGGCATTGAGCCAATCAGGGTCTTCGAGCGCCTCATAGACCTTTTGAGGTTCAACACAAGAGACAAAAGCTTGATGAGCACAATAGTTTGCTAATTGTCTACGAGTGCTTACCCCTTTCTGATGCTTCCAAGAATACTCTCCATGTGATGTTCTCTAGAAGCAAGCCTAGAGGCAATTTTTGCAGCATGACGCTCCAATTGCTCTTCAAGTGATAATTGAGGAGCACTGAGTTGATCATCTTGAGCGACGTCAAGAGCTTGCTCTTGATCTTGAGATTCCTCTTGATCTTGATCTTGCTCAGAGGGGAGAACTTGGCCTTGTGCATCATTTGGTGGCTCGCCACCATCTTGTGATTGATCTTGCACTTGGCCTTGTTCGTCCGGTTGAGGGCCTTCACTTTGTTCTTCGGAAGCGTGTGGGTCTTGGGTTGATGATGGTTCCACTTGTGTGGAACATTGTCCTTCTCCTTCGTCCACAAGGGGTTCCTCAATGGGTAGGATATAGCCAACACCTATTCTTCTTATGGCTTGAGGAGGAATTTCATCACCTACATCACAAGTACCACTTTGATCCACTTGGGAGCCATTATTCTCATCAAACTCTACGTTACACGTCTCCTCAATGAGTCCATTGAACTTGTTGAGGACACGGTAAGCATGACAGTTTGTAGAATAACCAACAAATATGCCCTCATGAGCTCTAGACTCAAATTTAGAAAAAACGGGCACCTTTCTTGAGGATGAAACACTTACACCCGAACACCCGGGAGTACTTGAGATTAGGCTTGTTACCGGTAAGAATCTCATACGGAGTCTTGTTCAAGCCTTTGTGGAGATAGAGCCGATTGGATGCATGACACGCGGTGTTTATGGCTTCGGCCCAAAAGTTGTATGGAGACTTGAATTCTGCCATCACGGTCCTTGCCGCGTCCATCAATGTCTGGTTCTTTCTCTCCGCTACACCATTTTGTTGAGGGGTATAAGGTGCAGCATATTGATGTTTGATCCCCTCATCACTAAGAAACTCATCCAAGGTGTAGTTCTTGAACTCGGTGTTGTTGTCACTTCGGATCATCAAGATCTTTGCCACATGTTGGCGTTGAGCTTCATTTGCAAAGTTGATGATAGTTTGTTGGGTCTCACTCTTCTTCTTGAAGAAATATACCCATGTGTATCTTGAATAATCATCTACAATCACCAAGAAATACTTTCTGCACCCAAGACTATCAAAGGATGGACGCCCAAAGAGATCCATGTGAAGGAGCTCTAACGGTCTTTTTGAGTAGATGATAGTCGTGGGAGGGTGAGCCGTCTCTTGTAACTTTCCTTCAATACAAGCACTGCAGGCACGATCTTTGGCAAAGCTAACATTTGTTAGTCCACGAACATGGTCCCCCTTGAGAATAATTTGCAAAGATCTCATATTGACATGGGCTAACCGGCGATGCCAAAGCCATCCCACATCAACTTTAGCCATTAGGCATGTCGCGGTCTTAGTGGGTAGCTCCGAGAAGTTAACCACATAGAGACCGTTCTCGACATGTCCAACATAGGCTACTTTAAGAGTCTTGCTCCACAAGAGGGCCACGGTATCAATATCAAAGAATGTGGCAAAGCCCATGAGTGCAAGTTGATGAACAGAAAGTAAGTTGTATGCAAGGGACTCAACAAGCATGACTTTCTCGATCGTGAGATCATGAGAAACAACAACCTTGCCAAGCCCCAATATCTTAGAAGATGAATCATCACCCCATTCGACGTTGGTGGCCATGGATGAACCTTGATGCACGTCCACCACCAAGTCTTTGCTTCCGGTCATATGATTTGTGGCTCCACTATCGAGCAACCATGATCCCCCACCGGAAGCAAACTCCTACATGAGATCAATGCTTGGATTTAGGTACCCATTTGGTAATGGGTCCTTTGAGGTTAGTAACAAGGGTCTTAGGAACCCAAATAGACCATTAAATGTACTCATAAGAAGAACCAACAAATTTAGCAAAAACATGACCATCACTAGCACGACATAAAACATATGAAGGATTAAAGTCGCCGGCTATGTTTGATGGCATGGCGGGGTTTTTCTTGACTCCATCACTTTTCACATTGTTCTTCTTCTTAGAAGTACCCTCTCCCTATTTCACAAAGGTTTGTTTGAGAGGAGGAGGTTGCTTGGTCTTGTTGTTGTTCTTCTTCTTGGGCTTGGGAGCAAACCCAATTCCTTCCTTTGCCACAACCTCCTTTTGCTTGCTCAAAAGATCGTTGAGGTTCTTCTCACCTTGTATACATGTCACAAGGCCTTTCTCAAGCTGCTTCTTCAACTTGGCATTCTCTTCAACAAGATGCACATGCTTGCAACATGGGTTAGTAGCATTTGCATTATCAATCAACACCATGCGAGGAAAGATAGCTTTCTCCTTGGTTAGCGAAACTTGAAGTTGATCATGAGACTCCTTGAGAGAAGCATGTACACCTTTCAAGGCCTTGTGAGCCTTGTCAAGCGTAACAAACTCCTCCTTGAGTCTAGCATGGTCAACCACAATCTTTGCCTTCTCGAAATTAATCACATGAGAGACAACTAAAGCTTGATCAAGATCTTTCTTTAATTTACCATGATCATCGTTGTGTGACTCCTCAAGAGCCAAACGAAGACCACACTCTTCCTATAAAGCATTAGAGAGATTTGATATCTCATCGGCATAGTCTCGACTATGACCTTTCATTTTAGAAATGGTCTCCTCGTGAGCCTCGATCATGTCATTGGCCTCACCGAGTTGTTCCAAGAGAGCAACGAAGTGCTTCTTGGGTTTTCCCCTGAGTTTACTCATAAACAACTCAAATTCATTTTCTTCCTCCTCTACCCTCTCACTCTCATCAATACAATCCATCAATGAAAGATTAGAGGTGATGGTAGTGTTGATGTTGGGAGTTACCTTGTTGGTGGCCTTAGCCATGAGGCACTTGGCGGTGATGTTCTCATTTGGTGAGTCAAAGAGAGATGAGCGTGGAGTAGTTGCAATAGCAATGGTGTCCATAGTGACCATCTCATCATATTCATCATCATCATCCTTAACATATTCTTTTTGGGCCACCAACCCTTTGCGAGGGATCTTCTTGTTGAGGTTATTCTTGTTGGGATAAGACTTGGCCTTGTCCTTTTGGATAAGCTTGCCTCCATTGTCTTCTCATTTCTCATATGGGCAATCTACAACAAAGTGGCTCACATTCCCATAGTTGTAGCACGTCCTCACTTGTTGCTTGTCCTTGTTGCCACTTGAGTTGTTCTTGTTGAAGTTGGGCCTTGAGTTCTTCTTGTTGCCCCAAAATTGTCGTGATGCAAGAGCCATGTGCTCATGATAGGCATATTTGGTGTCCTCGGGGCAACTCTCATCGTCATCCTCTTCCTCCTCTTCTTCCACACAAGCCTTGGCCTTCAAGGCAAGGTTGCCTTGTTCGATCGGTGAGCTCTTAAAACCGCATTGTCGGCGGTCTTGTCCAAGATCCTCATGGCAACGAACTCATCCAACACTTCACTTGATGACAAAGTGTGGAAGTCCGGTCTTTGGCGAATGATGGAGGACATGGCCTTGTGGTAAGGCATCATGGCCTTGAGAAACTTGCGCTTGATCCAATTGTCGTCCGTGTCCTTGCTCCCATGATCTTGAAGTGAAACCGCAACAGTGGTTAATCTCCGATAAAGTTCACGGGGACCTTCATCTTCGATCATAGCAAACTCATCGGCTTCATCTTGCACAACTTCATAGTTTGAGCGTTGAATGATTGCGCTTCCCTTGTACATGGAACCAACATGCTCCCATGCTTCCTTGGCTACGGTGAAGGGTCGGAGATGTGCAATGTCTTTGGGAGGGATAGCATCTTGAAGTATGCAAAGAACGGACTCATTGAATTGATGATCCGCAGCTTCTCTCGGAGTTAAGTTGTCGGGATCATGTGGGTAGAAACCTTGCTCAATGATTCTCCAAAGATTAGTAGAACAATGATTTAAATGACGTCTAAAGCGAAACGTCCAAGTAGAAAAATCAGAATTTTTCACAAACTTAGGAGGAGGACCAACGGAATTTAAATGCGGAGTAGGAACGGGTCCCCCATAGTGGGTAGGAGGAGCGGAGTGGGCAAAAATCCCACTCCCATTCTTAGTAACCGGGACTTGCTCACTACTAGATTCTCCCTTGTTGGGAATAGCCTCCGACATGGTGTGGTCGATAATTTGAGTCCCTCAAGTAATTCCTTAAACATGCCTTTGACCTCGGTTGCTAGTGATTCTTTCAATGTGTCCATTGCCACATTGAACTCCTCACGAGATACCGCGGTTCCTCCATCGGACGTAGGCACGGACGGAGTTCCACCGGAGTGTCCCTCCGTCTGGACTACGTTGTCACCCATACTCTTTGGACGATAAAGTCCTTATAAAGAGACGAGGCTCTGATACCAATTGAAAGGATCGATATGGTTGACTAGAGGGGCGTGAATAGGAAACTAACAATTTTTAGCTTTTCTTAACCAATTTAAACTTAGCAACAAAGTAAGTTGTCTAGATATGCAGCTAAGTGGACAACTTATAGGAAGCAACAATAACAACCACACAAGCAAGCAAGCTAAGGTATGCAACGAAAGCTTGCACAAGTAAAGGAGAGAAATAACCACAAGTGGAGCCGGTGAAGACGAGGATGTGTTACCGAAGTTCCTTCCCTTTGAGAGGAAGTACGTCTCCGTTGGAGCGGTGTGGAGGCACAATGCTCCCCAAGAAGCCACTAGGGCCACCGTATTCTCCTCATGCCCTCACACAATGCGAGGTGTCGTGATTCCACTAGTGGTGCCCTTGAAGGTGGCGACCGAACCTTTACAAACAAGGTTGGGGAAATCTCCACAACCGAATTGGAGGCTCCCAACGACACCATGAAGCTTCACCACAATGGAATATGGCTCCGAGGTGACCTCAACCGTCTAGGGTGCTCAAACACCCAAGAGTAACAAGATCCGCAAGGGATTAGTGGGGGGAATCAAATATCTCTTGGTGGAAGTGTAGATCGATGCCTTCTCAAGCAATCCCGAGGAAATCAACAAGTTTGATTGGCTAGGGAGAGAGATCGGGTGGAAATGGAGCTTTGAGCAACAATGGAGCTTGGGGAGGAAGAGGTAAATCTTCTTGGGGAAGAATTCTCTCTATATATAATGGGAGGGCAAATCCAACCGTTATCCCACAAATCTGCCCGCAGAGCGCGGTACTACCGCACATAAGTTGTGGTACTATCGCACGGCCCAACGGTACTACCGCACAGGGTGCGGTACGAGCCAGAACTAGCCCATGTTGTGTTAAAACACCGAGCGGTAGTACTGCTGGAGCGGTACTACCGCACGTCCTTGCGGTACTACCGCAAGGCAGGGTCAGACTGGCCGAGTTGGACTGCGGACTAAATAAAATATGTCCACAGCTACTTCCGCAGATTTACGGTTGTTGCAAAAACTCGACACAGTACTACTGCTTGCACGAAGCGGTACTACCGCGTAGGACGCGGAAGTAAAAAATTACTTCCGCGCCTACTACCGTACTAGTTACGACGCTGGGCCGGTCACACGGTACTACCGTGTCCATGGTACGGTACTACCGCATGGTGCGGTACTACGCAACCCTGGAGAGGTACTACCGTGGGGCCGTGCAGTACTACCGCGTTCTTTGAGCGGTACTACCGCATGCCCAACAGTGGTAATAGTAGGACGCCACTGTTTTTGTACCGACAAGGAAAACAGCCGGAGCTCCAGAGAAGCGAATGAAAGGTGGTGCAAATGAATAGACGTGTACGTGTTGATTCCACCCAAACCTTTCCGAAGTGGACCCCCTCTTAATAGTACGGCTTTCCTATGACTCAAATCCACCGAAAAGAAACAAAAGGAAACACCGTCTTCCATAGGTTCCGAGGGGCACTTAATCATCTTGTGCCTAGGTGAGATATATCTGAAAAGCTCAGTTCACACGATTAGTCCGCAAAAGCATTGTCATCAATCACCAAAACCACTTAGGGAGAAATATGCCCTAACAATCGGCTTTGTCATCGTGGTCCATCTTGTCGATGTCTTCGGAAGCGTAATCTAATAGATCGGTTAAGTCCTCGATCGTGGCTACCAAGTGGGTGGTGGGTGGGGAGAAAAATTCCCTATCCTCAGCCCCCAGTTCAAACTGGGCATAATTCGGCTGGGAATTCTCTGCTAGGGATAGAGATTTTAGTAAATCCAGCGCATCATCTAAGGGTGAGTGTTGGACATGTGTTCGGATATCTGCAGGACTAAGTTCGGCAAAAGCCGCTCGATCGAGCCCGAAGGATGCAGATCCTGAAGGTTCGGAACTTGTAGTCGGAGACAAGTCCAGACTTCCGATGGAGGGAATCCCGCTCGAGGCTGGGTCTGTGTGCGGCTCCAGCGCCGCTAAGTCTATGGTCTCCGTGGCGGCGTTGATCTTCCCGTCCTCGGATGAAGCGATTTGCTCCGGATCTAAGGCTAGAGCTGTTGCAAGTGTTACCCCCTGGACGGGGTCCGACGACAGATCTAGGTCATGTTTATCGAGGTGGAAGGTAGCGGCTGCCATGGGTGTGAATCCGTCGAAGATCAAATCTCCGCGAACGTCAGCAACGTAGTTTAAGCTTCCAAACCTGATATGCTGACCAGGGGCGTAGCTGTTAACCTGCTCGAGGTGTCCTTCGGTGTTGGAACGAAGCACAAAACCGCCGAACATAAAAAGCTGGCCCGTGAGAAAAATTCCCTCGGTGGTAGCACCGTCGTTGATGACGAAGCGAGCCATTAATCCTTTAGTTGACGACAGAATGGAACTCTCAATTAAAGCACCAACGTCGGTGTCAAAACTGGCAGATCTCGGGTAGGGGGTCCCGAACTATGCGTTTGAGGACCGATAGTAACAGGAGACTGGGTACACGATGTTTACCTAGGTTCGGGTCCTCTCGATCGAGGTAATACCCTACTTCCTGCTTGAATGATCTTGATGAATATAGGTTACAAGAGTTGATCTACCTCAAGATTGTAATGGCTAAACCCTAAAAGTCTAGCCTATGTGATATGATTCTATTGTTGTCTCTACGGACTAAACCCTCCGGTTTATATATGCACCGGAGGAACCTAGGTTTTGTACATAATCAACTTGTAGAGGAAGGAAAGTATTACACCCGGACTCTAAACTTGCTATTTTACACATATGGGAGTCCTATCCGGATAAGGAGATTGTATTCATGGATAACCTTCACGGCCCACCAATCCGGCCCAGAATGAACGATCCGGACACCTGAGGACCCCTTAATCCATGACTCGCTCAGTCATGTCTACATAGTTCTCGAACCCGTAGGGTCCGCACGCTTAACGTTCGTTAACGATATAGTGTTATATGAGTTATGTGATTCGGTGACCGAATGTTGTTCGGAGTCCCGGATGATATCACGGACATGAAGAGGAGTCTCGAAATGGTCGAGAGGTAAAGATTGATATATAGGATGATGGTATTCGGACACCAGAAGTTTTCCGGAGGGTATCAGGTACTTATCGGGTCACCGGAAGGTGTTTCGGGTAATTCCGGCAATCCTACGGGCCATATGGGCCTTGTGAAGGACCACACCAGCCCACAAGGGACTGGTGCACCCTATAGGGCCGGCCATTGGAGGAGGATAAGGAAAGCCGAAAAGGGGAAGGAAAGTGCGGATTAGGATTCCCACTTCCTTTCCTCTCCCCGCTCTTTCATTCCCCTCGGTTATATATGGCAGGGGCGCGGCTTGGGAGGGACTCCAAGTAGGATTCCTCCTACTTGGGTGCCTCCTATGGCTGCTCCTCCCTCCATCCCACCTATATATATGTGTGGGGGGGGGGAGGGGCGCCACAATAACACACAACATTGTCTTAGCCGTGTGCGGTGCCCCCGTCCACCGTTTACTCCCCTGGTCATATTTTCTTAGTGCTTAAGCGAAGCCCTGCGGATACCACTTCACCATCACCGTCACCATGCCATTATGCTAACAGAACTCATCTACTACCTTGACGTCTTGCTGGATCAAAAAGGCAAGGGACATCACTGAGTTGAACGTGTGCAGAACGCGGAGGTGCCATGCGTTCGGTACTTGATCGGTTGAAGCACGAAGACGTTCAACTACATCAACCGCATTGTGAAACGCTTCTGCTTACAGTCTACGAGAGTACGTAGAGACACTATCCCCCTCGTTTCTATGCATCTCCATGGATAGATCATTGCATGTGCGCATATTTTTTTGTCCATGCAACGTTTCCCAAACACGTTGCCACTGATGCATCCAAATGAACGGTGACGATGATAGCCAACACTTAGACATCGAGGACTAAATCAACGCTGCCAGTGTTGTCTCCGGCTCCATGTATGTATCCTCCATCACTGTCAGGACCGGAATTTCGGGATGTGACTTTCCCAAAAGCGGACCTTATGCTCACCAGCCCCAGGATTACTTTTAGCTGATGAGACACCTCTTGATACAGAAAATTCCAAGCAAAGGTACAAATATGTAGTACAAGACCAATCTGGTCTATAAGTACAGCATGGGTTTTCTGGCAGATGATGGCGGAAGCGGTTGAAGTACGACGGCGCTTGTGGAACTCCATTTCCCATGGGAACAGCTAACCGGGATAACTCCTATCTTCGCGAGGCTGCTAACCCAATAGTGTAGGCTCCGGGGTAGCGTCACATCGTTCCTTCCCACGCAAGGAATCTGGCCAAGACAATAGCCAGGGACAAGCCAGTTAGTACTTTGAATGTACTCGCAAACATTAAGAACATGGGTGAGACATAAACATGCTCAAGGATAATTTATGATCACTTTGATGATAGGATATAACTTTAAGCAGGACGTTCGAGTAAAAGCGGTATATGCAATCAGAAAGTAGTAATGAAATAAATAACAGGCATACCACAGTCGGGCGTCTGAGCGACACCACAGAAAGGGCTCATAGGGGAAGGAAAATAAAGGACAAGAATGCCACAGTCGGACGTCTGAGCGACATCACATAAAGGGCTTATGAAATAAAAGAATGCCACAGTCGGACGTCTGAGCGACATCACAGAAAGGGCTTATGAATAAAAAGAATGCCACAGTCGAACGTCTGAGCGACATCACAGAAAGGGCTTATGAATAAAAAGAATGCCACAGTCGGACGTCTGAGCGACATCACAGAAAGGGCTTATGAATAAAAAGAATGCCATAGTCGGACGTGTGAGCGACATCACAGAAAGGGCTTATAAATAAAAAGAAATAACAGGGAATATCCGGGAGGTAGAACCGTCCTGCGGATACTCGCTGTTTCAAGAAATATGAACGGTTAGTCCACAATAAAGATATATCACAATCACTACCTGTCACAGGTCATAAATAATGTTCTTGTTTAATGGATTTCTCCTCTGAAGACCGACACTTGACCCATCCCAGACTGTAGTCCTTAACCATGGACACGGATATTCGAATAGGTTTTATATCTCTGCAGAGGGTGCACTCTTTACCCACGGATAACGGATTTTCTATAGCCCCTCTGGACTAATTCCGTCTACGGTCTTTTAATTTGAAGACACACCTGACTACACACACCAGCCTAACTTACCGGTGTCTGGAATCACCCACGACACTAGTTAAGCCAAACTTTAAGTGGGGAGGCTACGACCTCGACTAGCATGGGATCACAACAATTTATAATGCCGCGAGAAACTGGGGACGCTATCCCCTTCGGCTACAACCGAAACACCCATGCCCCCGGACCAGGTGGCCTGCCTACCGGATGCAGCCGGTATCTTCCACCGTGGCCTCTCTGTACGGTGTGTGATATAACAGGGGTCGACAAAATTTACTGAACCGCACCCTACATGAAGTAGGGACACGTGGTAGCACGAAACAAGTATGGGGGTTACCGGAGCAAGACTCGATCTATGGTCGACTCAGGAGGTTTATATATTCTCAGCATGGTTAGTGCCACCATGCTCTCACAATTCCCGGGCAGGGTCACACTCCTCATGCTACACGCTACCTCGCTGCACATCCTCGTCACAACGAGATGTCAGTCACGTGGTCGGTTCACCGAACCACATCCTTCCTTCAGACTCCATCCGAACTATTATTAGGCATATGTGGCATGAGAAGGGGTGGCTGTCACCAATATAACAAACATGACAGAAAAGGTCCATCACCACAAGTAGATATGTAAGGGTAAGGTTTCCACATGAAATAATGATGCTTCATTATGGCATGTTAATGGAGTTTTGAGTTATAGCAAACAACGCACAAAGTGTGTTATCACTGGGTTCAAGATGCTTGCCTTCAAGTAGAGGGGAGGAGAAAAGCATTCCAAGAATTTTGGAAGCTTTCTCCCTCTTCAAAAACCTAAAAGAATTAAAAGGAAATCAATACATAGCCTTCGAACACCCCCAAAAAGTTGTCTGGAAAATTTTCATATAAATATGAAAATAAACTAGACAATATTTGGGAAACAACAGAAAAAGAATCAAATCATTTGGAGCTGTGGTTAAAAAGTTAAAGCTAGTCAAAGTTTGGTCAAATCTGGTTTTTAAACTAAAACAGAAAAAGAAAACGATTCGGCTGAGAATACGTCTTCGAGCTAGAGGATGCTACTTCGTGTTTTACGCCTCCACTTAAAAACGCGTGGTGGTGACGTTGGGTCACTGACAGTGGGCCGAGGGGGTCCACTAGACAGGTTTGACTAGTCCTCCCCCCCCCCTTCTCTTCCTCTGCCCGAACGGCAGCGGGGCTCCGGCGATCGTCGCCGGCGAACCAGGGTTCCTCGAGGGTCACTGAGTGTGGGAATAGATCCGCGGGGTTGGTGCGGTCCTCCCGGTAGTCGATTGGTCGGAGGGGGTGAAGGGAGTCGCCGGCGGCGAGCTCCGCGGTGGAGGGAGCTTCGGGCGTAAATGGGGATTCGGGCTGTGGTGAGTTTTGATCGTGTTGGAGAGGTCGGGCAGCTCCGCAAGGTCGATGGGGAGACGACTGTGGTGTTGAACGAGCGGGGGAGGCTCTGGTGGCGCCGGATTGCTCGAGGCAGAGGCGGCGGCTGTGTTCGCAGGTGATGAAGAAGGAGGCTTCTCGGGGTCGAATGGTTGCCACGGGGCTGCTCTACGGGGTGCCTAGGGAGGGTATGATGCTGGGGGGAGGCTCGGGCACCCTTAAATAGGTGAGCTATGGCAGTTCAGCGGCGGCAGTGGATAAGCTCGCCGGCGACCGTCGTTCTGTTGCAGCAGGGGGACGTGGCGGCGACGGGAGCTAGCGGACAAGCCAGCGGATGATCTCGCACTGCTCCAGGGGGCAGCTGGCGAGCGCGGGTGGCTTGGGCGGCGCCGACCGTGGCAGAAAGCCGATGTGCTCGCCGGCGTGCTGCCAGGAGCGCTCTGACGGCGGCGCTGAGGAGTCCCTGGTGCGGTTTGGCGTGTTCTCTAGCGCGGATAACGCTGGGCGTGGCTCTGCGAGCGAGCTAGGGCCAGGGGCACGACGCGGCGGCCTGAGCGCACGCACGTGCAAAACACGCGCTCTGGGCCCACCCAGAGCACGCACGCAACGTGTTCGGCGTTATGCCACGGCATGCTGATGAGCTCCAAACTGCAAGGGGGTCAGCAGGGTTAGGCTAAAGGTTGGGACAAACTCATGGGACAAGTTGGGTTAGCCAGGGAATCAAGTTCATAATATGAACCAGAAGCTAAGCCAAATATGGTCATGCACTCAGGGTGTTTGTCAAAATGCCAAGGGCATCTAGCAAGCCCTTGGGGTGGCCAAATTTACCAGATGGATGTCTCCTTGGATGAGTGAGAAGGTGGCGAGGTTAGTTCATCAAAAGCAAAAACTTGTTAGTGCAAGTTTTGCAAGATTTCAGTTCTGGACAGAAAATGCACAGCACTGTTCCATCAACCAAAACTATCCCAACAGGTCCACCCTTCTGGACTTAAGAGTTTTGCAAGAGGGACAACAAGCATGAGGAAGCTCAAAGGCTCTAGAGCAAAATAGACTAGGGTTGCAGTGCAAAACACCAAACTGAACCAAAAAGGAAAAGAGGATGTTTCACTCAAAACTTCCAAAGGACCAAGGTGGGTTTTTGCATAAAGATGGATAACATACTGCTATGAACCTCCCATAATTTTGGTGGAAGCATCAAAGGAATATTTAAAGGGGTTGTAGTGCAATATGGCCTGCTGAACCAGATTGGCAAACATGCTGTGGAGCCCAAAATATTAAATGAAATAATTATATTATTGCATAAAAGTGATCTAATAGTATCACATGACATCTCCAATTTTTGGTTGAAATTATAAATAAATTTATCAAGTAGTTGCAGTTCAAAAGAGGCCTTAAAACTAGGTTTAACCATTTATATAGAGAAGTAAATTATGGGAAACAATATATAATTAATCCTGCTGATATAAGCAGAGTTTTAAAGGGTGCATAAGAGATTCTAATATTAATTGGAAGGTTTTGCTAGGGAAAACATTCCAACAAAAAATCAGAGCAAGAATTGTCCTGGAATCCAAAGGAACATTCAGCAGAAGGCAAAAATTTAATTCACTGGCAAAATTAAATAAAACATTGCTAAATTTTGGGGTGTTACAACGCTACCACCCTTAAGAAAAATCTCGTCCTCGAGATTTGTTAAGGGTAGCTATAAGGTCTGCTGCTGCCTTAAAACATACTATCAAATTTTTACTGCTCCAATAATGCAAATAACAGCTACTACGATGCAGGAGCAAACAGTGATGCAACTGGTCTGGCACGGGAAAAAAATCTACTGTCGTGGAAAACGATATATTTCTACTCTGGGACATAGTAAATTTAGAAATATTATTTTTCTAAATTTACAAATACGCCGGTTGCACCCGAGAGCACAGTGCTCTCACTGGCTGACAGGTGGGGCCTAGGCCCATTGCCAGCCTCTTCTTCTTCCTCCGGCTCTCTCTTCTCCTTCCTCCCGCGCGCTTTTCCCGTAGTTTCTCCACCGGCGACGGCTAGCCCGTAGGGCATCTAGGTCGTACTATAGTAGTGCGCGGCGTGCTAGCTGCCGGTGCAGCCTGCACTCACCTCGCGGGCCAGCGTGCTGTTGGCACTGCTCGCGGATTCGCCTCCGAACACCGGCGGTTGAGCGACGAGCGGTGCTGGTGGACTCCGCCCACCGTACACCTATCTCGAGCTATAAAACGGCCGAGGTGCTTTTTCTTCTTCCTCTCACCTAGCCTCTCCTTCTTCTCCTTTCTTCCTTCTCCTCCGTTTGTGTTTTGGAGGAGCTCGGGTCGAGGCTCTAATGGCGGAGGCGATGCCGGACTGGTGCATGGCTCTCATGAGCGTGGGGTTGGTGGCATTGCTGGGGGTATCGGTGCTCTTGTGTGCGATGATCCTCGATGATCGTCATGATGCGGCGGCTCGGGTGCTAGCTCTCCGCGGTGGCGGCGATCACGGGGATTAGGTGAGAGTGGCAGGGCTAACGGTGGTTAGCGGGCAGTAGGTACTTAGTGCTCAAATAAAAGTCCCACGAGTTTCTTTTCAAGAAACTGTGGTGTGCAAGAAGGTGTTTGATGGAGCAGGTGTTGGCGGATTAGCAACTTAGTGTACTGTGTGGAGTGGCCGGAGTCGTATCATCGTTGTTGCGATGAACGAAAAATCTGTGTTATGCAAATGGGCAAGATGCAACAACACGGGAATAATTTATTTAACACACGATGCGTTACACAGTTTTCATAAAACGGAACGGTTACACTCACGTGGCAGTCACGTCTAAAATATAAACGGTAAATGAACAGGGTCCTGGGAAAAGGTTTTTGGTGCTGGGGGACACTCTTCTTCTATCGGTGGTAGTGGGTTGACCAGTCGGTGAATGTGCTTCTCCTGCGCGGGCCTCAATGGTCTGCCGATGGTGATCCGAGGATTTAAATCGGCGAGGCTCTGGAGATAACCCATTATCCGCTGGGTCAAACACTCTTGCGCGATCACATACCGCGTAAGGTTGGCTAGCACCAGGTCTCTCTCAATACGCCCACCAGGAAAAGATGCTGCTTCTCCGGGTGCTGGGCGGCTTGGAAAGTAGTAATATCCTCTCTCGCTTGCATAGGGCACCACGAATCGCAGGCGAGCAATCGCTTCGCAGACGGCAGCCTCTATGGCCATCTGAGGAGTTGGCATGGATTTCCCCATGAAGGAAACCTCTGTGGGGTCTTGGTTTGGGTTGGCGGGTGGGATGTGTACCACTGCCCAGTACTTCGAGGTGGATGGTGTGATTCTTGCTTTGAGCAGCTCATACTGGGGTGGACGGGTAGCACTCATGGTACTGCAGGTAAAATCCCACAATATCTTCACGAAACTACCCGGGGATGCCTCGGGGGTTATCAGATAAATGCTAGGGATGGGCATGGCGAAGGCAATGGCTGTGAGAGGAGAGCATCGGTTGAGGGATATGGTGTGGCCTATATATAGCGGCCTGGCTGGTTTATAGGGTTATGGTGAGGGCATCTATATTGTCGGTTTCCCCCTATGGGGTCGGGGTCAAGCTACAGGTACTCATGTCTTGAAAAAGACGTGTTTGCTATAGGGGGTTGTCGGTGAGGTGCTCTGGAGGCCATACCCGACGAAAATAGGCACTCGTACACTAGCCGCTATAAAGATAAGAGCGCAAATAGACTGTACATACATATGGCCATACAGGTTACATGACCACGGGCGAGGGAAAGATAAGGATTGGTACTGCTCGGGTGATTTAATCAACCTCGTTTATATCCAAGGGGCCTTGCCTTGAGGGTGCTGAAGCTTCTCCGGGAGCTTCCTCGTTGGGATTGGCTAGCGGTGGCTGAGGAGGTGCAGGGTCGGGGCAGGGATGATGACCCTCGCGGGGACTCTTGGCTACAATCCCGTTGGAGCGTGCGCCAAATAGGCGATGCATCACTTCTGGGGTTACCAAGGCATTCTGGTCAATGACCGTGGCAGGCCTTGGGGACTCGATTGGTGGTCCAAACAGCATGACTAGGTTGTCGGTGACGGACTCGCCTCATCCTCTAGCTGGGGCTCGGCGAAGTAGTTCTCCACGGGCTGCGATCAGATTCAGGGTGATTTGATCGAACAGTTCCTCGAGTACGCTAACATAGCGTACCAGATGCAATAATGCAGGATCCGTCTCGTGGTCTCCGCTTGCAACTCGGGGAGGCCTACCGTACCCGTTACGACTGGGGTAGTAGTAAAATGAGCGACAGATAACCCTGGGCGACAGGTGCCTGAGTTAAACTATAGCCTCCCGAGCGGCTAGTTGGATGGCTTGCGGCTCAAAGGAAGTTGTCCTTCCTGTGAACCTGTAGGGGCGCTCTGGCGTCAGACCCCTACCGTAGATGTGCACAGTGGCCCAGAATTGACGGCTTTCACCTCCCATGGTGTCTCGATACACCACATATTCCGGGGGCTCTTCCATCGCAAAAGCACGACGGGTGAGGTTTGCGAGCACGGTCACAAAACCTCCAATGTTGGTTGATGTGGTTTCATTGTGGACGATGGGTCCTGGCATTTGGCTCGGTATGGGGGTAGAGATTGTGTGGTGTTGGGTTTGGGGGCTAGAGTGCCCTATTTATAGGAAAGGATGGAGTCTTCCTCTGCACGCTTGCGGAGTCTTCCTTCGCACGCTTGTGGAGTCTTCCTTCGCACGCTTGCGGAGGGGAACTGTTTAGGTGTCGGTTACTGGCGCGTGATTGATAAACTAGGCTGGTAGGTTGGGCACCGACTACCAAAGGCGTCGGTCCACTGTCTGGGTATCTTACGCGAGAAGCTTGGCTGGGTTGAAATATGGTCTGGTGGGGTGGTAAATCTAGGTTTTTGGACCTGTCTAAGATAGGATTAGCCAACGGTCAGCCTGGCTCTGATACCAAGGTTGTCAGGATCGGAATTTCGGGATGTGACTTTCCCAAAAGCGGACCTTGTGCTCACCAGCCCCAGGATTACTGTTAGCTCATGAGACACATCTTGATACAGAAAATTCCAAGCAAAGGTACAAATATGTAGTACAAGACCATTCTGGTCTATAAGTACAACATGGGTTTTCTGGCAGATGATGGCGGAAGCGGTTGAAGTACGTCGGCGCTTGTGGAACTCCATTTCCCACGGGAACAGCTGACCGGGATAACTCCTATCTTCGCGGGGCTGCTAACCCAATAGTGTAGGCTCCGGGGTAGCGTCACATCGTTCCTTCCCACGCAAGGAATCTGGCCAAGACAATAGCCAGGGACAAGCCAGTGAGTACTTTGAATGTACTCGCAAACATTAAGAACATGGGTGAGACATAAACATGCTCAAGGATGATTTATGATCACTTTGATGATAGGATATAACTTTAAGCAGGACGTTCGAGTAAAAGGGGTATATGCAATCAGAAAGTAGTAATGAAATAAATAACAGGCATGCCACAGTCGGGCGTCTGAGCGACACCACAGAAAGGGCTCGTAGGGGAAGGAAAATAAAGGACAAGAATGCCACAGTCGGACGTCTGAGCGACATCACAGAAAGGGCTTATGAATAAAAAGAATGCCACAGTCGGACGTCTGAGCGACATCACAGAAAGGGCTTATGAATAAAAAGAATGCCACAGTCGGACGTCTGAGCGACATCACAGAAAGGGCTTATGAATAAAAAGAATGCCACAGTCGGACGTCTGAGCGACATCACAGAAAGGGCTTACAAATAAAAAGAAATAACAGGGAATATCCGGGAGGTAGAACCGTCCTACGGATACTCGATGTTTCAAGAAATATGAACGGTTAGTCCACAATAAAGCTATATCACAATCACTACCTGTCACAGGTCATAAATAATGTTCTTGTTTAACGGATTTCTCCTCTGAAGACCGACACTTGACCCATCCCAGACTGTAGTCCTTAACCATGGACACGGCTATTCGAATAGGTTTTATATCTCTGCAGAGGGTGCACTCTTTACCCACGGATAACGGATTTTCTATAGCCCCTCTGGACTAATTCTGTCTATGGTCTTTTAATTTGAAGACACACCTGACTACACACACCAGCCTAACTTACCGGTGTCTGGAATCACCCACGACACTAGTTAAGCCAAACTTTAAGTGGGGAGGCTACAACCTCGACAAGCATGGGATCACAACAATTTATAACGCGCGCGAGAAACTGGGGACGCTATCCCCTTCGGCTACAACCGAAACACCCATGCCCCCGGACCAGGTGGCCTGCCTACCGGATGCAGCTGGTATCTTCCACCGTGGCCTCTCTATACGGTGTGTGATATAACAGGGGTCGACAAAATTTACTGAACCGCACCCTACATGAAGTAGGGACACGTGGTAGCACGAAACAAGTATGGGGGTTACTGGAGCAAGACTCGATCTATGGTCGACTCAGGAGGTTTATATATTCTCAGCATGGTTAGTGCCACCATGCTCTCACAATTCCCGGGCAGGGTCACACTCCTCATGCTACATGCTGCCTCGCTGCACATCCTCGTCACAACGAGATGTCAGTCACGTGGTCGGTTCACCGAACCACATCCTTCCTTCGGACTCCATCCGAACTATTATTAGGCATATGTGGCATGAGAAGGGGTGGCTGTCACCAATATAACAAACATGACAGAAAAGGTCCATCACCACAAGTAGATATGTAAGGGTAAGGTTTCCACATGAAATAATGATGCTTCATTATGGCATGTTAATGGAGTTTTGAGTTATAGCAAACAACGCACAAAGTGTGTTATCACTGGGTTCAAGATGCTTGCCTTCAAGTAGAGGGGAGGAGAAAAGCATTCCAAGAATTTTGGAAGCTTTCTCCCTCTTCAAAAACCTAAAAGAATTAAAAGGAAATCAATACATAGCCTTCGAACACCCTTAAAAAGTTGTCTGGAAAATTTTCATATAAATATGAAAATAAACTAGACAATATTTGGGAAACAACAGAAAAAGAATCAAATCATTTGGAGTTGTGGTTAAAAAGTTAAAGCTAGTCAAAGTTTGGTCAAATCTGGTTTTTTAACTAAAACAGAAAAAGAAAACGATTCGGCTGAGAATACGTCTTCGAGCTAGGGGATACGTACTTCGTGTTTTACGCCTCCACTTAAAAACGCGCGGTGGTGACGCTGGGTCACTGACAGTGGGCCCAGGGGGTCCACTAGTCAGGTTTGACTATCTTCCCCCCTTCTCTTCCTCTGCCCGAACGGCAGCGGGGCTCCGGCGATCGTCACCGGTGAACCAGGGTTCCTCGAGGGTCACTGAGTGCGGGAATGGATCCGCGGGGTTGGTGCGGTCCTTATGGTAGTCAATTGGTCGGAGGGGGCGAAGGGAGTCGCCGGCGGCGAGCTCCGCGGCGGAGGGAGCTTCGGGCGTAAATGGGGATTTGGGCTGTGGTGAGTTTTGATCGTGTTGGAGAGGTCGGGCAGCTCCGCAAGGTCGAGGGGGAGACGACGGTGGTGTTGGATGAGCAGGGGAGGCTCTGGTGGCGCCGGATTGCTCGAGGCAGAGGCGGCGGCTGTGTTCGCCGGAGATGAAGAAGGAGGCTTCTCGGGGTCGAATGGCTGCCACGGGGCTGCTCTACGGGGTGCCTAGGGAGGGTATGATGCTGCGGGGAGGCTCGGGCACCCTTAAATAGGCGAGCTATGGCGGTTCAGCGGCGGCAGTGGATAAGCTCGCCGGCGATCGTCGTTCTGTTGCAGCAGGGGGACGTGGCGGCGACGGGAGCTAGCGGACAAGCCAGCAGATGATCTCGCACTGCTCCAGGGGGCAGCTGGCGAGCGCGGGTGGCTTGGGCGGCGCCGACCGTGGCAGAAAGCCGTTGTGCTCGCCGGCGTGCTGCCAGGAGCGCTCTGACGCGGCGCTGAGGAGTCCCTCGTGCGGTTTGGCGTGTTCTCTAGCGCGGACAAGGCTGGGCGTGGCTCTGCGAGCGAGCTGGGGCCAGGGGCGCGACGCGGCGGCCCGAGCGCACGCACGTGCAAAACGCGCGCTCTGGGCGCGCCCAGAGCAGGCATGCAACATGCTCGGCGTTATGCCACGGCATGCTGATGAGCTCCAAACTGCAAGGGGGTCAGCAGGGTTAGGCTAAAGGTTGGGACAAACTCATGGGACAAGTTGGTTTAGCCAGGGAATCAAGTTCATAATATGAACCAGAATCTAAGCCAAATATGGTCATGCACTCAGGGTGTTTGTCAAAATGCCAGGGGCATCTAGCAAGCCCTTGGGGTGGCCAAATTTACCAGATGGATGTCTCCTTGGATGAGTGAGAAGGTGGTGAGGTTAGTTCATCAAAAGCAAAAACTTGTTAGTGCAAGTTTTGCAAGATTTCAGTTCTGGACAGAAAATGCAGAGCACTGTTCCATGAACCAAAACTATCCCAACAGGTCCACCCTTCTGGACTTAAGAGTTTTGCAAGAGGGACAACAAGCATGAGGAAGCTCAAAGGCTCTAGAGCAAAATAGACTAGGGTTGCAGTGCAAAACACCAAACTGAACCAGAAAGGAAAAGAGGATGTTTCACTCAAAACTTCCAAAGGACCAAGGTGGGTTTTTGCATAAAGATGGATAACATACTGCTATGAACCTCCCATAATTTTGGTGGAAGCATCAAAGGAATATTTAAAGGGGTTGTAGTGCAATATGGCCTACTGAACCAGATTGGCAAACATGCTGTGGAGCCCAAAATATTAAATGAAATAATTATATTATTGCATAAAAGTGATCTAATAGTATCACTTGACATCTCCAATTTTTGGTTGAAATTATAAATAAATTTATCAAGTAGTTGCAGTTCAAAAGAGGCCTTAAAACTAGGTTTAACCATTTATATAGAGAAGTAAATTGTGGGAAACAATATATAATTAATGTTGCTGATATAAGCAGAGTTTTAAAGGGTGCATAAGAGATTCTAATATTAACTGGAAGGTTTTGCTAGGGCAAACATTCCAACAAAAAATTAGAGCAAGAATTGTCCTGGAATCCAAAGGAACATTCAGCAGAAGGCAAAATTTTAATTCACTGGCAAAATTTTAATTAAATAAAACATTGCTAAATTTTGGGGTGTTACAATCACCCCCTTCCCTGACGTATAAAGGCCATCTCGTGGTTGTGGTCGCGGACTGTGTGCTGACACGGTCGGTGTGGGTTGTGCATGAAAGGCAACTCATGCTCATAGTTGCACCAGTTAGACAAGGAGTGCATGCTGGTGCGCCGCTTCTACCGCACGTGTATCTACTGTCGCACACATGATTGCATCTTCAAGCGCATCAACGAGGAGATCCAAGATTGCAAAGTGTGAGGAAAATTCCCATCTCAATCCCTTTTATCTTAGTCCTATGAAACATGCAGATCATGTTGTTGCTATGTGGTAAGAGGTTTTGTTATATTGGTAAAAATGGTTATTGACACAGAGCTTGACTAGCCTTGTCCATTGGTAAAATACTAAAAATGGATTTAGCCGCTTCATCGTTTACCTAGATGGACATATTTGTGAACTAAGCAAATTTAAGATTTTAATTGGTTAAATAAAAGCCTACATTACCCCTAGTCCTCGTTGATCACTGGTGGGTACACAACATGGCATACTCTAAAACAATTAGCAAGTGTCCGTTGTTGGTGTGAAAACCGGTACACCTCGGGGTAGGGGTACTGAGTTGTGGATCTCGGACAGATGGTAACATGAATAAAGAGACGATGTTTACCCAGGTTCGGGCCCACTTGATGGAGGTAAAACTGTCGGTGTCAAAACCGGCGGATCTCGGGTAGGGGATCCGAAGCTGTGTATCTGAGGATCAATGGTAATAGGGGGTAAATGAGGACACGATGCTTACCTAGGTTCGGGCCCTCTTAATGGAGGTAAAACCCTACTTCCTGCTTGATGTAATATGATGAATATAGGGGTTAAAAGAGTTGATATTTCTCGAGATTGTATTGGCTAAACCCTAGAAGTCTAGCCTGCGATTTTTTTGATGGCCTCTACGTACTAAACCCTCTGGTTTATATACACACCGGTGGGACCTAGGGTTGTACAAAATCATCTTGCCGAGGAAGGAAACATTACACCCAGACACGAAACTTGCCATTATATGCATGTAGGAGTCCTATCCGGACACGGGGGGACGATCTTCTGCTTTATCTTCACGGCCCATCAGTCCGGCCCATATCGAGTAATCCGGACAGCCGAGGACCCCCTAGTCCAGGACTCCCTCAGTAGCCCCTGAACCAGTCTTAGACGACGAGGTGTTCGACACACATATTGTCTTCGGCATTGCAAGGCGGCTTCCTCCTTCCGAACATATGAAGTTTATTTCCTTCATAAAGGAACTACGTTCCGCTCTGCATGATTAGTACAACCCTTAGCCATGAAGGCATAACATCCAAAAAGGTACAGTGTCTTTACTGACAACTTTTTTCGATGAAACGTCATGCTTGAACCTTTAACATTTCGAGCCGTTTTTTCGCCTATTGTTTTACGTTTCGAGGCACAACCTCCATTGTCCCGTCTTATCAAAACAGAGATTGTGCACACCCATTACGGGATCCTCATTAATATGGTTTGGGTGACCCAACCGCACCTTACACACAATTTTCTCGGGAACAGACGAGTTTCATGGCCTGAGTGGGGGGGCTTTGGTATTTCTACCGTCTATAAAAGGATAAAGACCCCTCCTTTTTACTCATGCTTTCCTCTAGCCTCTGCTTCCCAATCTTCTATCTCCAGCGCCCGCAACTCCAATCTTCTCCACCACCGCCTCCTTCTCCAGCAATGGCCGGATTCGGTTCCAAGGGAAAGTGGGAGGCCTCCACCGTCACTGAAAAGGACGTGAAGAATCTCCGAGGCGCAGGCTATCTCTCTGAGAGCATAGCGCACCGGATTCCTGACAAAAATCAGGTGATCCCTACTCCAGGGCCCGGTGAGAGGGTCGTGTTTATCCCTCATTTTCTTCGGGGGCTGCGGTTTCCCCTCCACCCCTTTGTCCAGGGCCTTTTGTTCTTCTACGGGCTAGATTTGCATGATCTAGCCCCAAATTCTGTCCTACACATACAGCTTTTATAGTCGTGTGTGAGGCTTTCCTCTGCGTCTCCCCACACTTCGGCCTATGGCTCAAGGTCTTAAATCTAAAGTTGAAGGTGGTCGACGGACAGCACGTGGACTGCGATGGAGCCATGGTGAGCAAACTCCCCAACACCACCTGGCCCAAAGGGGCCTATGTGGAGACCGTCAAGGTATGGCAGCAGGAGTGGTTCTGCATCACCGAACGCGTGAAGCCAACTGGGCGGCCATGCCCGATTTCAGATTTGGACCCCCGGAGAGACTCACCTCATGGACCACCAAGGGCCTCGAGTGGGGGTCAAAATCGGAGGTGAAGATGCTTCAAAACCGCATCTCCGATATACTGGCGGAAGGCACTAATCTCACTAATGTGATTCAAGTGATGCTCTTCCGCCACATTCTTCCCTGCCAACTCCGGGCCTTCCACCTATGGGAGTTCAATCCGGAGGAGCCACGGACCCTGAAGCGCTTCTTTGGCACTACACACAACGACATCTAGAAGCAACTCTTCAAGGCCCAGAAGAAGTGGCCGAGGAAGAATGAGAACATCCGATTCGACACCGAGACTCTGGCTACGGCGGTAAATGATTTTGCTGAAGCTCTATTCGGTAGATGTTTCAAGTATAAAAGGAATTAGAATATTTGCGTTCCATACATGCCTGGACGGCAAAGGCGGAGCAGATCAATTGTCCGGATCCACTGCCCGAGGACACGGCCACACCCCAACTAATGGAGATGATAGTACCGGCGCCGTATCAAGCGCCGGAGAAGAAGGCCAAGAAGAAGAAGGGTAAGGAGGCCAAGGGCGGCCCCCGCCCCAAGGGTCCTCCGGAAACTATGTTCGGAGAGACCGAAGCCCCCTCCACACATGAAGACGGGGAGGAGGAGGAGGAGGTGGTGGAAAGCAACTCCCTCGTTAAGGGGAGGAAGAAGAAGAGGGCGCCCCCCGAAGACACGGAGGAGGGGGCACCCAGGAGGAGGAAGTTTAACCTCCCGGACAGTTCGGATTCAGGATCCAAAGTTGTCCCCCAAAGATAGCCCAGGGTTAAGCCCCCGGACGCATCATAAGTATTCGGAAACTTACTGTCATCTTTGATATACTTGTTGTCATTGTATAAGTTCTCTTATTTGCTGTTTTTCAGCCCTCCCTGCACACTTCCCGATACCCCATCATCGGAGGCGAACTCTCTGCCAGCCGAGATGGAGGAGAGCCAAACGCCGCCGCGATCACCCTCGCCTACCATCATGGCGGACACCAAGGTGTCGTCCCTGTGAACATCCCCTGCCTAAGAGGGGGTGAGTGGGGCCGACAAGAGAGCGACCGAGGTGAACACCTCGGTCATCGAAGACCAAAGGGAAACGGTTCCCATGGCAATAGACGGCGAGGAGCCTACGCAATTCGGGCTCCCGACGAACATTATTCTGGCAGCCAGTACGGCTCCAGAATCAAGTAAGCATTCCCCTGTGAAAGGGGAAGGAGCACCAGCTCCAGCTATGGCCTCCGTTAACCCGGACGCGCCCAACGCTCTGGAGTAAGCACTTCAAAGTGCTTCCATCATAGCGGACCATAGCACTCTGATGAGTGTGGTTATGGGGAAGATTCAGTCTGCTAAGAGCGGACTGAATGAAGCCTTCCATAGCCTACTACCAGGCTTTGAGGTATGCGACGTAATACTCTAAAGAACTTCATATTTCATTTGTCTAGGATATAAAACATGTGTACAGACAGTAGCCCCTGATGCTTTGTCCAATTTTGAAAGGAATCGGACAGAGGATCCCAATAGTATTCAGGAATATAACGTATTGTGGCGTTTATTGAAACATGCTTCCCTGTTGGCGGCAACCGCATAGGCCGCAAAAACTTCCGAGCTCAATCTGAAGCTTCAGGAAGCCATCGAGGAACTCAACCGCATTAATAAGTGGTTCAATGAAACGTAGAGTATGCGGATTTAGAATATTTTTTACTTTTATATCAAAGATGATATGTATATTGAGAGTTTAACTCATATGATGATGTGATTATAATCACAGTTGGCACAGCCGAGGTCGATACCCTCAAGGGCGCCCTTGCTCAGGCCAAGAAAGAGGCTGAGGCGAATAAGGCAGCTGCTGACAAAGCAGCTGGTGAACTAGAGGCCGAACAAGCTGCCCGCCGCCAACATGAAGCTTGGGTGGCCGAAGTCGAGAAGGAGCTCAAGGACGCCATTCGCAAATGCGAGGCGCTGGAGCAAAAAAATCAGACCAATCATCCGAGCTCACCAAAGCTATCCATGACGCCAAAGAGGCGTGGAGCGAGTCCCGGAGTGCTCATGAAGAGATCCACCACGCAAGGCAGATAGCGGCTGGTAAGGCATTTCTTTTGCATAGTATATTTGGAGGTCAGAGGTATGCGTTGCTCACCCGGGTGTGGAGTTCTCCAGGAGCATTTGCAGATCTCCCGAAGAGTGCCACCGACGCTGCATAGTTCTTCAGATCCCAGGAGGGGAACTCGACGGGGAAGTTGTTTTGGTCGCAATTTCTTGCATCGGAACACCCGACGCCTCTCAACGACCAGCTGAAACAGCTGGTGGAGCTGCATGGGGTGGTAGGTTTGGCTATGAAGGACTTAATAGTCCACCTCTGGCCAACCGAGCCGATCCCTAGTAGTTACTTCGGCTTGGTGAAGCGGTTTGTCGGTGCGCGGCCGCGTATTGATGTTTTGAAGTGCTGGACCTGCATAGAGGGCGCCCGGATGGCCTTGGCTCGCATCAAGATGCAGTGGGCGAAGATGAAGGCCACCGAAGTGGCGGCCGCAGGCCTGCCTGAAGGCAAAGATCATCAGAAGCTGGAGAGGTACTTCGATGACGTCCTGGAAGGAGCCTGCATTATAGAGGGCCAATGCTCGAATGACGTAATTTTTAGTTAAGTGTATTCGGGTTGTAAAAACTATGTTATGAACCCATGCTATTACGTATGATTATGTTTTTGCGCCTTGTATTCTAGCGACTTCTCCTCCTGTGCGGACGTTTATTTTTATACTTCTGAAAGTTACCAATCGTTGGCTTTAGCCCCCATGTAGATGCTACAGGGGTGTTCGGCATGACGTGTGATCACACTTTATCCAACGTCTTGGTCCGTAAAGGAGGTGTCCGTGGGGTGAACCAGGTAATCAGACTATGCGGCTTTATTACTTTCACTTGGCCATAGGAGTTTGACTATGGGGCTAAGTACTAGCCCCTTGTGCGTGTGCAGTTATCTGGATTATGGTGCCTTCTTCACGCGGCTGGGCAAAGGACCAGCCCCTCGTATAACACGGGGTAGATCGCTAATGATCTGTAGTATAGTACTAAGTCACCGAATCACCGACCAGTTCTCGCTTACCATGATAGTCAGTTTTCGGCTTTCTCTACTGAGGTACTTGACCGGACGAACCAGAAATACAATCGTAGTAGTTCTCCCTTTACTAACTTAGCAGAACAATGTGGAACGTAAGGTGTTAAGAACGGGAGCCGGGCAACCCAACTATAGACCCAAGACATGATTCAGAGCTGATGCATATAGTGCAATATCCGGGACGCCGAATAGTTCCCTATAGGTGTTCGGACTTTGAAGTGTGTTGGGCCGCATACAACCCTTGGTGTCAAATCCGGATTGAAGCACGTGTGGCAATCTGATGTAGGGGGGGAACTCATATGATAATGTAAGATAAAATAAATTCCAACCAAAGTGTGAATCAACTGCCTCCTTTATACCCCGATTAATACGGCGAGCCGTGTAGTTACAGATAATTCCAAAAAACATCAAGGACATTTTACATGCCGAAAGTTTATATAAGGGAAAGGTTTACACCGAGCCTAAACGAAATGATTTAAAAAATCCCAATGATGCCCTGTTGCACGTTTGCGCTGTTTCTCCTTGGTGACACATCCTTGAAGGAGAGGAGTCTGATGGTCGTCTGTGAAAAAGAGGGATCTGGAAAGAAGTCCCCGCACACCGGTAGATACAGTGGGTTCTTTAACAAACATGTAGTGAAAACATGTGTAGGGTCCGAATAGGGTCAAACCGTAGTATGGACCGTTTTCCGCAGTGTGCCTCCGGCACTACCCAAGGTATTTCAAGTGTGTAATTATGTGCACGAGGCACGTATATCGCAACCTTATGGGGCAGTTGGCGGAGGCTAAATTGCTACTCAAGCTCAGGTTCCACCGAGCAACCGCGCTGCAATGCAGGTCGAGCACGTTTAGCAGTGTCTTGGGTCTTGATGATCGTTAAGTTGTTCGGCTTGATAAGGCTGTCTGGAACTTCGACTGCCAGGGCCGCAGTGTGCTCCTCGGTACGGAGGGAGCGCTCCATATCCCCATTTACTGTGATAACGCCACGAGGTCCAGGCATTTTTAACTTGAGATGAGCATAATGTGGGACTACCTTAAAGCGGGCAAAAGCGGTTCGTCCGAGCAGTGCATGATAACCACTGCGAAAGGGGACGATGTCGAAGATCAATTCTTCGCTTCGAAAGTTGTCTGGGGAGCCGAATACTACCTCCAATGTTAATGAGCCCGTGCAGCAGGCCTCTACACCAGGTATCACTCCTTTAAAGGTAGTGTTGCTGGGCTTGATTCTTGACGGGTTGATCCCCATCTTGCGGACAGTATCCTGATGTATCAGGTTCAGGTTCCTGCCGCTGTCCATGAGGACATTGGTGAGATGGTATCCGTCGATGATAGGATCAAGTACTAGGGCTGCCGAACCTCCGTGACGGATACTGGTTGGGTGGTCCCTATGATCAAATGTGATCGGACAAGCCGATCATGGATTGAATTTTGGGGTGACTGGCTCTACAGCGTAGACGTCCCTTGATGCGTGTTTGTGCTCCCTCTTAGGGATATGAGTGACATATATCATGTTCACCATTTTCACCTCGGGGGAAAATTGTTTTTGTCCCCCAGTGCTCAGTGGGTGAGGCTCGGCAACGTCCTCTCTTTGATGTCCTTTCCGCTTGTGTTTGGTATTTAATTTACCTGCCTGTTTGAAAACCCAGCAATTTTTGTTGGTGTGGTTGGCAGGCTTGTCAGGGGTGCCATGAATTTGGCAAGGCCTCTCTAATATCCTGTCCAGGCTGGATGGACCGTCTTGATTGCCTTTAAATGGCTTCTTTTGCTGGCCGAATTTGGAGCCACTGAATTCGGCGTTTACTGTCATATCCTCTGTTTCTCCATTGTTGTTCTGACGCTTGTTTTTGTTGCGTCGTGGCCTACCATTGCCATTCCTAACCTCCGAAGTACCTGGGTCGCTGGTACTATTGCTTCTATGAGCCAGCCAGCTATTTTTGCCTGCCCAAAAGCGGGTCATTAGTGCAGTGAGAGTTGCCATGGTCTTCGGCTTCTCCTGGCCAAGGTGTCGGGCGAGCCATTCGTCACGGACACTGTGTTTGAATGCTACTAAGTCTTCGGCGTCTGGACAGCCGACGATTTGGTTCTGCTTAGCCAAGAAATGATTCCATAGTTTGCGGGCTGACTCCCCGGGCTGCCGGACTATGTGGCTCATGTCAGCAGCATCCAGTGGCCGGACATAAGTGCCCTGGAAGTTGGCCCAAAAAGCATCCTCTAATTCTTCCAGCTTCCAATGGAGTTTTCTGGGAGGCTGTTCAACCAATGTCGTGCTAGTTGAGGGAGTCCTGGATAGAGGGGTCATCACGTGGCCGGACAAACTCCTGGTGGGCCAGACTGGTGGGCCATGAAGATTACTATAGAAGATCATCTCTCGTATACGGATAGGACTCCTGAATTCCTGTTATGGCAAGTTTAGGCTTAGTTGTAGATTTTCCTTCCTCTGCAAGATAATATGTACAAACTCTAGACCCCTCAGGTGTGTATATAAACCAGAGGGTTTAGTCCATAGAGGCTAATAGAGAATCATTCAATCCTCATAGGCTGAAACTTAGGGTTTTAGCCTTTACGATCTCGAGGTAGATCAACTCTTGTACACATATTCATCCATATTAATATAGCAGGAAGTAGGGTTTTACCTCGATCGAGAGGGCTTGAACCTGGGTAAACATCGTGTCCCCTGCCTCCTGTTAACATCAATTCTCGGACGCATAGTTCAAGACCCCCTACCCGAGATCCGCCGTTTTTGATACTAACATTGGTGATTTCATTGAGAGTTCCACTATGTCGTCGATGGAAGGATTGATGGATCACGTCGTCAACTGCAATGGCGACATCGAGGGGATCTTCCCTCCCGGCCAACTCTTCATGTTCGACGGCTTCGGGCTTCGGGCCAACACTGAAGGCCACCTTGAGCAGATCGAGAGCTACGCCCCTGGCCATCATGTCAGATTCGGTAGCCTGAATTACGTTGCCGACGTCCGCGGAGACTTGATCTTCGCCGGATTCAAGCCAGTGGCGACCCCTCTCTGCCACCATGATGATCATGACTTAGCTCTGTCATCGGAAATATCACTTGCAATAGTTCTGGCCCTAAATCCAGAATGCATCGCGCCACCCAAAGATGGGAGCTCAACCCCACCATGGGAGCCGCAGACTCTACGGCGATGGAGCCGCACACGGACCCAACTGACGGGGTCTGTGTTACCGGAACCCCGTACTTAGCTCCGATATCTGATTCTGAACTGCGAGTAACTACGCCCCTCAAATATAATCCGGCGCCTATCGACGAATTCTGTGTTGCAGATATTTTCCAGCACTCACCACTTGGCGACATATTAAGGTTGTTGAGATTACTCTCCTTGGACGAAAATACATAGCCGCACTATATCCGGTTCGAACTAGAGGTTGATGAACAGTCGCGCTATACCAAAGGGGACGAAGAATTTCGTTCCCCACCCACCACCCACTTGGTATCCATGGTTGAAGATCGAACCAATCTACTAGACTACGCTTCAGAAGACTTCGACGGGATGGACCTCGAAGCTGAAGCAGATACAGATCAAAGCAGGCCCATAACAGGACGGTGGAAAGCTACGTCTTCATACGACGTATACATGGTGGACACACCCAAAGAGGCAGAAGGCAACGGTGAAAACAATCTGGTAGAGGATAAACCTGCCGAATAACCTCCCAAGCGTCGGCGCCCAAAACATCGAGCAAAATCCCGTAAAGGAAAGGACAGCAACACCGCAACTAATGACGGTGATATTCCGGAACAAGCCGAAGACCCCGCAGACCCAGCGTTAGAGCAGGAGGAGCGAGAGGACGGCGAACAGAGTTTGAAGCCGCAGTCCGATGACAGCGATGCCGAAGACGGTGACTATGAACCGATCTCCGAAGAAGAGGTTAGCCTGGATGACGATGAATATATCGTCGCAGAAGAACCCTCCGAACAAAAACGCTTCCATCCACGGCTTATAGCCGCCGCACGAAGCTTAAAAAAGCAGTAGAGACAACTTCGAGCTGCACAAGACACGCTCAATGATAGATGGATTGAGGTGCTAGACGCCAAACAAAGACATGGCTTTAATGGCCAAACCAAAGGCTATCCCAAGCGCAAGCTGCTACTGAATTTGACGACGAGTCTATTGCACCCGTCCCACCGAAATATAACACCACCGACAAGCCGGACCGACCACCTCGCGGACGGGACAGAGTCGCTAGCACTGGCGCAAACAAGCCCCCACTCCATAGAGGAAAGGAGGATGCAGCCCAAGTCCGAAAGCATGATCTGTGTGAGGACCTAAACAAAAAAGCTAGCAAGACCAGGCCTATATTCGGACCCAGAGATCGAGCCACTGCACGGGACGACGGCTATCAAGCCAATCACGCTGGTGATATACCAGTTCGAGGTCAATACCGAACACCACAACCATTGGACATACGCCATAATATAGCAAGATACGGAGGAGCTTCGCACCCTCTATGCTTTACCAATGAGGTACTGGGCCATGATTTCCCAGAAGGGTTTAAACCTGTGAACATCGAAGTGTACGATGGAACGACGGATCCTGTTGTCTGGATAGAAGATTTTATTCTTCACATTCACATGGCTCGAGGAGATGATCTCCACGCCATCAAATATTTACCCCTCAAGCTGAAAGGACCAGCTCGGCACTGGCTAAATAGTCTTCCTGGAAACTCCATTGGGAGTTGGGAAGAACTTGAGGATGCTTTTCGGGCCAATTTTCAAGGGACTTATGTCCGGCCCCCGGATGCTGACGATTTAAGTCACATCATACAACAACCCGGGGAGTCAGCCCGCAAGCATTGGAACCGGTTTCTCACTAAGAAGAACCAGATCGTCGACTGTCCGGACGCCGAAGCCTTAGCGGCATTCAAGCATAGTATCCGAGACGAGTGGCTAGCCAGACACCTTGGACAGGAAAAGCCGAGGACAATGGCAGCCCTAACTACACTCATGACTCGCTTTTGCGCGGGTGAGGATAGCTGGTTAGCTCATAGCAGCACTAGCGACCCTGGAACATCTGAAGTCAGGGACGGAAATGGAAAGCCACGGCGCAATAAAAACAAGTGTCGAAACAATCCTGGAAGCCCAGATGATACAGCGGTAAACGTCGGATCCAGCGGCTCCAGACCCGGTCAACGGAAGAAGCCATTTAAAGGTAACAAAGACAGTCCATCGAGTTTGGACATAATATTAGACACGCCCTGCCAAATCCATGGCACCCCAAAAAAACCTGCCAATCACACCAACCGTAACTGTTGGGTTTTCAAGCAGGTTGGCAAGTTAAACGCCAAACACAGGGGGAAGGAGCCTCAGAGCGAAGATGAGGATGAACGTCGCCAGACGGATATAGGGGCACTGAAAAAATTTCCACCGGAGGTCAAAACAGTGAACATGATATATGCCACTCATATCCCAAGAAGGGAGCGCAAACGCGCACTCCGCGACGTATATGCCGTTGAGCCTGTCGCCCCAAAATTCAACCCATGGTCAGCATGTCCGATCACTTTCGATCGCAGGGATCATCCGACTAGTATTCGGCACGGGGGTTCGGCTGCCTTAGTGCTCGACCCAATAGTAGATGGATACCATCTAACCCGAGTCCTTATGGACGGCGGCAGTAGTCTCAACCTTATATATCCGGACACTGTCCGCAAGATGGGGATCGACCCATCAAGAATCAAGCCAAGCAGCACGACCTTTAAAGGAGTGATACCAGACGTTGAAGCTCGCTGCACAGGCTCCTTAACATTGGAAGTTGTATTCGGTTCTCCCGACAACTTTCGAAGCGAAGAACTGATCTTCGACATAGCTCCATTCCGAAGTGGCTATCGCGCCCTACTCGAAAGAACGGCCTTCGCCCGCTTTAATGCAGTCCTGCATTATGCCTATTTAAAGCCCAAGATGCCTGGCCCACGCGGTGTTATCACGGTCAACGGAAATATGGAGTGCTCTCTCCGTACGGAGGAAGATACTGCGGCCTTAGTAGCCGAAGTACAATGCGGCCTATTCAAGCCAGATAATGTAGCAATAGCGGACACAGCTAAACGTGTCCGGCACACGCCTTAGTGCGGTAGCTCAGATGAACCTGAGTAAGCTTGACAGCTATGCCCCCGTCGATCGTCCCATAAGGTGGTAGCATATGTGCCTCGAATACATAAGTATGCCCTAAAAATTCCTTGGCAGCGACGAGGGGCACCCGCATACAGCCGTAGTTCGGCTAGACCCTATTCGGACCTTAAACTTATCTTCTCTTGGTTCATTAAAACGAACCAGACTTACTTTGGCCACACTGGATTGACTTCTTCGTTTCCAGGTTTTATTTCTTTTTTCTACAGATGGCCATCATGCTCATACCTTCAAGGACACATTACAGAGAAGAAAACAGCGCATACGTGCAGCAGGGACCCGCACTAAGGTTTCTCTTTAGAATAAGACCCTATGTAAACTGTTTTTCTCTTTCTTGTTATATACCTTTTGGCATGTAAAATGTCCAAAAAAGGTCGTCGGCATTATATGTAAAGTTTGCGGCTCGCTGTACTATAGAGGGATATTAATAGAGCAATTTTACCATATCATCTACAGAGTTTTATTCACTCACCATGGAATGTTCTCTTCTCGCATCAGATTGCCACATGTGCCTTGTCAATAGAGCTTTATTACCAGGGGCTGTCTTCAGTCCTAGTATAAGTTGAAAGACCGAACACCTATAGGGAGTGTTTGGCGTCCTGGATGTCTGCATTATATGCATCAGTTCCGAATCATGACTTCGGTCAATAGTTGGGTTGCCCGGCTCCTGTGCTTACCCCTACATTCCCGATTGTTCGGCTAGGGTGTAAAGGGAGAACTACTGGGATAGTACTTCTGGCTAGTCCGGTCAAGTACCTCAGTAGAGAAAGCCGAAAACTGACTGTCATGATAAGTGAGAACCTGGTCCGCAATCCGGTGACTTAGTGTTATACTACGATCGATAGAGATCTACCCCGTGTTATACGAAGGGTTGGTTTTTTCGCCCAGCCAAGTGCAACTGGATACTTCATCTGCACTAGGGGCTAGTACCTAACCCCACTTGTCAAACTCCTAAGACTAAGTGAAAGAAATAACGCCGCATAGTCTGATTTCCCGGTTCGCTCCGCGTACACCTCCTATACGGACCACGACGTTGATAAAGTGTGTATTTGCATATGACCGAACACCCTAGTACTATGTACCTAAGGGCTGAAGCCGACGACTGGAAACTTCAGATTTAAGATAAACAGTCACACAGGAGGAAAAAAGACGCTGATATGATAAATAGCGCAAAAGTTATATACACTGGATTCACAAGCATAGTCTTTATATCCGGATACAATTAATCGAAAACAACATCTTTCGAACACTGGCCTTCTACAAGGCGGGCGCCCTCGATGACGTCCTCGAAGTACTTCTCCGACTTGCGGTGCTCCTTGCCTGCGGGCGGGCCTGCAGTTGCTATATGCACTACGTTCATCTTCGCCCAATGCACTTTGACGCGCGTGAAGGCCATCCGAGCCCCTTCTATGCAAGCCGACCGTGTTAAAGCATCGACCCGCAGACTCGCCTCGACGAGCCGCTTCACCAACCCAAAGTAACTACTTGGGATTGGCTCAGCGGGCCATAGCCGGACTATCAAGTCCTTCATGGCCGAACTCGCTATATTGTGCAGCTCGACCAGCTTCTTCATCTGGTCGCTGAGGGGCATCGGATGTTTTGGTGCCTCGAACTGCGACCAAAACAGCTTCTCCGTGTTGTTCCCCTCCAGGGCACGGAAATACTAGGTGGCGTCTGCACTGCTCCTTGGAAGATCAGCAAACACGCCTGGAGAACTCCACAATCGATTCAGCCCAATATACTTACGCCCTCCGAAGATGCTCTGTAAGAGAAATATCTTACTAGATGCTACCTGTCGTGCCTGCTCGATCTCTTGACGAGCATTGCGCGCCTCGCCTTGCGCGTCCTTGGCAGACTTTACTACCGCAGACAGCTTGGTCGCCTGTTCTGAAGCCGTCTTCTCCGATGCCTCACACTTACGGATGGCATCTTGAAGCTCGACCTCGACTTCAGACACCCGAGACTTGTGCTTCTCGCACTCCGCCTTTTCGGCCTATAAATCAGCAACCGCTTTATCAGCGGCCGCCTTGTTCACCTTGGCCTCCTCCTTGCCCCTCGCAACCTCGCCCTTGAGGGCCTCGAGCTCAGCAGCGCCAGCTGTGTAATACAGAGTACAAAGTTAGAGTTTGTACTCATACTTCATAATTTAATTCTTATTGACATTTAAATAAAAATTTGCATACCTTGCGTTTCATCAAAATGCCGGTTGATGCGGTCGAGGTCTGCATTGGCCACCTCGAGCTTCCGATTTAGTTCGGCGACCTCTGCGTCTCGCGCAGTCGCCGTAACTAAAGAAGCATGCACAACAGTTCAGCTCTGTAAGTATGCTACTCTATGGATACTTCGTCCGATTCTTTTCAGAATCACACAAAGCATCAGGGGCTACTGGCTATATATGTGCACTTAAAACAAATAAAATTTCTTAAAAAGCATTACATGGTTACCTCAAAGCCTGTTAAAAGGTTGTTGAAGGCTTCATTCAGTCCACCCTTGACTGACTGAATCTTCTTCATCACCGCACCCATCACGGTGCGGTGTTCTTCAATGACGCGAGCACCTTGCAGTGCTCCCTCCATAGAATCCGGTGCCTCCGAATTAACTCCGGGCGCCGCCGTATCCTCCTCCGCTTGAGGAGCGGGATCTTCAACCCACGGAGCCGTGCTAGGCTCCGGAACGATGTTCGATGGAACCCCAGACTGTTCGGGCCCCACATCTTCGGTCTCCATGGGGGTCGTTTCCCCATTGTCAGCGGTCGTCGAGGTATTACCCTCAGCCGCCCTATCTCCTACCCCGCCCTCATCTCCTTGGGCGGAGAGAATCTGCTGGGACGACACTTCAGTGTCCCCTCCGATTACAGGCGATGGAGCCCGGACTGGCGGGTCACTCTCCGTCTCCCCAGGCGCCAGAGAGTTCCCCTCCGATGATGTAACATCGAGGTCTCCACCGGGAAGGCTGTAGGTCAGCAGGAGAAAAAATTTAAGTAGGTATCATAAATACTAAATAAACAAAGGTAAAATAGTCAATCCGGACAGACTTACGATTCTGGCAGGGGTTTTACCCCGGGCTTCACCATGAAGCTGTGTTCGGAGGAATCCGAACTGTCTCCGAGCTTCAGCTTCCTCTTCCTCTGGGGCACGACCGCACTCACGTCAGCAACGGCCCCCCTCTTCGTCCCCCTGCCTTGCGTGGGAGGTACATCTTCTTCCTCCTCTTCCTCCTCATCATCTTCCTCCGCCTCGTCGGAGGAAAGCATATGGAGGTCCTCGGGCTGCTTGCCCGCAGGACGGGGGCTATTTCCAGCCCCCTTGTTCTTCGTCTTCTGGGGCTTCTTGGTCGGCGCCTTGTACGGCGCTGGAACTAGCATTGCCTTATACGCCGCCCGTCAGTAGAGGCAATGATGAGTCTTCGGGCAGAGGTGCCGGACACTTGATCCGGGTTGCCTTCTTTGTCCAAACCTGTATATCGTATATAAGTTCCAACTCATATTATCATTAAGTACTAGGAAAGGACAAGTGTTTGGCTGAGATCATTATTACCTCGATGGAGGAAACTTCAGTACTGAAGCCCGCATCCTCGTTCTCTTTGGGCCATTCCTCCTGGCTCTTGAAGAGGTGCTTCCAGATCTCTTTGTGCGTGGAGCCGATGCTTTAGCGGCTTGTCTCCTACCGGATTGAACTCCCATAGGGAGGAATCCCGGCTTTGGCAAGGGAGAACAAGCCGGGTCAGCATCACCTGGACCACGGAGGAAAGCAGGTGCCCCTTGGAGATCACGCCGGACACACAGCCCACGAGAGTTGTCACCTCAGTGGGCGACCCCCAGTTTAGACCCTTTTTGGTCCAGGAGGTTAGCCTCTCTGGGGGTCCAGATCTGAAAGCAAGCTCCGCCGCCCAGTTGTTGTCGTGGGGCTCGGTGATATAGAACAATTCCTGCTGCCAAACTTTGTTCGTCACCACGAACGATCCTTTGGGCCAAGTTGCGTTCGGGAGCTTACTAATCATAGCGCCCCCGCACGATGCGTGTTCCCCGTTCTCCACCTTCGGCTTCACATTGAAGGTCTTAAACCACATGCCAAAGTGTGGGGGGATGCAGAGAAAAGCTTCACACATCACTATGAATGCAGATATGTGAAGTATTGAGTTCGGAGCTAGATCGTGGAAATCTAGCCCATAAAAAAACAAAAGACCACGAATGAACGGGTGGAGTGGAAATCCTAGCCCCCTAACAAAATGAGAGGTGAATACTACGCTCTCGCCCGCCTTTGGGACGGGAGTCACCTGGCCCTTAGGGGGGACTCGATGTGCGATGTCGTTGGCGAGATAACCCGCACTCTGTAGATCCTTCACGGTCTTTTCGGTGACCGTAGAAGCCTCCCACTTGCCTCTGGCAGCGGATCCAGCCATTGCTGGGTAGGGGAGTAGTGGTTGAGGAACGAGGAGTTGCGGGCGCGGGAGATGAGAGTACGGGGGCAAAGGAGATTGGAGAGCTCGAGCTTGAGGAAGGCGTGGGGTTAGTGAAAGGGATTGGTGTCCTTTTATAACGCTGCGAATACAGAGCGTTCCCCCACCTTAGCCATAAAACTCGCCGGTTCCCGAAGCAGTCGTGCGTAATGCGCGGCGTGGGTGCTCACGTCACATAATGAATCCCACAATAAGCGGGCACGATCTCTATTCTGACGGGACGTGTCAATGAGGATATGCCTCGAAACGCGAAACTAGGACCAAATGGTTCGATGTGTTAGTGGGTTGGACATGACGTTTCACCCAAAAAGTTGTAAGTAAAGACACATTATTCATTTTCTTTAAAAGCCTTGCCTTCGAGGCTAAGGGTTGTACTAATCTTGCAGAGCCGAACACAATCCATCAATTTGCAGAAGATATATTCGAGAGGAGGAACCCGCCTTGCAATGCCGAAGACAATACGGAAGCTGAACTCGACGTCATCGAAGACAGGTTCAGGGGCTACTGAGGGAGTCCTAGATAGAGGGGTGCTCATGTGCCCAGACAAACTCCTAGTGGGCCGGACTGGTGGGCCATGAAGATTACTATAGAAGATCATCTCTCGTATCCGGATAGGACTCCTGAATTCCTGTAATGGCAAGTTTAGTCTCGGGTGTAGATTTTCCTTCCTCTGCAAGATAATATGTAGAAACCCTAGGCCCCTCCGGTGTGTATATAAACCGGAGGGTTTAGTCCGTAGAGGCTAATAGAGAATCATTCAATCCTCATAGGCTGAAACTTAGGGTTTTAGCCTTTACGATCTCGAGGTAGATCAACTCTTGTACACATATTCATCCATATTAATATAGCAGGAAGTAGGGTTTTACCTCGATCGAGAGGGCCTGAACCTGGGTAAACATCGTGTCCCCTGCCTCCTGTTAACATCAATCCTCACACGCATAGTTTGGGACCCCCTACCTGAGATCCGCCGGTTTTGACACCGACACTAGTCCTTTCAGCTTTAGAGGGAGATATTTGATGGCATGGAGGTCATCTCCGCGAGCCATGTGAATATGGAGAATAAAGTCTTGAATCCATACTGCAGGATCCATCATTCCATCGTACTGCTTGATGTTCACGGGTTTAAACCCTTCCGGGAATTGGTGCTTCATTACCTCATCGGTAAAGCACATAGGGTGTGTGGGACCCCTATATCGAGCGACATCGCGACGGAGTTCGAATGACATTTGTGTTCGGTGCTTACTCCGAACTGGATTGTTTTGGTCGTTCCAGGCTTGATAACCGCCATCCCGTGTGGGAGCACGTCCTCTTGACCCGTAGATTGATCTGGTCTGACTGACTCTATTGGCCAGGTAACGGACGTAGGTCGTACTTGTAGCCTGGAGCCGCTGTCTCCTTGCCTTTATGGTGGGCGGGCACAGGCTATTGTTCGGCGTTATTGGCCGCTTTGTCCCATCCACGTGGTGGTCGGTCAGGTTGATTGGCCTGATTGTACCTTGACGGTATTGGCGCAAGGGCCTCGTTGTCGAATTATGGCAATAGCTTGCGCTTGGGATAGCTCTTTATTTGGCGCTCACAGACGTATCTTTCCTCAGCGTCTAGCACTTGATTCCATATGTCATTGAGTGTATCCTGTTCAGCTTTAAGCCGCTGCTGCTGCTTTTTCAGGCTCCTTGTTGTGGCGATAAGTCGTCACTGAGAGCGTTCTTGTTCGAGGGGTTCCTCTGGGACGGTGAATTCTTCGTCACCAAGGCTGACATCCTCTTTAGAGACGGGTAAATTGTTATTGTCTTCCTAATCATTGTGATTGGCGAGCTCTTCGGGATTGAATTGACCTTCCTCCCTTTCTTCCTGCTCTAACGTTGGTTCCGTGGGGTTTTTGGGGTCTTCGGCATTATCCAGAGTGTCATTGTCTCCGGTGCCGGTGTTGCTTTCCGTTCCTCGGCGCGATCAAGAGCGGCGCCGCTGACGCTGGCATTTTGGTGGTTCCTCTACGGGCTTGTCCTCGTCTGGATCTTTAGTGTCATCGTCATCCTTCTTTTCAGGAGTGTCCACCATGTATACAACATGTGTGGAAGTAGCCGTCCAACGCCCGGTGATGGGCGGGTTTTGACTTGGTTCGGCTTCAACATCGTCGTCCATGCCATCAATGTCTTCGGAAGCATAGTCTAGCATGTCGGTTAAGTCCTCGATAGTGGCTACCAAGTGGGTGGTGGGTGGGACGCAAAATTCCCTAATCTTAGCCCCTAGATCTAACTGGTCATAATTCGGCGGTGAATCCTCCATGATGGCGAGAGAATGTAGCAAGTTCAGTGCCTCGTTTAAGAGCGAGAGCTAGACAGGAGTCTGGGGATCTACTGAGTCAGGCTTAGTGACGACCACTTGGTCGAGCCCGAAGAGTGCGGACCCCAGGAGTTTGGAGCTCGTGATCGTAAGTGAGTCTGACTTCCCAATGACGGGGAGAGTCCCATTTGATTCTGGGTCTGTGAGCGGCACAATCTCCTTTGAGCCTTTGGCTAGAAGCTCCATGGAGGGGGAGTGTCCGGCGGGGTTTATCCTCCCGTCTTCGGATGAAGTGATCTGCTCCGCATCTAGGGCCAGAGCGGACATGGGTGTCGACCCCTAGACAGGATCTGATGATAGATCTGAAGGGTCTTCTTCGTGCAGGCAGGGAGCAGCAACCGAGGCCGCAAATCCCTCGAAGATCATATCTCCTCGGATATCGGTGATGTAATTCAGACTTCCAAACCTGATCTGATGACCAGGGGCATAGATGTCGACCTGCTCAAGGTGGCCATCCAAGTTGGCACGTAGCACAAAGCCGCCAAACACGAAAAGCTGACCGGGAAGGAAGATCTCCCCGGGGTAGCACCGTCGCTGATGACGAGTCCAGCCATCGATCCTTCCTTCGACAACACAGCGGAACTCTCAAAAAGCACCAATATCGGTGTCAAAACCGGCGGATCTCGGGTAGGGGGTCCCAAGCTGTGTATCTGAGGATCAATGGTAACAGGGGGAAAACAAGGACACGATGTTTACCCAGGTTCGGGCCCTCTTATTAATGGAGGTAAAACCCTACTTCCTGCTTGATTTAATATCATGAATATAGGGGTTACAAGAGTTGATCTACCTCGAGATCATATTGGCTAAACCCTAGAAGTCTTGCCTGAGATTTTTCTGATGGCCTTTACGGACTCAACCCTCCGGTTTATATACACACCGGAGGGACCTAGGGTTGTACAAAATCATCTTGCAGAGGAAGGAAACATTACACCCAGACACAAAACTTGCCATTATGCGCATGTAGGAGTCCTGTCCGGACACGGCGGATGATCCTTTGCTTTATCTTCATGGCCCATCAGTCCGGCCCATATCGAGTAATCCGGACACCCGAGGACCCCCTAGTCCAGGACTCCCTCAAAAATCCTACCTCCTGCTCTTTTTTATTGATGAAGACGTATCAAGTATAGAGTTGATCTACATCAAGATCGTGAGATGAGTTCTAGTCCCCTATACGGGCTAAAACCTTTGGCTTATATACATGCCAGGTAGGGTATCTAGGGTTACAAGGTCGGTATCTATGCGTGGAGATGGCAGGAGAAGTCTTGGAGTATACGAAAAGTCTTCGACAGATGCATTTTTTATCACGCCCCATCGTGCAGCTTTTGGAGTCCATCTTGAGAAGAATGAGGGCCCACCAGCCTATTCCAAGGAACATGGGTGAACTAGGTCAGTACCCCCTAGTCTGGGACATCGTTAGTAGCCCCCGAACTGGTCTTGTATGCCGAGGACGATTTCCTTGATGAAGATTACCCCAGACCCGAAGTCCTTGGCTTGATAGATGATTTCCCCTTTTGTGACTTAAAAGTCTTCGAACCGCACTTTGAAACAAGTGGCAATACGCGAACATGGCTCGGCTGAGCTCACGCCACATCTGAAGAGGCAGGGTTACTTATCCTCAAAGGTCGACCACGTAGGTGTGAATAGTGTTGCCTAGCGTGACAAATTTATCGAAGTGGCACAACCCACGATGGGTCAGGCAGTTACAGCTTACCCCAATCGCGGCATGTGGCAGCTTTTTGTTGGCACATCCCATCGAAGTAGAGATTGTGCCTGTTTTATCAGGGATATCATCAAGATTTTGTCCCCCCCACATACACACAACGACATCTTTCGCGGAGTAGTGGTAGATGACCCACATGTATAGGGTATCAATCATAGTCCTTTCAATAAGTAGGAGTGTCGAACCCAACGGGGAGCAGAAGGAAATGATAAGCATTTTTCAGTAAGGTAATTTCTGCGAGCACTAAAATTGTCGGTAATAAGTAGTTTGATAGAAAGATAATTTGTAATGAGCAAGTAATAGTAATGGTAACAAAAGTGCAGCAAGGTAGCCCAATCCTTTTTGTGGCAAAGGACATGCCGGAACGCTCTCTCATAATAAGCAAAGTGTTCTTGAGGACACACGGGAATTCCATCTAGTCATTTCATCATGTTTGTTTGATTCGCGTTCGCTACTTTGATAATTCGATATGTGGATGGACCGGTGCTTGGGTGTTGTTCTTACTTGAACAAGCTTCCCACTTATGATTAACCCCTCTCGCAAGTAACCGCAACTACAAAAGAAGAATCTTGCAGCTGCACGGGCTAGCATCATGAAACTATTGTTGTTGAATTAAATATCTTTCAAGCCAAAACTGATAGAAATTTGCTTACGAAAGAACTACAGAGGGCAAATTTGTATTTGAATCAATAACCAAGTGTAATATACTAATGGATGCATCACTCACTGATTTTCATACTTACCAGCCTACCAGGTGATATTTAATCCACACATGAGGTCCAATTCCGTTGCTAAGATACTCAAAAGCCAACCATGCAGCATTCTTTAGGAATTCACTCGGCAGCTTCCCATGCTAGTGCAACAGTATTGAAAATCATCAGAATGATGTGTTAAGCTAATATAAGTAACATTTCAAAACAAATGCGCATGTACACAATTGGCATTACATTGCTCCTTTCAATTAATATCAAGCCTTTTCTTCTGATCTATATGGATATCAGTTTAGAGGCCAAGCACGATTGACGAAAAGACATTTATCCATGTAGGGATATGATGATACTTGTTTATCTGCATGTTCTCATCCTCTGATTGTTATTTATTCATTTATTTATCGACCTGCTTTATTTATTGTGTAGATTGATGTTGCTAATTACTGTACCACAAAAGAGCGAGAGACAAAAGGTTTTTTACTTGAAGCAATAGAAACTGAAAATATCTATTATAAGTGATATTAGATGGATAACATGTAGCGACCCGACCCGAATGGATCAAATCTCTGTGCTTAAGTGTCATCCCTAGATCGGTATGCTGACACACATAGTACTCGAGGATTTATAACAGAGGTAAATCACATGTATTAAGTAACGTAAATACTATTACCTCAATCAATCATAGCGGAAGTAACAAGGTTGTGGAGTTCCATCAACACCAACGGCAAAGTTGAGTGTAGACAGCGTAACCCTAACGTAACACTTACTCACCGAATAAATTCCTACAACATGAGGCGTTGCAGCCATGTAGGTCAGTACATTGAATGTACTGGCAATTTCACACTCTAATGATAATGATGAACAATGCCTACAACTACATGCATATTTGGCTGGTGGAGGCTGTAAGGCTGTTTTTGCATAAAGCTTATTTTTCCCTACCACAAAGGAATGCATTTTATTTAACTACTTTGTTAAATTTAAATCATGAACAATTGAGAATGGTACCCCATCTCAATCCCAAAGCAAAGTCATTATTAACCCAACAAATTAATTAAATAGAGTGTTGAGATCAACAAATAATCCACTTCTAGATACTCAAAGATGTCCATAACCGGGGACACGACTACACATGAATAGTTTGTACACTCTGCAGAGGTTTGTGCGCTTTTCCCCACAAGACTCGATCGCCTCCGTTTAATTTCTCGCACTGCATGGTGTTTGAGAAACGTATGACCGAGACACAGTCTTTCAGAAGCATTTACTCTTTACCCCGGGTGGAACGATACACCTACATCCGCTACATCTGCTAGTCCACCACTGAAAGAGGGCACACAACTTACTCATACTATGCCAGAGCCCATAATGGCTTGTGGCTGCACATGGAAGTTTATAGGCATGAAAATAGTATATGATCCCTTTGAGCCTGGGTGGCATTCCAATAGGATAATCACACAGTACCCCCGGGATTTCTTAGGACAATACTGGTAACCCCAGGTGCCCTGGCAAACCACTGGTAACCCCAAGGTGCCACAACCAATCCACCCAGATGTGTATTAAATTACCACCTTAAAGTTTTCCTTAAATAACACTCACATCTTTCATGAAACTCTCATACCAATCCACATATACGAGCATGGCTAAGCAATAAGTAACGAAGCGTATACACCCCTTTGGTTGATCTCAAGTCATTGGGTTCCTACCTCATGAACTACAAAGCATCATATTATGTAAGCAGTCCTACTCATGCAAGTGTTTGAGGATATGACTAATGCAATGAAAACTGGGTATTGGAAAGTATGATCAAAGTGTGAACTTGCCTTGTACTGACGATGTAGAAGACTCGCACTCAGAACTCGTGATAGATCTACTTGTCACACTCCGATCAATCTATCGTAAGCAAAGAATAGTAACCAAACATAACCAATCACTCAGAGGATCGAACAGAACCAAATAAAACACTTTCGAAAACTTCGAAAACAAACGAATGACTCTTGAAGCATAAACCAATTTCCAACAGTACCAAATTTATGTGAATTTGGCCTTATCAAAAAGTTTAGGTCAAGAGCTTCGACTTGCAAAAAGAATCAACTAAAACGGAGTTATAAAACTCAAGTTATGATCAATCGAAGTTCAAATTCAGATCTAGTTGAATTCAAATTTTAAAACTTTCAAAAACATGTTTAAGTTGTTTTACTGGAAAGAGGAGATCGTAACGAAGACGTGGGCGCTGGTTTCGTTGGATTTGGATCAACGAGCAGAAAGTTATGGCCTTTTGAAGTTCAGAGGCTAAACTGCAAAACTTTTATTTACAGCTAAGTCCCTGGCAGAAAACTAAAAGAAAAAGAAAAGGTTATCGTGCGACGCTCGCTGTTTAGATCTAACTAGAGAACGTTCACTAGATAGATCTATTAGGAAAAAAACTAAACTAGGTTTTTTAAATAAAACCGATCTAAGGGAATACCGGGGCAGTTTTATACCTATGGGGTTTTCCGACGGAAAACCGCCGGTTCGGCGAAAAGAACCGGGCGGATCCGGAGTGGTTCGCGGATCGGGTTGGAGCTCCGGCCGGCGAGCTCCGGCGAGTGGCGGGGCAACGACGACGGGCGGGGGCGCAGGGCGGCTGCGCGAGCGGGCGGCGGCGGCTCGCGCAAGAGGCGCGGCGCAAGGCGCAGGAGGCAGCGGCGGCGGTAGCAGTAGCTTGCAGCGGCAGCGGGCGAAGCAGCGGCGGTGGCGAGATGTGCGGTGGCGGCGGCGCGCGACACGAGGCGAGGGAAGAGAGGGCGGCGGGGGTTGCGTACTTATAGGCGGGAGGTGAGGGCGATGGCGTGGGGAAGGGGCCAGCGGCGAGGATGGCCGGGCGTGGCACGAACGCCTAGGCGGCGGCGGTGTCCATCGCTCGCACGGGGACGAAGGCGGCGGCGAGCTGGGCTGAGGCCTGGCGGGCGAGCTGGGCCGGCCCAGTCGGTCCAGAAGATTTTTTTTCTTTTTTTTAATCAAAGACACGAAAACAAAATAAAAGCAAATAATATATAATATACTATAGGCATATTATATATCAAAATGTGCAGAAAAATAAACCCTACAACATGAACATTTTTATAGATTCAAATAAAATCCACACAAATTCTAATAAATCAAATAGTGCTACTGTTGCAATAAAATCCAATAAAAATCATTT
Organism: Secale cereale; assembly: GCA_902687465.1. NCBI lineage: Eukaryota > Viridiplantae > Streptophyta > Magnoliopsida > Poales > Poaceae > Secale > Secale cereale. The sequence continues at coordinate 65,471,571 of LR738714.1, read as the reverse complement.
TTAAAATACCAAAATGATTTCAAATTTATTTCTCTCCAATTTTCTGCTGTAGGGAATCATGTTACCCTATTTTCCATACATTTTATTTTTGGAGAAAAATAATTTGAATAAAACCCAAATAACTCAATTTTTGAAAGAAAAAAAGTTTTCAAAACACTTTAAGGAACTTCCAACTCATATTTCCTATAATTTGAAGAAGTCATTTTATCTTCGCTCGGTAAAATCATTGAGTTGCATAAAGTTTCTGAATTTGAAATATTTCAAGAATGAAATTCAAAATCCTCTCAAAACCCTTTTTCATTTAATAAATGGAAGAAGTCATATTATCTTCACTCCAGGGTTTTGTGATGAGAAGAATTTGAATTCCCGGAGTTCAAAAAAATGTAACGTGAAAGTTTTGGGAAAGTCATTTTATTCCCTCTCATTTAACTTTCAAAAGTTTCAAATTTCACTCACTTTCACATAGCACAACACAAGCAATCAAAACTATCTATTTAATATAACATTCCAAAATTTAGAATTTTGGGATGTTACAAACCTACCACACTTAAAATGAATCTCGTCCTCGAGATTCGGATAGGCTAGCAAGAAATAGGTTAGGGTTTGGGGGTCTCCTAACAAATCCATTGATTGGTATGGCCTGGGGTGCTACCACACTTAGAATCACGGATATGGTTCCATCAAAACTCAGGTACTCCATCCTTAGTTGACAGTGTAGATTTTTCTCAGATCTTCAGGGTAATTCCTTCTCGGGGCTCCTTCGGTAGGGGCATAACCTTTGTCCTCAATTATTGTGTCCTTCATCCTGGTAAAGTTCTTCTGAGACTGGTTCTTCTTAGCTGACAGGTCTGGCGCCAATACTAAACAAGTATCGATCTCTCATGGTGGTCATCAAACGATTTATTTGGGTCCCTGCAGAAAACGGGTCTGGGCTTCATCCTCAACGTATGACCTACAGTTGGCAACAGCATGCCTTGTACAAGGGAAAATTTTCTATACCATTCTAAGGTTTAAACAAGATTTTGATATCATCGTCTCTCAACTATAGGTAAGTCACTCAGATTTACCATCCCGTATAAGAGAGGCGAACAATAAGAGTAAGTCGATATGGTGATCAATCCATCCCGCACCCAAATCATTTCTTCGTATATGGTTTAGTGAATCTCGCATTCTAACACTCGATCATCCTCACAAGCACTGCAGAAATTCTCTTGTCAACGAACTAAGTTCGGATATATCCATTGATTCTGCAAGCCAAACAACCATCTATCGTTTCTTCACAATCCTCGGGTTTAGTGTAAACACCTATAGGATCGTCTGTTGACAAAGTCATAACTTCTACCAGTGGTTTTCCTTCAGCAAGAGTGTGCTTGCTTTCTTGACGGGTCCTGGGGCCTGTGGGTTATGGCTCATCTCACCACTAGCAACAATTGGTCTCATCATCGGGTTGCAACTGATCATTCTTCCAACATCCAACTTCCATGATTTTCTTAAATCCATCCAATTTCTTTGGTATCCCTTTCTTCTCTGGGTACCAAACTGAGCGTAATTGCTCACACTCATCCTTGGGTAGTCCTTTCCAGGTCTGACGTATCTAACCACTAGCTAGTGTATTCGGGTAATGGTGTTGGATTCTACCATACTTAAAATGAATAACACTAGTTCTCTTCAAATCTTATTCCATGCATCATGTCTTCACTCATCACTTATATAGTACCAACTCATAAAATCCAAAATCAATACCATGATGCTAACTATATTGATTCTCAACTTACTACGATCTACTGCATTTCCATTGCATGCTTCAACTCAACTGCTTAGCACAACTCTCCTTCTCCTTGGAACAATCTCTAGCAAAGTGACCTGCTTCACTACAGCAGGAACTTATTACTTCTAACAAGTCTCGTGGTTCCCGTGTGATTACATAGCCTCCTTAGGTCCTTGTCTTAGGGGTCCACTTCAGAACTTGTATATCCTTAACTCGTCCTTGGAGTCACTATTGCTCCATACTCCAACATTACCCCCTCTTTAAATCCAATTGTACTTCTTTCCTTCATACTCTTGGGGTAAGCCTCATAAATAAACTCCGACTTATTTGTGCAAACTCTACTCCTTGGAGCAACACTTTCCTTTTTATTTGTCTAGGGTTCACTAAGAAAAGTATCGCCCTAAACAAAATGCACTGGTACATCCATAATCCATAATCTCCTCATATCAAATCTTTTATTACTTCCTGAACCACTATTCAATACTCAATTACAAAGGTGCTTCACTACAAATGTTGCCATCCACATAGTTTGGGCACTACAAGGATTTCGGTATATTGCAACAAAATTTATTGCTACAACTATGTTTTGTTGCAATAAAACACAATATTACCACAAATTCTTGGTAATAGGTCGCACATATTGCCATAACGCAGTTTGGTCACGATAAATACTAACTTTGTTGCAATAGAGGCCTCATATTGCAACAAACTGTATCGGCGTTGCAATATGGCAGCGGTATTGCGACAAAAAAATTCCGTTGCGTGAGGGCAATCATTTTGTTGTAGTACAGACCAGGTATTTCAACGGAATAACTATTCGTGGCAATATTCAGAAAGATATTGCAACACAGATGTGACGTTGCATTAGTTACAAATATTGTTGCAAAAAAGTGGCTAACTATTGCAACAAACAAAATCGGTGTTGCAATATGGTAGCGATATCGCGACAAAAAAAATCTGTTGTGCGAAGCAGTCATTTTGTTGCAATAGAGACTAGGTATTTCAATAGGATAACTATTTATGGTAATATTCAAAAAGATATTACAACATCGATGTGACGTTGCATTAGTTACAAGTAAAACAGTGGAAAATATATTATTCGAATATATAGATATTAAGTTATAATTTCTGCAAGCTCTAAGGAGTAATTAAAATATTTTTAAATTACACCAATTTTAATTAACTAAAACTGTGACATTTTTTTTATAAATGGATAGAACACACTTTCTTGATAGGAATACATATTTAACTCGTTAAATTTGGATTTGAAATGGCCAAGAAATGTTCGCCTTTGTGAAATAAACTTGTTGACGAGTTCCAGAAAACATGTAAGAAATTTCAAATTTTTTTGTGAATTCAAAAAAGATTCAAGAATTTCTAAAAGATTTCATGAATTTAGAAAATGCTCGCAACTTCGAAATTATGGTGCAGATTTTTTAAAATTTGGTGAACAAATTTTAAATTCGAAAAATGTCACCCTAATTTGTAAAAATGTTTACCGTTCTAAAAAAATCATGAATTTAAAAATATCTGCAATTTCGAAAAAAAAAATGTACGTACTGAGTGCAGAGGTTACACACCAGGTCGCTCGTGCCTAATAGGAGACCGCCAAAAAAATGAACACGAACAAAAAGCCAGAGCACACAGAAGACAACTGGGCCATAGCTTTAAAACAAAAAATAAAGGCCCTTCCAGCTCAAAAGAAAAGACTATGTATACCTAAATGGATTTCCGTTGCTAAAAAAACCTAAATTGATTTCTTTTCTAAAAAAACCTAAATAGATTTTTTTTACCCAAAAAAACTAAAATATATTTCTTATAGAAAAGACTATATATATATGGATGTGCATCTCCACATTTATAGCACATACACGCTTGGTCTGGTGGTTAGCTCTTGCTTCACAACCGCACGGGTTTCAGGTTCGACACCCCCCGTGTACCCTTTTTTTCTCTTTTATTTCTCATATACCCCACTGACGTATTGGCCCATTTGGACGAGCGGAACCGGGCTAACGTGTCATACTGCAGAATACACCATACATAGTTTGCATTGTTTGATAAAATTCACAACAATGTTCAGAAAATGTTTATTCCCATTTTAAAAATAAGCGTGACATTTAAACAAATACTCACATATTTCCAAATAATGTATGCGAAATTTTCCAAAATGTTTATACATTGGGCCCATTATTTTTTCTATCATTAATTTGTTTTGAAGCGATGAACGTTTTTAAAAAAAATCATAAATATTTTATAAATTTACGAAAAAATTAAAAGACTTGTATATCTATATAATAGACTATGCATCCCCATATTAAACATATCACGGATTTGGCCCGGTGGGAAGCGATGAACATTTTTGAATGATCATTCTTAAAATTTACGAAATTTTTAAAAGACATGATATCTATGTAATAGACGATGCATCCCCATATTAAACATATCACGGATTTGGCTTTGTGGCTTGCTTGCGCACCAATGGGGCAGAAGCTTGCGCGTGCGAATCAGAAGCCCCAACCCAATCAAATCACGAAGCACTATCACAACATATGGACGACTCGAAGATACGGAAAAATCATGCACGAACGACACACAAAATACATGTCTAAGTCAGCTTGGGTTGTTACTTCCTGGCGCTGATAGGCGGGGTCCACCACACGACCATAGCCCAGAGTGCTCTCAGCGCCCCAATTTGAGGGAGCTTTGAAACATAGAAGATTTGCACACAATTTTCTTGCTGGCCGGATGAGCTCGAGCCTCTCCACCGGCCGTGGATGCAAGCTTCCCACACACTTCCTATCGCCGTACAAAGGGAAGATGACGGGCGTGAGACGATTTCATCGGGAATCCCCCGTGTCGGGGAAACTGATCCTCGCACACCTATGGGACCGGCGGACCGAGCCCCTTTCGGTACGGCGGGGGCGGAGATCTCGCGAAGAGCAGATCGAGGCGGAGCACACGAGCAGTTTACCCAGGTTCGGGTCGCACGGATGCGTAAAACCCTACTCCTGCTTTGTGGTTTGTATTGAGTTCTTGGCTCGGGAGCGCTGGAAGCTACAATACACTTCAGCAGCTAACGAGACCGAGCGTGAGAGTGTTCGAAAATCCCCCTTCTACGTTGCGCATGGGCCTCTTTTTATATGCTCAAGGGGTCACCGACAGGTGGCAACGTAGGCAAGGGCAGGAATGAAAAGATGTTGTAGTTGGTACACCTACTTGTACAGTGTTCCATACCTAACCCTGACGGCAGGGGACAAGGGCATTAAATGCCCATCGACGTCGCCCAAACAGTGAAAAAAGGGGCCGTCAGGGGCGCCACCGTTCGCCACGATGGCAACCTTGTCAGCGCCGCTTGCCACCGCGTACCCCTGGCTGCACAGCCTCCCGCCACGTACGCCTGGGCGGGTCCCAGAGCGTCACGTGGGTGGATGCGCTGGAGCGCGAGTACAAAGTGGTAGCTTGCCGCGGCAAGCGCCTTGCCGCGGTCGTTGTCTTGTCGCGTCCGGGAGCTTGTCGCTCACCGGGCCTTGCCGGGACGCGTGGCGCGTCGCGGCAAGTTCCTTGAGATGCCTTGATTGGCCTTCCCGGCAAGCTCCTCTCGCCGGGGTCTTGTGCCTTGAGTGGCCTTCCCGGCAAGCTCCTCTTGTCGGAGCCTTGTCTTCTTGGCTTAAATACTTTGTTCTTGAATGGCTCCAAGGGAACCACGGAGGACCTTGGCGGCCACCCGGCAAGCCTTGCCGCGGGGCGCTGCGACTGCCCGTGCACAAGTTCGGGATACTAAGGGTACCCCTACTTTAGTACACCGACACCCCGATCTAGTTTGGAAGGAAGATGACGGTGGTGAGACAATTTGTCGGGACTTGAAAACACTCAATGACAATAACAATGCAAAATATGGTTCCTCTAAACATATGATGCCATGAATTGGTCACGTTGAACTACTTATATGTACCATGCATGTATACTAAATAACCGGGAAACAATGCATAAATAAAAAATATACAAATATCGACGACGAGAACGTCAGATGGGAGGGCGCCGGATCGCCCCTCCATGATTCACGGATTTGGTGGTCTTTTCAACAACAAATAACTTTTGCAAACATATTTTAGTAACATCATTTTTAGCAGCATATATATCTCATATTGCTTTAATTTTTTTTTCCAATTTATTTCATTGGTCTAAACATTCGATTCAAAAATAATTACTTTTCCACCGCCTAATTTCGGTTTACTGTAGTTTGCGCCAATATTTTGTGTTCCCACAATAAAAATAGAGTATTTACCTTCCTAACTACCCACGATTACTTACTATTCTTAACCAAATCACGTCTTCATGGGCGATTGGATCTGAGCTCTGGTCCTGGTTCTTCCGTCACGGCGCCAACAGAGCGAACCACACCGGAGTCAACTGCACGACGAGGAGTCGTCCTCGATCTCGCCCTCCTCCCTTTCCTCCGGGCCGCGTCTCCGTGTCCTCAGCCGTGCTGCCAGCGGCAGCGACGTGGTCTGGCGTCGACGCCGACGGAGTTCCCGTCTTCTTCCCTGCATCGCGAGCGTAGTGCCGGCCTTTGTCGCCGTCAACCAGCCATCGGCCGGTGCCCTGCCATCCATCCATCCGGCATCCATGCACAGTACAACCCCGCCACGCGAGCCAACATGCGCCAGCCAGGTCCGCTGCAGTACCGCCGCCGTATCCCGCCCCCATGATCCAGACGCGCAGGCCAGATCCGCCGCCGCCCGGAGCAGCACAGAGTCGTGGTCGTGCGCTATCATACAGCCTCAATGCGTCAACCCGGCCATCTCTACGTGGGACGACTATGCCTCGTCATGGATGACCTCCAACACCGTCCTGCGGCCCAGAAGGAACGAAACATCCGGCTCTCAGACTACCTCCCCTGCCCCCGCTACGATCGCCCCTTTTAAACAGCTGAGCGGCATCGCTCTTATGGTCTCCACCATGAGCTTCGTGTCTCCCCCTTTGGTGACCTCAAAACTCAAAAGCACATGCGTAGTATCAGTATCATAGTTGTAATTACTAATCCATACAATTGTTATTATTTCGTTGTTATTTGCAGATCTGTTATCTGTGTGCTAAAGTTGGCTGGGTACTTTGGCCACTTTCACTTGAAATATCAAAGATAGAAAGGAGCATATATGGTTTCATGCCTCTCATGTTTTGGTACTGTACCTACAAATTTGTAGATATACATTGGACTAGGACAAAGTATTAAAGTGCACCACATCGACTATATCATTCCCTCAAATGGTTACTTGATCTCTGTATTATAGGCTTATAGCTGATGGTGTAATCGATGTTTCAGCTTGATGTATATCTGATATAGTCACCGGTTATGAAAGCTTTTTGATTTGCTTAGTAATTTTTGTTGTAGATTCTAGGTTTGTTTTGTCAGCTAACAGGACCTTCCGTACATTAACAAATATGGAGTATATTTTTAGCTGATTGTTACCTACTTTTGAAAGCTATTCAATGTTGTTTCTCAGCGTTTGGTATAGGTCATTCAGAACCCACTCCAACATTTGGTCAGGTTTGTTACGTCTTTGCCTTCATTTAATTAGCCACTTCAGTTTTCCAAGTTGTCATCCATGTATTACTGGATAATTCATCACACTTTTAATCTATAGTAGACTAAGGAGATTTATGCTGCTACCCCATAAGTAATACTTCAATGGTGAGCTACCTTCTGCATTGTACAGTTCTCTTTTTAAGGTATGCCATTCTAAATCATTTTTTCATTTTATATTAATAATCATCTGTTCGGTCCCTATTGTTGTGACCTCCATGGTAATTATTGCCTCCTAATTCTAGGAAATATTCACCGGTTATGTATAGTTCCCTATTTGCGCATCACCAGTTGTAAAGGGTCCAATATAATCAATTAACTAAACTTTTCTTGGGATATTCATATGTAAATTTCTATGAAATGTACACAATTTCCATTTTTCTGTCGGTGTAAAGTTACCAGATTATTCGAGTTTTTCTTAATTTGCTTCTGGGAACAACCCAATATATGCCCAAGGAGTAGTGAAGTGGGTGATATAATCTTTCTCTTTCTTTTGCTTCAGAATGAATTGTCGTCGGGGAAACTGAGTAAAATACTGTAGAGAACCGCGACACCAAGGGTCTTCTCCTTTGCCAAGAGGTTATTTCCACTACAGGTGCCATCAACTATGTAACCATGTTTATTTCTGTTTACTACTCATATTCTTGATAATTTTGTTCTCTTTCATTATGATTTGACGAGGCATCGTCTATGTACTGTGTTATGCCAGCATCTTATCTTCCAATCGTATAATCCATCTACACAGAGAACAATGTAGAAAATAGAAGTGGGCTGATTTCTTGCCCAGCTTTTCTACGTGGTGCACATGTATTTTCTGCTCCAATGTCATCAAGCCATGTGATCCATCCTTTTCTAGGGAATAGTAATCCATCTATTGCTATATGATATAACTAGAAGCTTTCTTATTCTTAGTCATGAGCTTTGTCCCTTACTTATATTGATACTAATTTGTCAGGGCTCGTGGTTCCATGGCGTTCCTTAGTCTTTGGTGGGCATACTTAGCTATGCATTGCAATTACAACTTTGTTGGTAATTTAGATAGCTCAAAAAACACAGTAATTCAAGAAAAAAATACAGTAGACTTGCTAGAAACACTACCGAGTACTTTCAACTATTCTTTAAATTTTAGCATAAAAAAAAGGTGAAGCAATAATGCGAGGACAAGAGACATACCTGCAAGATGAAGAAGATGCACTCCTTCATGTAAGCTTTACATATTGCATTTCTTCTTAAATTGACTCAAATTCTGATATTGCCTACACAAGGGCACAATGATGAATTCTACGGAGGATGCTCCTGGTACACGACATCCTTACTTCATAATTACATATCTGAATTGTTAATGCTAAGCCCCAAGATTGATTTTGTGTGTAGGAAGGAAAGGATCTATTGTCTTAGCAAGGATGGAAAGTATAATAGCATACACAAACCTACATTGACAACCGAGAGCTGGTAAATTGTTTATGTCACTTAAGCTATCTCTAGCATTTGCTATAATGCATAAAATCCTGGTATGGGGTAAATTGCTAAACCTTCAAGACTGCTCATTGGAGTACATTCACCCTACCATCCATCGACTCATTGTTGCTGATATCATAGTGCGTACAACATTTTTCACATGTGTTATCTTATTTTACCATCGATAATGCATTGCTTATGTATATTCATTTGTTGTATGCTTTACAGAACAGATGGGACGTGGAAGATACAATAGAAACTGATGAAAAAGTTCTCAAAATTGCGAAAGAGCGATATAGAGGCTGGCGATAAACTCTAAGCTCCACTTACAAGGCATACAAAACAGATACATCTAGATAGGCTAATTTGCCGGAAGATTTACAACTAGAAGAGTGGGAATGGATGATTGAGTACTTTGGCACTGATTCAAAATTTCAGGTTAACTCTAAGATCACTCTTTGTCTACTATGTGTTAAGATGAAATTGCTTGTCTGACTGGTTATATTTGGTTTCAATGACTTGATAGGAACGCAGCCAAAAGAACACCGATACCCATAAGAAAGTGAAGACAAAAGACCGAATTGGATCAAAATCTTATTTGCAACTAAGTTTTGAGAAGGTACGAGTCTAACTAAATATGTGCGCCTTGCTGCTAACTATGGTTTCATGTTTCAAGCATCTCATTGCTATATTACTTGCGAAGAAACTTGGAAACTGGAGAAGTTGTATTGCTCTGTGGGAACTCACCCACAAGAAGAATGAAACATGGTCTAACACAGAGTCCCAGGATGTTTACGTGAGTACACTAACTTTTGGCTAATTGTTCAATGATGTGCATTCGGCATGCTTCTTCATCAGCTTGGATTATTCATGTGTTGGATCTTGTTATTCTTGTTTCATCATTTATAGTGTCAATATTGGTGGATATTTGCTATGGAAATTATGTATTTTATGAATCTACATATTATACGTATGGTTTTGAATATTGTAATTGAATGCATGTATTTTTTTTACGGTTGCAGTAAGCTATTACCACAACCCACTTTTGGTTGCCACATGTTAGCACCATGAAAAGTTTAAATTGTCGCAATAGTTTCTCGCTACAAACATTTCACCCGCTGTGAAACTTATTTATCGCCACCAAAACTAGTATGTTGCAATTTCCTGTTACGACGACTAGAAGATTTGTTGCCATAATTTAATGCCACAAGTGTCGCGGTTCGTGGCAAAATGCCTAATGCCACGAAAACAAGAATTGTTGCCATAGTCTATTGCCACAATTGACTGTTGCCACGGAAGAGTATGCGCCACAAAACGAGCGTCGTTGGCATATGTTGTTGCCACAAATGTCTATCGCCACGAGCTATCATTGGCCACGATTCATTACATGTTGCATTAAAGCTATCTCCACAAAGCGAATTGTGGCATCAGATGAGTGTTGCCACGGGAAAACATGTGGCAACTTCCCACATTGTTGTTGCAATAGCACACTTTATTGCCACAGTTGCTTTTTGTGGCAATAACCTATTACCATGTGTCCAGTCGCAACGTCTGCCAACGAATGATGTTTCGTGGCAATAGGTATTTATCGCCACAAGTAGACATGTATTGCGACAAACAATTTTGTTGCAATAGACCCGGATCCTTGTAGTGGGTATGGTCAAACATTCCTCCCATCTTTATTCTTTTGTCCTAGCTAAGGATGCTTCAGTCACACTGGAATTGTGCAACGTGATTCTTGAACTCATCAATATTTTGCTCCATCCTATTGGTTGTGTGCTTCATCTCCATCATCTCTGCATGCACTCTACTCAGGAATTCCTGGGTATAACGAAGTTTTGCTTTGAGTATTTCTCCAATCTGACATATGGCCTCCGTAGCAGCTTCACGAACAGGGTCGAAGAATGTTGGTCGTGGTACTTGATACGTCCAAAACGTATCTATAATTTCTGCTTGCTCCATGCCTCTTTTGGGTGATATTGCTATGATATTTATACACTTCCATACACTTTTGATCATATTTGGACTAACATATTAACTCAGTGCACCCCAGTGCCAGTTTCTGTTTTCGGCTGTTTTTGTATTTCAGGTTTTCACATTACGAGAACTGCCAGGAAAAATCCAGAAAAAATATATAAAAAATCAGCGTTCCAGGAGCTACCGTGCGGCCGAAGTGCAGCCGGGGGGGCCCACAGGGGCTCCAGGCGCCCTGTGGGTGTGCCCCCCCTGGGCCGCGCCGGGAGGGCCCCTGGGCCCCCCGAGGCACCTCCGATGCCCCCCTTTGGCATATATTTAAGGTCCGTCGCGGAAACCCTAAATCCGGAACCCTTTTCTCCAGACGCGATTCCGATCTCCGCCGCCATCGCCATCAAGCTTCGGGGGACCAGAATTCCTGCGCCGGCACCCTGCCGGGACGGGGAAGTGCCCCCGGATTCATCTCCATCGACGTTGCTTCCTCCCTCCATGGTGCGGGAGTAGTTCCTCCTCGGGGCTGAGGTTCTTACCAGTAGCTATGTGGTCAATTCTCTCTCCCATGATGTGATCTTCGTTGTGATCATAGGCTATGTTAATCTAGGGTGATCCCATGATATTTCCCCTTCCTCTATGTATTGGATCGATGTACTCACTTGTCTTTATCTAGTATAATCCCCGAGACCAAGGTGACAGCGGTCTATTGGACATGGATTAGAACAATATTTTCATGAGTGATTTCCTCTCTTGTGTGTTGATTGAAGATTGAGAGTCTCTTGGTGCTTGTCTTTGACTATCCTTTAGATATGTTGTGGTGATTGTGGGACTCTCTTTGGATGGCCGCGGTGACATTGGGAAATCCTTAGATTGAGAACTACGAACTTTGAGGTGTGCTTTTGTAGCCCTACATAATTCTCGTCCTCTCTTGACCACGAAGGAATGACCTCCGAGTGTGTCCCCTTTGCATGTTTTATGGGAAATATCATGTGATTCAATTATGTTAATGTTGTTGGGAGTTGCCACTAATGAAAGTATGAACCCTAGGCCTCGTTTCCACCATTGCAATACCGTTTGTGCTCACGTTTACTACTTGTTTGCTTGCTGCACTTTTTATTACATATTTATATTGCCTTGTTTTGCCATCCATATCACTTTCCATTTAACCTCTCTTCGCCGAACTAGTGCACCTATACATGTAACAAGTGTAGTAGGTGTGTTGGGGACACAAGAGACTTCTTGTATCTTAGTTGCAGGGTTGCTTGAGAGAGACCATCTTCAACCTCTACTTCCCTGAGTTCGATAAACCTTAGGTCATCCACTTGAGGGAAATTGCTGCTGTTCTACAAACCTCTGCGCTTGGAGGCCCAACATAGTCTACAAGAGTAGAAGCGTGTGTAGACATCAAGCTATTTCTGGCGCCGTTGCCGGGGAGGTGAGCGCTTGAAGGTATATCTTTAGATCTTGCAATTAAATCTTTTTGTTTCTTGTTTTTATTTCACTAGTTATGTTTATGGAAAACCGTGCTATTGGATCGTTGCTTGCGGGAAGACACCCCACACCTGTGGTGGTTGCTCCTCCCCCTACTGAAATTGTGCCCTATAAAATACCGGCTGGTATTATCAATTATGTTTTGGCTAATCGCTATGCAGGAGACAGACATCCCGGTGAACACTTGCTATATATGTCACAACTATGTTCATTATTTAAGCTTGCAGGTGTATCGAGGGAGTTTGTCATGAGGAAATTATTTGCCTTGTCACTGAAAGGAAAAGCATTGGAATGGTATAGGCTACTAAATGACTCTCACCTGCTGGAGTGGGAAGAGATCCATTCTCTCTTTTACTCCAAGTTTTATCCTCTTCATGAAGTCCCTAAGAATAGGAATTATGTTTATAATTTTTATCCTCGTGACGGAGAGAGCATAGCTCAAGCTTGGGGGAGACTGAAAACGTTAATGCTAAAATGTCCTAACCATGGGCTCCCCAAAGATATTATTATTACTAACTTCTATGCGAGGCTCTCTCGACAGGATAAGGATTTGCTCGACGCTTCCTGTATGGGTTCTTTCACAAACAAAAAGATTGATGCTAAATGGGAACTCCTTGAAAGAATTCAACGCAACACTGAAGATTGGGAGATCGACAAAGGTAAAGAGTCAGGTATAATTTATGAGTATGATTGCATTAAGTCCTTTGTTGAAACTACAAGTTTTAATAAGTTTAGTGCTAAGTTTGGGCTAGATTCTCAACTCCTTGTTGATTTCCTCAAATCTTTTGCTTCACATCTTAATATGCCTAAGGAGGATTGGATCAAGCATGATAAACCTTTTAAAGAGACTTGCAAAGAAAATGAAATTGTTCATGATGATTGCAACATGCATGATCCAATTCCTAAAAATGAAGTTTTATATAAGCATGTTAATTTTTGTGGAGTGGATAGACCTTGTGAAAGGCCTATGATTGAAGAAGAGAAGTATTGTAAGCAACATAAGCATGAAAAAACAATCACTTGGGTCAGAGATTTAAATGAAATTGCTAGAGAATTGTGTGGCCTTTATCCTTTTACTTGTGAACTTTGCCGTATAGAGGGTCACTTCAATTTTCAATGCATGAACTCTCAAAACATAACTGTTAACCGGTTGTGTGATGACATGATCACCTCTGATCTTTATGATGAGCTTATGTTATTTTTGATGTGTGAAGAGCTATCAGAAAAGACTTCTTGGCTAGATGATAATTCCATAGGAATAAAAAACACTTTGCAAAATTGCCATCTCTATTGTATTGTTAATTGCCATGAAAATGATTACATAAGTAAGATTAGAAAGGAGGGAACTTTGCCAAAGTATAAAAATGTCTCTTATATTTTTGCTAATAAAAAGGAGAGTTTCTCCCAAGTTTCCCCTATTGTTTCTAATGATAAACCAGGATATGTGGAGAAGCTTCATCTCCAACAACCCCCTCCTAAGGTGAAGAAGAAGAAAAAGAAGAGGAGGAGGAGGAGGAGCAAGAAGGAAGAAGAATGGGTATCAACCTGGCCTGAGCATATTCCTTCTGTCAACTTTTATCCTAACGGTTGTAAGTTTAAAGAAGAAGGTGAAGTTTATTGCCTTAATTATCATCTTGATGATACATCCGTAGGTACTATTGAAGATGATTTTGATTATGATATGCATGTTACTTATTGTGATTGGGAAAATGATGATAATGTTGCTTATGATCTTGAAAATCTTTTTGGTACCAACTCTGAAAGTGAAGATATGGGAAGCTCTAAGCTTGGGGATGATAGGATTGCAAATCCTATCCCCACTAGTGATGTGATAGTTGATAATTCTCTTGCTAGTAAGAATAAAGACAACATGTTTACAAATATAGTTGCTAGCAATGATAATGCCCTTCTCTACCATGATGATGTTATAACTCCAATCTATAGTGATTATAAAGGTACCTATGACATAAGGAGAAATTATCCTTATGAAACTTATCATAATCATGAAGGGAATTACTCCCTTGTTGAACACCACCCTCCTACTACACAATTAATCTATAGTGTTCAAGTGGTTTATGATAGTCCTACTCCCACTATTACCAATGAGAAAGATTATGCTTATGTGGAGAGTAAGAGTACCTTTTTGCATGTGGATCATGGTAACAATGCTTTATGTGATGCTTATATTGTTGAGTTCATCCATGATGCCACTGAAATTTATAATGAGATAGGGAGACTTGGTTCTAAATATCTTAATAATAAGAAGTTTCCTTTCTTTATGGTGAATATTTTGAAGTTATGCTTGTTTTGCCATCCTATGCTATTTGCTTCGTGCTTCAATGAATTATTCTATTGCAATATTCCTATGCATAGGAAGCATGTTAGGCTTAAATGTGTTTGGTATTTGCTTCTTGATACTCTCTTTTGTTCTTCAGCTCTTATTCCTACGAGAGCATCATTAAAGTCTTAAGCCTATCTTTATGGCTATAAAGAAAGAGCTCTAGGGAGACAACCCTTGTTATGTTTACTTTCAGTTTTAGTGGTCTTGATGTTTGTTACTACTGTAGCAACATCATTGTATCTTTATTTTTCAATTTTGTGCCAAGTATAGCCTCTGATTGCTAGAAAGTTCAAAAGTTGTGAGGTGCTCTCCAGGAAACAGATTCTGTCCTTGGATAGAAAAATTCGTATAAAATCACCAGATCATCTTTTTGGTCTGAATTTTTTCGACAGCATTCTCTATATAATTGTCTTTCGTGCGTCTGTTCTGAGTTTTTTGATTTGAGTTGCAGAAGTGCCCCGGACAAATCAATTACTACCTGTTGTTCTGTTTTTCACAGATTCTGTCCTGTTTTGCCTTTCCTTCATTTCGCAAACCAAGAGCTTGCTTTTTCTTTGCAAAAACCTTTTGGCAATCTTGAGAAACAGTAGGCCTTCAAGAATATCTTTATTTCCAGCAAGTAACAATTATTTTATTATGGGTACTAACCTCGCTAATCAGATTATGATGAGTTATGTATGAAGGGAGTTTTCAAGTGTGCGAGGGAAGATGATAAAAAGATTCAGGAGTGTCAAACGCTCAAGCTTGGGGATGCCCCCATGCACCCCAAGCAATATTCAAGGAGACTCAAGCGTCTAAGCTTGGGGATGCCCCCGTGCATCCCCTTCTCCATCAATATTATCAGTTCGTCTTTCGTTCCACTATATTTTTATCACTTCATGTGTTATGCGCTATGCTTGGAGCGTCTTGCTTTTAGTTTTCCTTTTTAGTTTTCTTTAGCTTTTCATAACGAGTCGGAACTCAGCATCTTTATGTGGGAGAGAAACACGCTCCACTTCTACCTATAACACAACATAGAATTTTCATGTCTATATTTGCTGTGTGTGTTCTTTGTCTTTTAATAGCTACTATCATGCTTAGCTCTTTACTTTCATGCTTATCTTTCTAAAAGAGCTTTGTTTAGTTGGTTGCTTGAACTCTCTTTAATTACCATCCTCATCTTATTAAGAGAGTTTGCTTCCGTTGCATTGGTTGATATGTCTATGATAAAGATGCTACGTGCATAATGGCGCTTAGTAGTTCATGTTTTCTTATGGTTAGTCTCAAATAGCTGGGGGATTCCCAATGTGTTATTGGAGTACCAACATGATTTGTTTGCCTATGATGTGGTATGTTTAGTAATATCTTCCTTCAAGAAGTTATTTTGATTGACTTGGCGTATGCTCACGCATATTTAAGACTGTAAAGAAAGTCTGTCAAGCCTTGATGATCTTTTGTTTCTGAGTAGCGATATAACTACCATGCCTGATTCAATGTTGCTTTGTCGCTCTGCATGATTATGACCGTCATTGCTCTTTTAGTTGGCCGCTCCCAGTCTTTTGCTAACCTTCGCCTGTACTAAGCGGACTGAGTGCTTGTGCATCCAAAATCTTTTAAACCAGTTATGCCATATGAGTCCACCATACCTTCCTATACATGGTATTTACCTGCCATTCCTAACGAAGACTTTCATGTGCCATCTCGAAATTATTCAAAAAAAAATGCATTTCTATTTTGTGCCTCTGTTTTAGCTCATGAGGAAGTAGTAGTTAATTCATGATCTTTTTAAGTTGGACAAGCTTCACCCCGGGATTGCATGTATAATGTGCAAACCCATAATACGAGAAGGAACTGGCAATGAGTGCGCCCGGCTCAAAATTAATATAACAAACAAACCCTCCTTCACGCTTTGTTCATGAGAAATCAGGAAACTTTGGCAGTGATAAACAAAGGAGATTAAGTGGATGTGATCGTCCTCATTCGGGAGCCGTTCCTCGAAGCTTGTCCATCTCAAAAAGTAATTGAGTTATCTGCTAGCATTCGTTGACGAAACATGTATATTTAAAAAAAATTATTACCTCTGTTTTTTTTAAACCAAGAGCTCTGGTACATGTTTTGTCTTTGCTTCCGACCACGGGTTTTCAACCTTGCCAGCAAAAGCCACGGTTCGAGAGTCTCCACCTTCTTTTAAAAAGCACCAACTACTGAGAGCATGATTGTCATTCTGAGTGAAATGTGCATTGTCCCAAAGTAGCATTGTCTTTTGCATGATTATGATATCGTTTATTTTGAAATCATTGTATCTAGTCATCACTTAAACCTTGGAGGTGCCCCTGCATTTATGTTTTGCTTCACTAAAGGGGGCAAGCTAGATATCACTTTATCATATTTGCACATCATGTTCATTACAAATCTATTCGATGTTTCAATATCATATTGCAAAACTTTCAGTTCTTTGTGATTTTCTCATGAGGCAACTTAATTACTATAGATTCATTGTCTCAGTAAGCTTTTGTCATATGACTATGAAAAAGTCCTATATGGTTAATAGCATGTCACCACAGAAATTATTCTTGTTATCATTTACCTACTCGAGGACGAGCAGGAATTAAGCTTGGGGATGTTGATACGTCCAAAACGTATCTATAATTTCTGCTTGCTTCATGCCTCTTTTGGGTGATATTGCTATGATATTTATACACTTCCATACACTTTTGATCATATTTGGACTAACATATTAACTCAGTGCACCCCAGTGCCAGTTTCTGTTTTCGGCTGTTTTTGTATTTCAGGTTTTCACATTACGAGAACTGCCAGGAAAAATCCAGAAAAAATATATAAAAAATCAGCGTTCCAGGAGCTACCGTGCGGCCGAAGTGCAGCTGGGGGGGACCCACAGGGGCTCCAGGCGCCCTGTGGGCGCGGCCCCCCCCTGGGCCGCGCCGGGAGGGCCCCTGGGCCCCCCGAGGCACCTCCGATGCCCCCCTTTGGCATATATTTAAGGTCCGTCGCGGAAACCCTGAATCCGAAACCCTTTTCTCCAGACGCGATTCCGATCTCCGCCGCCATCGCCATCAAGCTTCGGGGGACCAGAATTCCTGCGTCGGCACCCTGCCGGGACGGGGAAGTGCCCCCGGATTCATCTCCATCGACGTTGCTTCCTCCCTCCATGGTGCGGGAGTAGTTCCTCCTCGGGGCTGAGGTTCTTACCAGTAGCTATGTGGTCAATTCTCTCTCCCATGATGTGATCTTCGTTGTGATCATAGGCTATGTTAATCTAGGGTGATCCCATGATATTTCCCCTTCCTCTATGTATTGGATCGATGTACTCACTTGTCTTTATCTAGTATAATCCCCGAGACCAAGGTGACAGCGGTCTATTGGACATGGATTAGAACAATACTTTCATGAGTGATTTCCTCTCTTGTGTGTTGATTGAAGATTGAGAGTCTCTTGGTGCTTGTCTTTGACTATCCTTTAGATATGTTGTGGTGATTGTAGGACTCTCTTTGGAAGGTCGTGGTGACATTGGGAAATCCTTAGATTGAGAACTACGAACTTTGAGGTGTGCTTTTGTAGCCCTTCATAATTCTCGTCCTCTCTTGACCACGAAGGAATGACCTCCGAGTGTGTCCCCTTTGCATGTTTTATGGGAAATATCATGTGATTCGATTATGTTAATGTTGTTGGGAGTTGCCACTAGTGAAAGTATGAACCCTAGGCCTCGTTTCCACCATTGCAATACCGTTTGTGCTCACGTTTACTACTTGTTTGCTTGCTGCACTTTTTATTACATATTTATATTACCTTGTTTTGCCATCCATATCACTTGACATTTAACCTCTCTTCGCCGAACTAGTGCACCTATACATCTAACAAGTGTATTAGGTGTGTTGGGGACACAAGAGACTTCTTGTATCTTAGTTGCAGGGTTGCTTGAGAGAGACCATCTTCAACCTCTACTTCCCTGAGTTCGATAAACCTTAGGTCATCCACTTGAGGGAAATTGCTGCTGTTCTACAAACCTCTGCGCTTGGAGGCCCAACATAGTCTACAAGAGTAGAAGCGTGTGTAGACATCAGTACTCGGGATATGAAAAAGTATTGACCCATAGTCTTTGGGCAAACTCCTTTCACACGACGGAGGTGGACCTCCACGTACCAAAGTTCAACTCCATTCTCCATGAAGGGATAACCCTTGTAAACTGCATCTGCTTCCAGGTGAATATGCTTCATCATGTCCTTCAGGATCTTTGGATAATCCTGGTTGCTAGTCATGGTCATGATCGTTTCCGGGCCTTTGAGAAAAGACTCGTATAGGGTTGTCATCTGTGGGTATAAGACAGAAGGGGTTCTTAGGAAAACATACAGATATCCTTGGGTAAAACGGGGTCGTTTGTCTGTGAAAGGTTTGGGTCAGCTTCTCCATGGGTTCTAGGTTTTGGTCTGGGTAAGAGGCACCCACAATTAACCAACAACTCATAGCATCTCCTTCTTAGATTTCAAAAATATCAACTTCTATTGCTTCACGAGCTATTACAATTTCATTTCCATAACTCAACTCAACATTGTAAAAAGGGTGTTCCACATTTAGCTACATGCTTCATTTTAATATCTAGATCTCAACTACGCTCGTCAATCTTTCCTCTGGTCTAAACCTTCTCTTAGCAAAATGCCCTACATCCTTGCAGCGTAAACTAATGTCATCAGACAAATCTAAGGACTTCATGGCGACTGTCCTGGTTCACTGGATTCTCCGCTTCCTGGTTGGGCAGTGGTTAGCATAATGACCTAAATCCTTGCACCGGTAACATGTGATGTGACTCAGGTCCTTTTCCGCAGAGATTGGGTTCTTCTGGGGACACATGCTCTTTCTCTTCCTCGACTTCCTCGTTCCTATCAATTCTTATATCTTTTGTGGATCAAACTCCACCTCTTATGTCGGGAAGTCTCCCAGATACTCAGGGCTTTCCTTCGTGCAATACTGTGAAAGGTGTCCTTCTTTTCCACATGAGTAGCAAGCACGTGAGTAATATCTGTCTAGTCCTTCTCCATCAGGGTCGTCAATATCTTCCTCCATCGCGGATTCCTTTAAGGTTTCCTCGAGGACTTCTTTCATTGTTTCTTTCTTCTGCTGGATAGTTCGTAGCACCATGGGGTAAATTTGACACTGGGCAGGGTAGTGGGTAGTCCCTTCACACAAGAAACAAGCAATCTGCCTAGTTGGACAATCTTCAGCTAGGTGACTTCCTTCACAATTTGGGTATTCATCCTTGTGCTCCTCCTGGGTGTGTCCTATTTCTCCACAAATCCTGGAGACACAAGGCTTCTTCTTCGAGTTGTCACCACGCTCTCGGATGAGACGGGATCTTAACAGAGTCTTCTCGAATTCCTCCCAACTTCCTACTCCATTACATCCTTGTATGGCTTAATGCATCTTCCACCATGTTGCAGCACTTTTTGTAAAGTACTGAAGAGCGTATTGAACCTCATACTTCCTTGCAACCAATTTTTTCCTGAAGTGATCCTCCATGTTTTGTATCCATAGCTCTGCCTCTGGCTGGGTCATTGGTTGAGAGACTTCAAGTCTATCTTCAATCATCCTCTATTGGGTCCAAGGGTTTTGGGATGAGATAAGAGAGATGGAGAGGGAGATACACTCAATACAAACCAAAAAGTTTTGAAAAGATGGGTTTTTGTTTTACGGCCGTCTGAAAAACAGCAAACAAATGATGGCTCACAATCGTCACACCTAACGTAAGCACATAATAGGGGTTTGGTCTTCTAAAGGTTAACATCTCCTCAACCTCGTCAACTCTTCAAATCTTCGGAGTATCCACTGTTGTAGCTTCAACACTTCCAATGTATAGTGAAAATCCTCTTTACTCCGAAGTGGTCCAAATGTGAAACGGTTATGTCTAGCTATTTGGGAAGAGGTGAGTTTTGACAAAGCTCAGAAAAATATGAGAGATATAGAATCTCTTTTGAAAAGATAGTTTTAGAGAAAACTTTTCCTATGGGCTTGCCAGTTTCTAGGGTCACATCCTACAGTCAACATGTGCTCTGATACCATCTTGTAGCGACCCGACCCAAATGGATCAAGTCTCTGTGCTTAAGTGTCATCCCTGGATCGGTATGCTGACACACACAGTACTCGAGGATTTATAACAGAGGTAAATCACATGTATTAAGTAATGTATATACTATTACCTCAATCAATCATAGCGGAAGTAACAAGGTTGTGGAGTTCCAGCAACACCAACGGCAAAGTTGAGTGTAGATAGCGCAACCCTAACGTAACACTTACTCGTCGAATAAATTCCTACAACATGAGACGTTGCAGCCATGTAGGTCAGTACATTGAATATACTGGCAATTTCACATTGTAATGATAATGATGAACAATGCCTACAACTACATGCATATTTGGCTGGTGGAGGCTGTAAGGCTGTTTTTGCATAAAGCTGATTTTTCCCTACCACAAAGGAATGCATTTTATTTAACTACTTTGTTAAATTT
The DNA here is from genome assembly GCA_902687465.1 of Secale cereale. Classification (NCBI taxonomy): domain Eukaryota; kingdom Viridiplantae; phylum Streptophyta; class Magnoliopsida; order Poales; family Poaceae; genus Secale; species Secale cereale. The sequence continues at coordinate 65,450,464 of LR738714.1, read as the reverse complement.
AAAATATGAACAATTGAGAATGGTACCCCCATCTCAATCCCAAACCAAAGTCATTATTAACCCAACAAATTAATTAAATAGAGAGTTGAGATCAACAAATAATCCACTTCTAGATACTCAAAGATGTCCATAACCGGGGACACGGCTACTCATGAATAGTTTGTACACTCTGCAGAGGTTTGTGCACCTTTTCCCACAAGACTCGATCGCCTTCGTTTAATTTCTCGCACTGCATGGTGTTTGAGAAACGGATGACCGAGACACAGTCTTTCAGAAGCATTTACTCTTTACCCCAGGTGGACCGGTACACTTACATCCGCTAAATCTGCTAGTCCACCACTAAAAGAGGTCACACAACTTACTCATACTATGCCAGAGCCCATAATGGCTTGTGGTTGCACATGGAAGTTTCTAGGCATGAAAATATTATATGATCCCTTTGAGCATGGCATTCCAATAGGATAATCACACGGTACCCCCGGGATTTCCTAGGACAACACTGGTAACCCCAGGTGCCCTGGCAAACCACGGGTAACCCCAGGGTGCCACAACCAATCCACCCAGATGTGTATTAAATTACCACCTTAAAGTTTTCCTTAAATAACACTCACATCTTTCATGAAACTGTAGCGACCACGATCCGAATAGACCGAAGTCTCTGTGTTCTGTGTCATCCCTGCATCGGTAATGCTGACACACACAGTACTTGAAGGATTTATAACAGAGTGGCAATCACACACTTATTACATCGAATGTCTCCAGTGAGAACTTATTACAAAAATCTATGGCTTAAGGCCATCTAACAAAATAACAGCGGAAGGCTTGGAAGATAAGTGAGTCCATCAACTCCAACAGCATAGTTGAGTGCATGACAAACGACCTAGAACGTCTTATTCCTCGTCTGAAAAGTCTGCAATGTAATATGTTGCAGCCCGAAAACGAGTCGGCACATGGAATATGCTGGCAAGATAACACAGAAGATGCAAGTAACAGAATAAAGGCTATACTATATGCATATTTGGCTGGTGGAGGCTCTAAGGATAAAGTTTTTTGCGTAAAGCCAATTTTTCCATACAACAAAGGAATAAATTTTATTTAAACTATCATGGTGGTTGAAAATCATTGAGAAGGTACCGCCAACTCAATCCCAAATTAAAGTTATCATTAACCCAACAAATTAAATTATAGAGTGATGAGATCAACCAATAATTCAAGTACCAGATACTCAAGTTGTCCATAAGCGGGGACACGGCTAATCATGATCAGTTTGTACACTCTGCAGAGGTTTGTGCAATTTTCCCACAAGACTCGATCGCCTCCGTTTGGTTTCTCGCCCTGCATGGTGTTTGAGAAACGGATGACCGAGACACAGTCTTTTCGAAGAGGTCCCCTTAACCGGATAGATAGGCCGGTACACCTACAATCCCTCTACATCTGCTAGCCCATCACGGAAAGGTTTCCCACAACTTACTCAACTATGTCAGAGCCCATATTGGCATGTGGCTGCACACGGAAGTTTCTAGCATGAATAGTTTTATGATCCCTTTGAGCCTGGGTGGCATTCCATAGGAAAAATCACACAGAACCCCGGGATTTCCTAGGACAACACTGGATTCTCCAGGTGCCCTGCAACCAATCCACCCAGATGTGTATTCAAGTAGCCACCTTAAGTTCAATCCTTAATTAACAACTCACATCTGTCACGGGTTTCACTCAAACCCAAACCACGTCTACGAGCATAGCATATCAACCTAAGCAAACGTAGAAGTAACTCCCAGGGTTTGAAAATAATGCAGGTAATAGGTTCTACATCAATCTACTTCCCAGTCCCACAAGTTAAGATATCCTACTCATGCAATGTGTGAGGGTTTGATCTAATGCATGAAAACTGGGTAATAAAAGGGTATGATCAAAGTGTTACTTGCCTTGCTGACGATTCGCAAAACCTAGAGACTCGTAGTAGCACGCTTCACAGTCCGGGTATTCTATCGCAAGCAAACAATAGCATACATAAGAAAACAAGCAAAGATGCACAAAAAAACTCCAAAAGATAAGATCTAACCAGAAAGTTCAACTTAAGAACTCCGGTTTGCAAAAAGAATCAAATCGAAAGAAGCAACGAAACTCAAACTGCGAAAGAAACGAGCTCCGGTTACTAATTGGTCTAAAGTCAAATTTTACTGTAGCCAAAACTTTGTTCAAGTTGATTAAACGGAAAGAGGGCGTTGAGACAAAGATCTGGGATTTTGAATCACCTAATTCCGACTCTCGAGCGAAAAGAAAAACGAAAAACAAGATCAGGGCAGAAATCGCGATCGAAATAATCGCGGATAAAAACCCCGAAAAAGAAAACTAACGAACAGGCTAACGAATGAGCGTTCGCTGTCTGCGGCTAACGGACAAACATCGTTCGTTAAAATGAACGTACGGACGGACGTCCGCTAAATAACTAAACCGAAGAAAACCAAACCGATCTAAACCTAAAAAATCGAATCTAGGGTTTTACGAAAAGAACCGATCGGTTTCTAAGAAAAGACCGACGGCGGCGGAACGGCGGTGGCTACCTTGGGAACGGCAGCGGCGGCGGTCTCCGGCGGTCGGCGGCGAGGCGGCGGTCTCCGGCGGCGGCGCGGTGGTGCGGCGGTGGCGGTCTCCGGCGGCGGCGGCGGCGACTAGCGGCGGCGGCGGCTAGGGTTTTCGCAGGCGGGCGGGGCTGGCGGCTTATAAAGGCCTTAGGCCAGGAGTCCTGGCCACATGCGGCCCGGGGTCGGTTTGCCTTTTTTTTTAAAAGAGTCCTGACGTAGCAAAACTAACGAAATAAATACTAAACGGACTCCAAAATTCCCGAAATAAATTTTCACCGTCCTATACTAATATTTAGGACAAAGTGAACATTTTTGCCGGACCTAAATGCAATTTTGAAAAATGCGCATTTTTCCTATGCAAATAAAATCGCAAATAAATCCAGAAAAATACCAAAAGTGATTTTAAAATTTCTCCTGCAATATTTCTGTTATTTTGGAGAAGTCATATTATCTCCGCTCATATATTGTATTTAGAAATATTTTTAGGAGAGAAAAATAGTTAAAACCAACATTGTCCTCGTACCGGTATTCGAGTAAACTCAAATACAAAACGGTAGAATTCCCAACTCTCTCCGTAGGTCCTTGAGTTGCTTAGAATTTCGAGGAACGCCACGAACAAAAAATGCAAAGAGCATGCAATGCAGTATGATCTATGTATAACATTCCTAATTGAAATTTTGGGATGTTACAAACCTACCCCCCTTAGAATGAATCTCGCCCTCGAGATTCGACTTGGCTAGAGAACAGGTGTTGGTGGTCCTTGCGTAGATCATCTTCTCGTTCCCACGTGGCTTCTTCCTCGGTGTGGTGACTCCACTGAACTTTGCAAAACTTGATAACCTTACTGCGGGTGACTCTGCTCGAAAATTCGAGAATCTTAACAGGCTTCTCCTCGTAGGTCAGATCACTATCCAACTGAATTGCTTCGAGGGGTACTGTGTCTCTAAGCGGTATGTCGGCCATCTCCGCATGGCAGTTCTTAAGCTGCGAAATGTAAAACACGTTGTGCACTCCTAACAATCCTTCGGGCAATTCCAACTTATAGGCAACCTCTCCCATGCGTTCCAAAACACGATAAGGTCCCACAAATCTCGGGGCTAGCTTTCCTTTAACTCCGAAATGTTTAACTCCTCGTAGAGGCGATATTCTCAAGTACGCTCTATCTCCGATCTCATGGGCTATCTCCTTGCGCTTCGAGTCTGCATAACTCTTCTGCCTGGACTGAGCTACCTTCAATCTATCTCGAATCAACTTCACCTTCTCCTCAGACTCTTTGATCAAGTCTGGTCCAAACAACTATCGGTCTCCAACTTCATCCCACATTAACGGTGTTCGGCATCTCCTTCCATACAATGCCTCGAACGGTGCCATCTTCAAACTGGCCTGGTAACTGTTGTTGTACGAGAACTCCGCGTAGGGCAAATTATCATCCCAACTAGATCCATAATCTAATGCACATGCTCTCAACATGTCCTCCAGGATCTGGTTGACTCTCTCGGTCTGTCCATCTGTCTGCGGATGAAACACTGTGCTGAATTCCAGCCTCGTTCCCAAAGTCTGGTGTAGTTGGTGCCAAAACTTTGAGGTGAATTGTGTTCCTGTATCCGATACAATGATCCTCGGAACTCCGTGCAGACATACTATCCTGGTCATGTATATCTTGGCCAACTTCGCACTGGTGTATGTGGTTTTCACGGGGATAAAGTGGGGTACCTTCGTCAATCGATCTACCACTACCCAGATTGAGTCATATCCTGCTTTGGTCCTGGGCAATCCGGTGATAAAATCCATGCCAAGCTTCTCCCACTTCCATTCGGGTATCGACATAGGCTGCAACAATCCTGCTGGCTTCTGATGTTCTGCCTTTACTCTCTAGCATACATCACATACGGCTACGTACTCGGCAATATCCTTCTTCATTCCCGTCCACCAGAAATGTTCCTTCAAATCCAAATACATCTTGGTGTTACCGGGGTGTATCGAGTATGGTGAATCATGTGCTTCCTGCAGTATCAACTTCCTGATCTCCGGGTCGTTGGGCACAAAGATTCGATCCTCAAACCACAAGGTGTCGTGTTCATCCTCACGAAATCCATTGGCTTTTCCTTCACTCATCCTCTTATTTATCTCGGTAATCTCCTTATCATCCTTCTGGGCTTCGCGTATCTTACCCAGCACTGAACCTCCAACATTGCAACGAAACCTCTAGGAACTATCTCCAAACGAAGTTCCCTGAGATGTTCTGCTAACTCCTGTGGCAATCCCACTTTTATTAGGGTATTTGCATAACTCTTCCGGCTCAAAGCGTCTGCCACGACGTTGGCCCTTCCCGGGTGATAGTGTAGCTTCATATCATAATCCTTTATAAGCTCCAACCATCTCCTTTGCCGGAGGTTCAACTCCTTCTGTGTGAAAATGTACTTCAAACTCTTGTGATCCGTGTACACATCACAACGATTTCCAATAAGGAAATGTCTCCAGGTTTTCAGTGCGTGCACTACAACTGCTAACTCCAGATCGTGCGTCGCGTAATTCAACTCGTGCGGTCACAGTTGACGGGATGCATAGGAAACAACTCTTCCATCCTGCATAAGTACACCTCCAAGTCCTAAGCGTGAAGCGTCGCAGTACACTTGGAATCCTTGCGTATATCTGGCAATATCAGCACTGGGGCTGTCGTCAACCGTTTCTTCAACTCCTGGAAACTTTCTTCACACTCTTCAGTCCAATCGAACTTCGTCTCCTTCTTCAACAATGTCGTCATTGGCTTTGCAATCTTGGAGAAGTTTTCTATGAATCTCCGGTAGTATCCCACGAGTCCAAGAAAACTGCGGATCTCTCCAACTGAAGTGGGTGCCAACCACTCCGTGACTGCCTGCACTTTGACGGGATCTACTGCTATACCTTCTCCCGATATAACATGCCCTAGGAATCCAACTTCCTTCAACCAAAACTCGCATTTGCTAAACTTGGCATACAACTGGTGTTCTCTGAGCTTCTCCGATACCAAACGCAAATGCTCTGCATGTTCTTCCTCATCCTTCGAGTATACCAGAATATCATCTATGAATACCATGACGAACTTATCCAAGAACTCCATGAACACCTTGTTCATCATACTCATGAAATAGGCAGGCACGTTAGTCAATCCAAATGACATAATCATATACTCATATAGCCCGTATCGTGTGGTGAAGGTTGTCTTAGGTATATCCTTCTCTCGGATCTTCAATTGGTGGTATCCAGATCGTAGATCTATCTTGGAGAATACTTTCGCTCCTTGGAGTTGGTCGAACAAATCATTGATCATCGGCAGCGGGTACTTATTCTTAATAGTCACTTCATTCAGGGCACGATAATCAATGACCATTCTTAATGATCCATCCTTCTTCTCGACCAAAAGCACTGGGGCTCCCCAAGGTGATGAACTTCGGTGAATAAATCCTTTCTCCAACAACTCCTTAATCTGCTTCTTGATCTCTTCCAGATCATTCGCTGGCATCTGATACGGTCTCTTAGCTATTGGTCCGGTGCCAGGCAACAACTCTATTAAGAACTCAATATCTCTATCCGGTGGCATGCCAGGTAACTCCTCTGGGAACACATCCGGATAATCCTTTACTACTGGCACTTCCTCCTGAACAACTCCCGTGAGAGAATGTACTTGTGTCCTTATAGGCGAATGCCTAGATACATACTTAATCCTTTTTCCCTCCGGGGTGGTAAGCAAAATAGACTTGCTGGCGCAATCGATGTTACCTCCATACTTGGATAGCCAATCCATACCTAATATCACATACAATCCTTGGGACTCCAGAACGATTAGGTCGGAGGGGAAAGTATGGCGTCCTATGGTCAATGGCGTCTGAAAACATCCTTGGTGTGCCATATACTCTGCTATTGGTGAACTTACTAACATGGGGGTCTTAAGAACTCGGGTGGACATCCTATGTCTATTTACGAATCCCCTTGAAATGTATGAATGCCATGCACCAGTATCGAAAAGAACTATTGCGGTAAATGTCTTAACCAAAAACTTACCGACAACATCATCCGGTTGCTCTTCTACCTCCTCCACAGTCACGTGGTTCACTTGTCCTTTATTGAACGGGTTGGGCTTCTTCCCGGCGCTTCCATTGCCGTTCCCATTCTTAGCTTCAGGCAGTCATTGGCATAATGTCCATTCTTCCCGCACTTGAAACAAGTGACGTGGCTGAAATCCTTCTTGGCGGGTGTGGACGGGGTAGAGCGGCTCTGGTAACTACTTGCTCCATTCCCATTTCCATTCTTAGGGCCATTATGGTTGTGGGGAATTCCATGGTTATGGGTATATCCTCCCGAATTCGGAGTGAATCGGGGCTTCTACTGGGCTCCAGAATTATTCCTTCCTTGTCCATACTTCCTCTTGCGGCTTCCAATCTGCTGGTGCTTCCCTTCAATCATGAGAGCTTTATCTACCAACTCCTGGTAGTTGTTGAAAGTTGCCACCATCAACTGTACGCTCATCTCATCATTCAGCCCTTCCATAAATCTCTCCTGCTTAGCATCATCTGTGGCCACATCATCTGGGGCATAACGAGATAGGGTACTAAACTCATCCACGTACTGAGCTACAGTACGGTTTCCTTGGCGCAAGTTGCAAAACTCCCGCTTCTTCATGCTCATAGCTCCAGTTGAGACATGGGCAGTACAGAAAGCTTGCTGAAACTGCTCCCAAGTAACATTGGCTATGGGAAAAGTGGCTGTGTAATTCTCCCACCATGCTGCTGCTGGTCCAGACAACTGGTGTGCGGAAAATCGCACCTTCTCAGCATCCGAGCAATTGGCGGTGGTCAAATCCCTTCCAATCTTCCGTAGCCAGTCATCAGCCACTATTGGTTCGATGCTGCTAGCAAACACGGGTGGTTGCAACCTTAAGAAACGTGTCAGGTTGTCCACGGGTGGTGGTGGTGGAGGGTTGTTGTTGTTGTTCTGGTTGTTCTAAGTGTTCTGGACAAGTAGTTGCATCAGGGTGTTCTGCTGCTGGATCAACTGGGTGAGCTCACGGGGAAACTCAAATCCGGGCTCACGTCTTGGAGGCATCTGATGGGTGTAGAGGGAAGAGATTGGAACAGAATTGAGGTCTAAGGGAAAATCACTACCCATATGCACATGAGACAAACACAATCATATCACACCAATCAATTTCAAGCAAGATCTTACAAATCTAACTACCGTTACAAAGAGTGCTCAAAATACTAATATGTGGGGGGGGGGGTAACTAGTAGTCACAGGGTGGTCATCTAAAAATATTGATCGGTGGAATATTCCATAATGTCTGCTCCAGCTTCATCTACATAGTCCTCGTCGTCACTATCATCGGGTTCTGAATCCGTGTCGTCGATGATAATGTAATATTCGGAAGGAATTTCCTTGGGTTCTTCTTCCTCTTCTTCACCTCCTGGTGCTGGATCTCCCATGAATACTCCTAGCTTCCTTGTCAAATCATCATTCTTCTCCACTAGTATCAACATCTCCTCCTCGTATCCGTCACGAGTAGACTTAAGTTCTTCCTCTAGCTCCAAATTCCTATTTAGTGCCTTCTTAAATTCTATCATCCCAGCGCACATCTGGTGCTCCTGTCGTCGAATGTGCTGGTTCAACTCCTGGATGAACGCGGCAATGGACCTATCCTTCCGGGTGCTGATCATATCCCAACGCTCATCTCGGCGTCAACAAATCTGGTAGATGGTGTCCTTCAGCTCCTGCTTGTAGACTTCTCCGATCCTTCCCATTGTGATGTGGGCGGCCATGCTCTTGCCTAGGTTCCAGGTTGGCTCATCAAAAGAAAACTCTATTGGCTCGGTGGATGGTGCGAAGGTTCTTCCGGGAATTTGAACTTGTATACTCCATCGCTCCTCTTCTGGTAAAGTGGCGGTGTAGGTCCCGGTAAAGCTTGGTATTCCTATGTTCTGGTACCTAGTGACTTCCTTCAAGTGTCGTACAAATGGTGTGTCTTCATCCGGTTGAGTGAACTTGTTCCTTGGGTCCACCATCCTAAAGAAGTAGAAAATGGAGAGAAGTCAGAAATGAGTAGAGAAGAGTGATCTAGGGTCTTTCTTAGTGATCGTGTCCTACATTCAGCGTGTGCTCTGATACCATCTTTGTAGCGACCACGATCCGAATGGACCGAAGTCTCTGTGTTCCGTGTCATCCCTGGATCGGTAATGCTGACATACACAGTACTTGAAGGATTTATAACAGAGTGGCAATCACACGCTTATTACATCGAATGTCTGCAATGAGAACTTATTACAAAAATCTATGGCTTAAGGCCATCTAACAAAATAACAGCGGAAGGCTTGGAAGATAAGTGAGTCCATCAACTCCAACGGCATAGCTGAGTGCATGACAAACGACCTAGAACGTCTTATTCCTCGTCTGAAAAGTCTGCAACGTAATATGTTGCAGCCCGAAAACGGGTCAGCACATGGAATATGCTGGCAAGATAACACAGAAGATGCAAGTAACAGAATAAAGGCTATACTATATGCATATTTGGCTAGTGGAGGCTCTAAGGTTAAAGTTTTTGCGTAAAGCCAATTTTTCCCTACAACAAAGGAATAAATTTAATTTTAACTATCACGGTGGTTGAAAATCATTGAGAAGGTACCTCCAACTCAATCCCAAATTAAAGTTATTATTAACCCAAAAAATTAAATTATAGAGTGATGAGATCAACCAATAATTCAAGTACCAGATACTCAAGTTGTCCATAATCGGGGACACGGCTAATCATGATCAGTTTGTACACTCTGCAGAGGTTTGTGCACTTTTCCCACAAGACTCGATCGCCTCCGTTTGGTTTCTCGCACTTCATGGTGTTTGAGAAACGGATGACCGAGACACAGTCTTTCCGAAGAGGTCCCCTTAACCGGATAGATATGCCGGTACACCTACAATCCCTCTACATCTGCTAGCCCATCACGAAAAGGTTTCCCACAACTTACTCAACTATGCCAGAGCCCATATTGGCATGTGGCTGCACACGGAAGTTTCTAGCATGAATAGTTTTATGATCCCTTTGAGCCTGGGTGGCATTCCATAGGAAAAATCACACGGAACCCCGGGATTTCTTAGGACAACACTGGATTCTCCAGGTGCCCTGCAACCAATCCACCCAGATGTGTATTCAAGTAGCCACCTTAAGTTAAATCCTTAATTAACAACTCACATCTGTCATGGATTTCACTCAAACCCAAACCACGTCTACGAGCATAGCATAGCAACCTAAGCAAACGTAGAAGTAACTCCCAGGGTTTGAAAATAATGCAGGTAATAGGTTCTACATCAATCTACTTCCCAGTCCCACAAGTTAAGAGATCCTACTCATGCAATGTGTGAGGGATTGATCTAATGCATAAAAACTGGGTAATAAAAGGGTATGCTCAAAGTGTTACTTGCCTTGCTGACAATTCGCAAAACCTAGAGACTCGTAGTAGTACGCTTCACAGTCCGGGTATTCTATCGCAAGCAAACAATAGCATACATAAGCAAACAAGCAAAGATGCACAAACAAAACTCCAAAAGATAAGATCTAACCAGAAAGTTCAACTTAAGAACTCTGGTTTGCAAAAAGAATATAATCGAAAAAAGCAACGAAACTCAAACTACGAAACAAATGAACTCCGGTTACTAATTGGTCTAAAGTCAAATTTTACTGTAGCCAAAACTTTGTTTAAGTTGATTAAATGAAAAGAGGGCGTCGAGACGAAGATCTGGGATTTTGAATCACCTGATTCCGACTCTCGAGCGAAAAGAAAAACAAAAAACAAGATCAGGGCAGAAATCGCGATCGAAATAATCGCGAATAAAAACCCCGAAAAAGAAAACTAACGAACAGGTTAACGAACGAGCGTTCGCTGTCTGCGGCTAACGGATGAACATCGTTCGTTAAAACGAACGTACGGACGGATGTCCGCTAAATAACTAAACCGAAGAAAACCGAACCGATCTAAACCTAAAAAAACGAATCTAGGGTTTTACGAAAAGAACCGATCGGTTTCTAAGAAAAGACCGACGGCGGCGAAACGGCGGCGGCTACCTCGGGAACGGCAGCGGCGGCGGTCTCCGGCGATCGGCGGCGAGGCGGCGGTCTCCGGCGGCGGCGCGGTGGTGCGGCGGCGGGGCGACGCGGCGGTGGCGGTCTCCGGCGGCGGCGACGGCGACTAGCGGCGGCGGCGGCGGCGGCTAGGGCTTTCGCGGGCGGGCGGGGCTGGCGGCTTATAAAGGCCTTAGGCCATGAGTCCTGGCCACATACGGCCCGGGGTCGGTTTGCCTTTTTTTTAAAGTCCTCACGTAGCAAAACTAACGAAAGAAATACTAAACGAACTCCAAAATTCCCGAAATAAATTGTCACCGTCCTCTAATAATATTTAGGACAAAGTGAACATTTTTGCCGGACCTAAATGCAATTTTGAAAAACGCGCATTTTTCCTATGCAAATAAAATTGCAAATAAATCCAGAAAAATACCAAAAGTGATTTTAACATTTTTCCTCCAATATTTCTGTTATTTTGGAGAAGTCATATTATCTCCGCTCATATATTGTATTTAGAAATATTTTTAGGAGAGAAAAATAGTTAAAACCAACACTGTCCTCGTACCGGTATTCGAGTAAACTCAAATACAAAACGGTAGAATTCCCAACTCTCTCCATAGGTCCTTGATTTGCTTAGAATTTCGAGGAACGCCACGAACAAAAAATGCAAAGAGCATGCAATGCAGTATGATCTATGTATAACATTCCAAATTGAAAATTTGGGATGTTACAGAAACTCTCATACCAATCCACGTCTACGAGCATGGCTAAGCAATAAGTAACAAAGCGTATACCCCCCTTTGGGTGATCTCAAGTCATTGGGTTCCTATCTCATGAACTACAAAGCATCACATTATGTAAGCAGTCCTACTCATGCAAGTGTTTGAGGATATGACTAATGCAATGAAAACTGGGTATTGGAAAGTATGATCAAAGTGTGAACTTGCCTTGTACTGACGATGTAGAAGACTCGCACTCAGAACTCGTGATAGATCTACTCGTCACACTCCGATCAATCTATCGTAAGCAAACAATAGTAACCACACATAAGCAATCACTCAGAGGATCGCACAGAACCAAATAAAACACTTTGGAAAACTTCGAAAACAAACGAATGACTCTTGAAGCATAAAATAATTTCCAACAGTACCAAAATTATGTGAATTTGGCCTTATCAAAAAGTTTAGGTCAAGAGCTTCGACATGCAAAAAGAATCAACTAAAACGGAGTTATAAAACTCAAGTTATGATCAATCGAAGTTCAAATTCAAATCTAGTTGAATTCAAAATTTAAAACTTTCAAAAACATGTTTAAGTTGTTTTACTGGAAAGAGGAGATCGTAACGAAGACGTGGGCGTTGGTTTCGCTGGATTTGCACCAACGAGCAGAAAGTTATGGCCTTTTGAAGTTTGGGGACTAAACTGCAAAACTTTTATTTACAGCTAAGTCCCTGGCAAAAAACTAAATGAAAAAGAAAAGGTTATTGTGCGAACGCTCGCTGTTTAGATCTAAACAGAGACGTTCACTAGATAGATCTAATAGGAAAAAAACTAAACTAGGTTTTTAAAATAAAACCGATCTAAGGGAAAAACCGGGGCGGTTTTATACCTATGGGGTTTTCCGATGGAAAACCGCCGGTTCGGCGAAAAGAACCGGGCGGATCCGACGCGGTTAGCGGATCGGGTCGGAGCTCCGGCAAGTGGCGGGGCAACGGCGACGGGCGCGGCGCAGGGCGGCTGCGCGAGCGGGCGGCGGCGGCTCGCGCAAGAGGCGCGGCGTAGGGCGCAGGAGGCAGCGGCGACGGCGGCGGCAGCTTGTAGCGGAGGCGGGCGAAGCGGCCGCGGCGGCGCGCGAAGCTAGGCGAGGGGAGAGAGGGCGGCGGGGGCGGCGTACTTATAGGCGGGAGGGAAGGGGCCAGCGGCGAGGTGGCCGAACGTGGCGCGAACGCCAAGGCGGCGGCGGTGTCCATTGCCCGCACGGGGACGAAGGCGGCGGCCAGCTGGGCTGAGGCCTGGCGGCGACGAGCTGGGCTCAGGCCTGGCGGGCGAGCTGGGCTCAGGCCTGGCGGGCGAGCTGGGCCGGCCCAGTCGGTCTAGAAGATTTTTTTCTTTTTTTTAAACAAAGACACGAAAACAAAATAAAAGCAAATAATATATAATATAATATAGGCATATTATATATCAAAATTTGCAGAAAAATAAAACCTACAACATGAACATTTTTATAGATTCAAATAAAATCCACACAAATTCTAATAAATCAAATAGTGCTACTCTTGCAATAAAATCCAATAAAAAACATTTTAAAAATACCAAAATGATTTCAAATTTATTTCTCTCAAATTTTATGTTGTAGGGAATCATGTTACCCTATTTTCCATATATTTTATTTTTGGAGAAAAATAATTTGAATAAAACCCAAATAACTCAATTTTTGAAAAAAAAAAAGAGTTTTCAAAACACTTCAAGGAACTTCCAACTCATATTTCCTATAATTAGAAGAAGTCATTTTATCTTCGCTCGGGGAAATCATTGAGTTGCATAAAGTTCCTGAATTTGAAATATTTCAAGAATGAAATTCAAAATCCTCTCAAAACCCTTTTTCATTTAATAAATGGAAGAAGTCATATTATCTTCACTCCAGGGTTTTGTGATGAGAAGAAATTGAATTCCCGGAGTTCAAATAAATGCAACGTGAAAGTTTTGGGAAAGTCATTTTATTCCCTCTCATTTAACTTTCAAAATTTCCAAATTTCACTCACTTTCACATAGCACAACACAAGCAATCAAAACTATCTATTTAATATAACATTCCAAGATTTAGAATTTTGGGATGTTACATAACACCTGCAGAAAAATCTAACACAATGAATTTGTTTGTTGCATGAATGCAACCTAACCAAGAAAAACCTAGTTGTAATGAAATTTGGACATTCAGTCATCAAGCACAACTTTAAGGGTTGCATTAAAATTCAGAAAACCATGTCACATAATTGGAAAAGACAGATACATATGCATACGGGAACAAATATTACATTAGTACGTAATGGCAAGAAAAGTGGGCGCTTCTTAATTTCCATGCTTAGGTGTGTTCTGAAATTAATTATTAAGCCAATAGTTTCTTCTGCAATTTATAAACGAAATATTTTTGAAACTATTTTTAGTAAATGAATATCAAGCAAAATTGTAAGGAAATGTAGCATCTCTTTTTTGATAGATTATCAATGCATTCCTTAATTAATTACTTTTTTGCAAAGAAGAGAGTGCTAGTAAAATTAAAAAAATTACAATAACTAAATGTGTATTGCTGTAGCAATTTGATTATCCGTAATAGAAATAATATATGTACACTTTTATTCGAAATCAACATGCACGGATCCATTAATCTGTTTGTCCTTGAGCTTACTATTGCAAGTGCGTTGTTAACAGACACCCTCGATCGAACCCTTATGATATACTCCCTCTGTCCCAAAATTCTTGTATTAGATTCATCTAGATAGGGAAGTATCTAACACTAAAACATGACTAGATACATTTGTATTTAGACAAATCGAAGACAAGAATTTTGAGACGGAGGAAGTAGTACGAGCTAAGGGCAGTTGTCGTGTGATTATGTGATACTAGTACAAATGCCCGTGCGTTGCACCGGGCGAAAAAGGGCACAACCTGCTTCATATGACATTATGCACCATTTTTTCTATGCAATTTAGTAATAAGGTTAAAGTGATTAGTTGCTTTTGTAGCATGAAGTTCAGACGTGAAGATAGCGTTCTTCATCTATTATTTGGGGGGGGGGGGGGGGGG
>LR738714.1:65423758-65431258 GCA_902687465.1 Secale cereale | reverse complement strand
CCCAATGGCAGTGTTAACATAAAAACGGTGGTAGGACTATCAAGAGTGGCTGCAAGTCAGCGTCTCTAGTCTTCAATTAGAGTAAATTGCTTGAAACCACCACATTTGTGGTTAGGATACTCCAAAACCATCGTTTTTGCCGAAAATCACAAAAAAGCACCACTTCTGCGGCAAGTGAGCAACAAAATGCACTAATTCAAAACTGAGCCGCGTTAATAGCAAAACTGACGGGTGGGACCCATATGTCTGGGCTGATGTGGCGAAGACTAGTCCTAGCCAGTGTTTGACCTGCTGAGGTAGACGGGGGGCCCACATGTCAGCCACACACTCTTATCTCCTCTCTCCTCTCCTTCTTCCTCCCCACAGCTCGGGGAGACGGGGAGGTCTGGCTCTCGACCTCTAGACCAAATCGAGCTCCGCCTCACAGAGCGGGCAGGGGAGCGGGCGCACTGGAGCTCGGCCTTGCCGGAGCGGGATGCGGCGCGGCGCGCTGGACCTCGGCCTCTCCGGAGCGGGATGTGGCGTGGCGCGCTCGAGCTCGGTCTCGCCGGACCAGG
The DNA here is from genome assembly GCA_902687465.1 of Secale cereale. NCBI lineage: Eukaryota > Viridiplantae > Streptophyta > Magnoliopsida > Poales > Poaceae > Secale > Secale cereale. The sequence goes on along the minus strand of LR738714.1, from coordinate 65,430,701 downwards.
ATGCGGCAAGGCGCGCTGGCGCTCGACCTCGTGCGCGCCAAGCAGGTGGCCAGCACAAAGCGAAGGATGTCGCGGCCGGCAGGTGGCCGAGCTTGTGCGAGCGCCCTGACTGTGTCCATGGGAGCGCCCTGGCCGGCCCTTGCTCGCGGTGCTGCACCGTGGAGGAGCGCCATGGTTGGACCCGCGCTCATGTGTGCCACCGGCGAGCACCTCACTCTCGCTCACCAGCAAGGCTGCAGTTGTCATGCGCGCATGCTAGGTGCTCGACATAATGCCTGAGAGAGACTAGCGTGAGGGAGAGAAAGACTAGTCAACTTCACGTGGCTTTCTTTCTTTGCCAAGTCAGCCTGGCATGTGGGTCCCATCCGTCAGTTTTGCTGTTAGACACGGCTCAACTTCGAATCAGTGCGATTTGTTACTCACTTGCCGCAGAAGTGGTGATTTTTTGTGATTTTCGGCAAAAGCGGTGGTTTTGGAGTATCCTAGCCACAAATATGGTGGTTCCGAGCAATTTACTCCTTCAGTTACAGACATACAAATCTAAATCTGAACAGAGCACTTTTCAGCCATGCTTCCTCTCAGTACCACAATAGCTGGAAAATGTAACTTTCTTAATAACTATACATCAATACCACAAATTCATATTTAGTGTGACGGATTCCAAACGTAGTAAAGATTATCCTATCTAGTTCATATTCAAATTAAGTGATGACATGAAACTAAGATTTTCAATTGTGTTATACCAATCAGGATACGTTTATCGTTGTAAACTATATACATAGATGATCATGCGGCCAGAGCTAGCTCTCAGCAACAATAATCCAGTTCTCCTTTGTCCGTCACTTATAGTTAAGTTGAATTGCTCTTTCCTATCTCTATGTCGTTACAAATGAGAGGACTCCATGTTATTTGGTGTTTATCAAGTCAGAAAAAAGAATGTCATTTAGCATGGAAGGATGAATCTTCTCTGCACCAACCTTGTGAACAGATGAATTATTAAGCAAAAGATACATACTGCAGAGGAAAACTACATATTTTTGTTGAAAAAGGGTGGATTTTATTAGCTCAAAATGAAGCATCAAAAGAATACAAACACGATGAGCACACCCACAGCCTCTGCACAGCTAGGATGCACACAACCAACACTAACCCACACAAAAAACAGGCCAGCAAATAGCGAAATCATATAAGATCAAAGCTATGCATGGGCGAGAAAAAGAAAGAAAGAAAAAATTCCAAAGTGACCAGTTCCGTGATCGGCAAACTACATGAAAGACCATATCCGTACCAACCATCCCAAGACACCATATGAGCATCGTGATTCTTCAACAGCAACACCTTCAGAAATGGAGCAACGCTTAAATGCCGTCGTCACTAGATCCAACAGTCAGCACCGAAATCTAGGTTTTCATCCTGAAAAAACTGTCTGAACATACCCGAGCAATGCCTTCAACAAGGTAACGATGTATAACCAACGCCATTGCCAGAATTCAATCTGGGGTTTCACCCCGGAGCTCGATACCGGGTACTTAAGAAGCAATCTGGGGTTTCACCCCGGAGCTCGATACCGGGTACTTAAGAAGCATCACCATCGATGTCACAAATGTGTTGTCGCCACCGCTTTTCCACGACCCAGCAGCTACATGTGATGCGCCGCCGCACAACCATTCCTTTGCGTCAAGCCGACGTCCATAGTTTGCATCTCATCGCCAAAGTGAACCATCGGATCTGAAGAGATGAACTCCCGAAGATCTTTCAATGTACACTGCCGCCGTGGAGCCACAAGAGGTCGCTGCACCATCATAATTTGCATCCACCATCGCTATGCCAAACAAGATCTGAATCACCGTTACCGCCCGAGATACGCACACAGACGAGGGGAAACCGAGCCGCCATCTAGCAAGGCCTGACCCAGGCGACGCCGGAGGACACATGCATCGGTAGCATCAGCTGGACCAAGTCCACGTGTCCCAGCGCATTGATGCGCCGCACGCCTCCGTGCCCATCAGATCCAGGTTACCGCCGCGAGCACAAGCCAGCAAAGAGCCAGCCCGAGGCACCACTGGGGTGATCCGGTGCGGCCATGCCGGTCAACACGAGGCCAAGGCAGCCGGTGCGCGGGACCAAATCCATGTGGATCCATGGTCGCCGCACCGACTGACCCTCACCAATGAGCCATCACCGTGAAGCAGCGTGCCACCGAGCAGCCGAGGAATAGCAGATGTGAAGGCCCCAAGTAGTTGCACCGTCGTCGGAGCAGCCACCACGAGCAGATCTGCGAAGGTACTAGGGGTTTGAAGAAAAACTATGAACGTGGGCGTTGTCCCGCCGCCGTCGACACCAGACGGGTGCTTTGCCCCGGTGGCTAACGCTGGCAACGGCGAGGAGATGAGGAGGCTGGGGTGGCCGCGGCCGCCGCGGAAGGAGGCGCCGCCCGAGCCGCCCTGTGTGAGCGACGCGGGGGCCGGTGCCACTCGTTAACTATCAGGGGGAGCAAGCGACGCGCCGAGGAAAAACAATATAATACGTGTGCTGTAAGAATTGAAAACACTACAGAACCAATATATACTACTCCTTCTTATAGTAATAATTCATATCCAAAAAGTAACAGATGATGGAAGCATCCAACGCTGATTTAAGCAGCATGCCAAAGAATTATCCGACTAATTACTACAACGGGCTTACTGTCAGTATACAGCTATATTCATATACATCTATATTCAGTTAGAAATTAGTGAGATCTACCGAGAATTATCTAAGTTGAGTGCATAAGTCTTACAAAGGCCAATTAATCATCAGAGACCTTAACGTCTCAAAAAACTTAATGCTTAAAAATTGCCATCCCTAGAAAGAAAATAATCACAGTTTGTACTTAGTAACAAACGTAAAAAAATACAGTCCAGTTAATTTTTCATTTTGACAGAACAATTGATGAGCATATCATTGAGTTATCGTATCACTAAAAGATACTCCCTCCGTTTCAGGGAGTAGCAGCCAAGGAGACCCGCACAAAACCTGTACTCTAGAAAATAGCATCCAAAATTGTATCATAGAAGGGACCTGATACTCAGGCAAAGATATAGTCTGACCCACGGTCACACACACACGGCCAGTCACGAATAGAGGAGTCGGCCTGTGAGAGGAGCTCGAATACATATAGATTGTTGTGATGGAAGTCTCGGGCTCGGGCTCGTAAGGTGGAGATGGATGGTTCAAGCAGAGCGACAACATGTGCACAGGTCAATTACACATAGAAAATAATATAAGTGGTTACTTATCTAAAGTGGTAACTCACAACATTTTACTCATGCTGCAGGGTAGAAATCGTTGCATACTTATCAAATTCGGTTACTGCGTCAACTGGAAACATGCAAGCAGATTTCAAAGAAGAGATAATGCCGACATCATCCAAATGCCCGATTAAAAAGAAGTGGTATGAAATCTAAAGTTTTCTGTTAACTTAGAAAATCAGAATATTATAATGTCAGAGTGCAACATTATTTCAGCTTACTAAAATCCAAACATGCTTGATCATTCAGAACTTCTTTGGAAGTCATGTTAAAAGTCCAGGTGGATTAATCTTCTTAGGAGAAATGACCAAGTATATGTGCTATATTCAGTCTTCACTTTAGGTTTGCATTAAGCCATCTATGCAAGTGAACATACAAAAGACTGGATAATTTCAAATTGGATACCCTAGTTATCGAAGCATAGCAAGAAATCAATGGAAGAATCTGTCCAAAAACAAATATAAGAGCATGTGCACTGTAGAGGGAAACAATGGATCTATACATTGATTTCCCAAAAACAAATGATGTAATTATGCCGCAATGGGAAAATGAATTTCAATGTAGAAACCTATGGAGAAGCGCACCAACACCATATGTACATAATCCAAAATTCAAGTCGAACCTACAGTAGCAGGAACAGTTACAATGTGATCAATGACGCGACCATGCTGACATTGGAGGTAGTTAAAATCATATAAGGATTATAAGTCTCATTTGCAAGCCAGTTACAAATAGTATGATAGCGATTAAGTTTTCTAACATATTATTTTACAGTTCCTAGTCTAGAGTACTATTTGAAAAAGTAGATATAGTGTCACGCATGTACACTGAACATTCTGCTGCTCACAATGGAACACATACATCTATTAATTTCATAAAAAAATATTTAGCTGACAATATTTGCATAATTATCAATGTATATACCTGCCCGCTTTAAATATGCAAATCACTAAAAGGGCACTCAGATATCTTAGGTGACAATATATATTAGCGTATTTTGTATAAGTTAGCATCTCGATAATCTAAACACTGGAACTCCAAAAGAAATATCATATTATTAGGAACGAACCTACGAAATATGGATTCCATGGCTACATTTGCAGCGAAATTTCATATGTGTATTTAACAATAAAAAGCGTAGATTTGATCCCCTTTCAAACATAGTACATGTATGTGCTTTAAACAGAACCTACATAACTCAAGTATGCCATACATCTAGCTTAATTTTTGCATGGGCGACAATTTGAAAATCTTACTGCAGATCTGCCAAAGATAGATTATACACAATATTATATATACCACAAGACCATGTAGATAATCTAAAAATTAGCATTTACTCAGAAGAAATAACATACACTGTCCAAATTCATTACATAAGAATCATCAACTAAATTTGTTGTCTAACAAATGGTCGCATGGGAAGACATGTGTAAAGCTTCCTGTAAACAATTGTTGTAAATTGGATGGTGGGTAGTTGATGTACATGTAGTTTAACAGAAACTTACTGCATGGTGCCGCTTTAGGCGATGCAGATCACGCCCTAGCTGGTTCTCCTCCGCTCGCCAAAATGTATAATCTGACACAAAGAAGCGGTGAAGATAGATAAGGAAAAAACCTTTTGTTGTTGATGAAACTTGATGGATTAAGATGACTTATTAGAATTCGACGTAAAATTTCGGCAGCACCTCCTCGCCGTTCTACTGATACACGTCTCGTCAATAAACAGAGAGGATGTGTACCCGGAGAACAACAGGATGCACTGACGAAATTCTGCATCTGATCTGGAGAACGAACCCAATCTACACATACTCGTGTAGTCCATGGATAATGTTGGACAATTCGAAAGAATCACGATTATAAACGTGAGACACATAGTGGTCATGCATACTGATGATTGAATCTACCTATACCTAGCAAGTATCATCGGCATGAAGACCGGAATAGAGCAAATGAGGGGGGCGAGGAGATGTCATTTGTGCTCACACACAAACGCAGGGGAGGTCGTCAAACGCACGAGGAGGTCGTTGAATACCAGACCCTCGCAACGACGAAACAACTGCACATTTAAATCCACCCGATCAACACAAATATTCAAAGACGGCAAAAAATCTCTCTCTATATAACTACTTTTCTAACCTAGCACTAACAGTAGCAATATATATTTCTTTTCTGACCTAGCACTAACCTAACTAAATATGAGTAACATAGCACTAACAGTAGCAATTATATGAAAAAATAAAAAGAAAAATAACAGAGAAGAACAACGGGAGGAATCGCGGACGGCTTGCCGGCGAGGCGGCAGTGGCAAAGTGGAGAGGCAGGGCGGCGGGGTGGCGGCTGCGGATGGTGGGGTGGCAGGGTGGTGGATCTGCACCAGCAGACAGCGGGGCGGCGGGTTATCGGTAGCGGTGGGCGCGGCAGGGCGGTGGAGAGAGAGAGGTGGTTTGGGCCCAAGGGCACGGCCGTTAGAAAGTGTTAGTGAAATTTCTCTTTGTCGTTCGCTAGCGGACGGCATCTAGGCTGTCCGTTTGACCTAACCAGCGCCGTGCTCCACTCAGGCTCAGATGGGCTCTTTGTCGTCTGCTATTTGGCTAGTTGTCGTCCGCCTACCTTTGCCGTCTGCTTTTTAGGCCTTTTTGTCGTCTGCTAGCCGACTACAAAGAATGGACTAATGTCAAACACCATCTATGCCATGAGGTCTTTCTTTGTCTTCTACTTTTTGGAAGATGACGACGCCATCTGTGTCGTCCGCTAGTAGATGGGAAAGAATGGACTGATGGCAAATTCTCTTATTCTTGTAGTGATTAGGATAAATCCCAAGCCCGCAAATCACCGTCTCCATACCGCACGGGGACCGGGATCGAAGCCGCCATACCGCCGGCGCAACTCTGCCTTGACATGGGTAACTTCGCGTTGTGCGGCCAAGGACAACTTGGGCCTCACCGGCTGCCACCGCCCCGGTATCGCAATGAGACGGGCACACAGGCCATGCCATGACCAGAGTCCCCCCCCCCCCATGCACCCGGCCCGGTTTGGCCTACCCGGACCTCCATGTCGCCGATGTCAGCCCGTCACGCCGCCATGAATCGGATCGCAGAAATGCCGTCACGCGCGAGGAGGTCCCACCCCACCTCCTCCTACACGAGACAAGGAGGAGAACCCCCGCCATCGTCGTCGGCCGCCAGGCTTACCCAGCGGCGTCCTCCGGCCAGCGGCGGAAGGAAGGGTGGGAGGTGGTGGTGACCCTGGCGGTTAGGGTTTGAGGAGCCGTGCGAGTCGCCCAAGACGGGGGCGACGCTGGGTGTGTGGTTGCTTGACTGGTTCTCGGTTTCTTGAAGTTCCCCGATGATAGCTGACTAATGAATACCTGAGAACTGAATAAAGCAAATCGATGGTTTCTAGTTTATGGCAATTCGCACCCATGAATCAAGCAAAGCATCGTGCCATGTCAGTACAAGGGAAGCGAAGAGAAGGATGAATTTTTTCGAAAAAGGGCGTATTATTACTTAAAAGATTTAAGCATTACACCCGGCCTCTGCATAACTAAGATGTACACAGCCAAATAAGATCCTGTCACACAAAATTAAAAAAGAGGCGAATTACAACAAAACATGTAGAGTCCGTATAACGCCTAAAGCGGGGGGGGGGGGGGG
>LR738714.1:65399656-65423650 GCA_902687465.1 Secale cereale | reverse complement strand
GGGAGGGCAATCCTTAGATCATGCTGCCACCCATGTTGGGTAAAAGAGTATCCCTCCTCGTAGCCTCCAATCGTGTACACATCTCCCTAAACAGACATCGATTCTCCACGCGTTGTAGAGAGGATCATAAATGAAGAGTCCCGGTACATCTGTAAATAACCTGCAACAGAGAAATACTTTTATCGTTAAAAACATTATCATTTCTACAAAGCCAAAGCGACCAAATAATGGCAAGCGCTCCCACCCTGAGAAGAGTTCTAAACATGTGATCAATCCTATGCAATTAGTTGCCAAATACATTAGCAACACTACAGGGAGGATACAAGCCAGAAGCTATTTGGATGACTGACCATATAGAATGAGCAAATTTGCATAGGAAGAATAAATGTTTTATTGTCTCCTCGTGATGACAAAAGACACATTGCGGGCTTCCGTGCCAATTCCTCTTAATAAGGTTATCTTTAGTAAAAATGACTCCGCGACGAAGATACCATGCAAAGATTTTATTCTTAAGAGGTATCTTCATCTTTCAGATCTTCTTGTTATTAACAACTGGCACATCAGACTGGATTAACGCTCTATACATAGAATCCACTGGGAATTGTCCATTCCCATGGAGGCTCCATCGGAATACATCAAACCCATGTGTCAATTGCACCGTGGACACCGTTGGAGCAGGATGTTTAATTAAGTCTCTTCTGAACGTCACATTTGACAGAAATGATTCCATTACCGTGGCGGTAGTATCACCTTTGTGGCGCATAATGTTGTATAGAGCCGGATATTGTTCCCGGAGTATGGCATTTCCTAGCTACTTGTCCTCCCAGAATCTAATTTCTGAGCCGTCCTTAATCGAGAAGGATCCATAGCAGAAGAAATATTTCTTCCTAGCGATTAGACCCGCCCAAAAGTGAGAATCCGCGGGTTTTCAATATACTTGGGATACCGCCTTGAAACCCATATATTTCCTCCGAGTCGTGCTATGCACACGACAAAATATGCACGATTCACACACGAAAACTGAATTTAGCCGGGCAACATTTACGTGAGAAGGGCACTAGCAGTTGGATATGCACAAGTCGGGCACAAGTATCATCCAAGAAGAAGTTTCGTATTTCCTTCTTAGGAGGGTTTGTCATACACCATCTTTCCTTAGAGCATCTCCAGCCGCGTCCCCAACAGGCCCCCCAGGTGACTTTTTCCGCCCCAGCGCCGAAAAAACGCCCCAGTCGCGCCCCCAAGACGCCGAAATCCGCATGCTCGGTCCGTTTTTTGGTCCGGCGGTCGCAGGCCAAACCCGGCACACTAGGGGTCGCTTGGGGGCTGTGCCGCAAGTGGAAAGCACGCCTGGCCCACGCTATCAGGCGAAAACGCGAACCAACCGTCCATTTCCCCCCTCCCCCGCGTGTTCGGCTGCCGGACTGCCGATCCCAACGCTGCCCGCCGCCCACCGCCGCTAGATAGGTCGTTCCCCGTCGGGAAAGAGAAGAGGTTTCGGCGGCGGCAGGCACTCCACCACCGCCCGGGCGATTTTTCCGGCATTCCGGCCGCGCAGGGCAGTGTGCCGGCGGGTCTGCGTCCAGCATGCCCGCAAGGTGTGTTCGGCGGTTTGCCTACCCGGCAATTCGGACGACGAGGAGGTGCTCGCCGCGCTGCTGGAGGAAGAAGCCGATGCCGACGTTCAGGAAGAGGAACATCTCATGGTCCTCGCCGGCCTGCCCGCGAGCAATGAAAAGTCGCGGCGAGGTGGCTCGACGCCGGGGCGGATGAAAGCAAAGAACCGACATCGTCTGGAAGGCTGTTGCATGCTCTACTCCGACTACTTCGCCGATGCTCCACTGCAGGGCGACAAAGTGGTACTAGAGGCAGTGGCCACACAGGACCTCTGGATTTGGCACGCCTTCTTTGGTATGCCAGGAACTCACAATGACATCAACGTGCTGCAGTGCTCCCCTGTCTTTGTCAAGCTTGTCGAAGGTCATTCTCCTCCGGTGAACTTCGAGGTCAATGGGCGGCGGTACAACAAGGGGTACTACCTAGCTGATGGCATCTATCCAAGATGGTCAACATTTGTGAAGACTATCTCAAACGTTGTGGCAGGAGGCAAGAAGTCCCACTTTGCCAAGGTTCACGAGTCTTGTAGGAAGGATGTCGAGCGGACATTTGGTGTGCTGCAGTCTCGATTTGTTGTTGTCCTGTACCCTGCTCAGACATGGTCGAAAGATCAAATGTGGAAGATCATGTAATGCCCAGGATAGAGTTATACCTCCTACGTGTCGAGGCACGACTTAAAGGCATAAATCCATCCTAGAATGATCTCAAGTTCGGTAATCTTTGCACAACTCATGTAAAAGAGGGGGTAGTAAACAAAAAATAGTTGGCTTACACTCGCCACGTCACAGAATTACAGTACAAGTCTCAAACATCATACATTAAGAACATCACAACCCTCTAAGGGCAAAAGCCAAATGTCAAAGTACCAAACTTAGATAAATAAACCACAGGCGGATCGAATCCTAGTAAGAGTCTCCACTACTGATCATTCGTGTATCGCACATAGTACCGACTACGCTCCTCGTCGTACTCCCAATCCAGCTTGGTGCCATCACCTGGATAGCTCACAGCTGGACCTGCATCTGGTGTGTGAAGTAACTGTGAGCCACAGAGGACTCAGCAATCCCGTCTCCGGGTAACAAGACTATCCAAGCCTTTGGGTGAGGATAAGGCTGAAGAAAAGTATAAGTGTCTGCAGCAGCAACTAGCATCTAGCTTACATAAGTTAGAGCGAGAAGAGAAGGCCTCGGCGAGAAGTGATCACGAAGTGATCCTAGCTACAAGCTCAACAAGCATAACCCCTCCGTGTTCAACTCCCGAATCCCTATTCGGAAATTGACAGTCACGGAACACACGCTGGTAGTGTATTAGAAACATTGTGTCAAGTTATCTACAACCGGAATTAACAAGCTCCCATCTGCCACATAACCGCGGGCACGGCTTTCGAAAGTTAAAAACCCTGCAGGGGTGTTCCAACTTGACCCATTACAAGCCCACGATCCGCGGAGTCGCAACTCCAAAGTGGGAAGACCCGAGTATCCTCGGAATCCCGTGCTCAAGTTAAACCGAACTAAGGTAAGGCTAATCCAGCAAATCCTCCCGGCGTGCCGACACCCTGATAGTAGCCGCGCGTATCTCGTCTCAGGCCACGACCGGATGAGCACAGCGTACAGTGGCCGAAATACCCAAGTTGCCAAGGGGGGCCCCGCACACGACTCTAGTTTGGACCAACACTCAAATCGAGCACTGGCCCAGGGGGGTTGAATTAATTAAGCCTCGGGTTAATTACTCCCTCGGAAAGTTTTAGTTGTTTAAGCGAATAGTACCAATGTTGGGACTCGCTGGAAAAGACTTAGCACTTAGCGGTTTATCAAGGGGGTCCCATACACCCCAACCGTGTTAGGAACGCATAATCAAGGAACATAACACCTGTTTATACGGTTCCTAACGGCATGAGTGGAACAAATCACCAAGCAAAAGGCTTAGCCTTCCACCCTTGCCAATATATAGATGATTTCATTTTTAAGCATTTATATAGTGTGATATAACCCAACCAATCTTCAACAAGAAGCAAGCATCTTCAACTTCACCTGCAACTAGCAACGCTATAAAAAGGGCTGAGCGAAGCGTACTTAGCCAAGCAACGGTTTGCATAGGTAGGTTGGTTAAACATGGCAATTGGTTACAAGTAGGAGGCTGACAAGAAGATCATGGGCATCGAGGCAAAACTATAGATCGGAACTACTAGCAATAGGCAAAGATAGTAATGTTATCGGGGTTCGGTCATCTTGCCTGGGATTCCACAAGGGAGAAGAACGGATCCACGAAGTAGACGGAACAACAGAGACGAGCGAATCCTCACAACTCCGGAACGAAACCGAAGCTATCAAGAGAAGCAAACCGGAAAGAAACAAACAACACGGTAAACATACAAGCATAAACATGGCATACGATGCACATCCAAGTAAGATGCATGTCCGGTTTAAATATGCATGGCATGGCAAAGTGCACAAACAACACTACAAGTTAAGTGGAGCTCAATATGCAACGAGTTGCATATTGACGAAACACCACATTTAATTATTTAGTTGACTCTCATTTAATTACAAGACAAGATTAAATGTTGGTTAACATGGCAAGAGGTGAAGCAAAAGTAAACTACCTATTTAGGCATTTTAAATGAGGCCGGAAATAACAACAAAGATTCCGGAAACTCCTCATGCACATATTTATGAGTTTGGTACTGTTCTGCCTATAACCACATTTTAAAGTTGTTAAACAGCAAAACAAAGTGCATCATGTTATTCTACACATTTTTCCACCCCAAATACATATAAAGTTTATAAAATTTGGAGCTACGGTTATTTAGTTATGAAATAAATCATTTTAGCATGGCATTTGAGCAAAATTTAAATAAACAGCAAGTTAAACATTTTTAACTGGGGTGAAAGTGGCATATTATTAAACTACACAAAATTCTAAGCAATTTTCATATATAAAGTTTTTACATAAGATGCATGGTTATTTAGTTATTAAATGTATGATGTTGGGGTCTTTTCTATAAAACTGCTGTTCTAAGGAAAAAAAAGGAAAACCGTCCTGACAAAAAAAACAACACGTAAAGGGCTGAAACCCGGGTGGACTGGGCTTCTCACCAGAGGGCAAAAGGCCCGTCAGCGAAGCTGGGCTGCGGCCGACGCAGCAGGCCGGGAAGGCCGTGGCCCAAGCGGTTCTGCGCGTGCGTCTGCTTGTCCCCGAGCAAGTGAACGACGGTGGCGGCGCCACCGGCTGCGCTGGACCTCCGGCGAGGCGCGAGGGCAGCGCGAAGGCCAGGAACGGGCAGCGGGGCACGGATCCGCGCCGGATCCGGTGAGGGGGGCTGGTTCCCGGTGGTTGGAGGCGACGCCCGGCGCGGTGGAGCTCGAGGTCGTCCATGGCGGCGGCCTCCTTGCTCCTGCGCGATGGAGCTCGCGGATCCCAGCGGCGGAGGAAGTGGTGGCGGGGCCGGCGAGGCGCGAGGGCAGCGAGGTGCTCGGGTCGTCGGCAGGAGGCGCGACGGCGACGCTTCGATCCTGCTCGGGATCGACCGAAAGGAGGAGCGGGTCGGGCGAGGAAGGGTGCTTTGGTCGCGGCGGCGCGGTGCGGGCCTCGGGCCCAGATCCGGCCCGGGGCGGGCCGGGGACGGGCCTGGCGCGGTGGGGAGGCGCGGGCACCACGCGGCGGCTTCCGGTTGGTCGGGCGGTGCGCGGCTGGCGGCGCTGGCCAATAGGAGGCCAACAAGTGGCAACGGCGAGGTGGCTGGATGATCTGGCGGCGACAAGTGGCAGATCCGGAGCGGCTGGGCACGGAATGCGAGGTGGGAGGCGGCTGGGAGGTAGGGGAAGGAGTAGGTGTCCATATTTGGCAAGGGAGGGGTCTATATATAGCAACGGTAGCTAGGGTTAGGGGTTTTGGGGCCTTTTGGAGCCCTCGGATGCCGATCGGACAGCTCCGGTCGGATGAAGGGGTAGGTTGGGCCTAGAAGAGGTTTGTGGGCTGTGGGAAAAGGCCTCGGGATGAGAAGAGAGAGAGAGAGAGGGGGGAGGCCCGCGGGTTTTCGGAGACCGAAAACGTCCGACGTTTTAACCGGCTACTAGTGCCGCTATATTTAACCGTTGGGCTATCAAACGAGCTCCGAATGCGATGAAATTTGGCCGGCGGCCTGTCTACACTATAATAAGACCACACGCCAAGTTTCACCCCATTCCGAGAACATTTTCCGACCACTTATAAAATAAATATTCGGAGTTGCCGCGGGCGCGTGCGAGTGTGTCTGGGCTCAGAACGGGCAACGGAGAGAACTGGGGAACCCGAACGAATGCAAGTTTTGAAAACATGCTAATGAAATGCACATGATGACATGATGACATGATGCAATGCAAAATAAATAAAGCAAGCACAACTGAAACACACGGGAGAACCCGGAACATCTGGAATCTTCTGGAATCTTCTGGGACGTCGGTCTTCGGGCGTCACAACTCTCCCACACTAACAGAGGATCTCGACCCGAGATCCTAGAGATAGCACCGGGTAAAAAAAACGGAAGAGGAAGAGGTAAAACAAAGTTGCTTCTTTGACAGACGAGTGAAACCAAAGAACCTTGAGAGGTTAAATAATCTTGAAAGAAGAATACAATGGAGATGAAGGAAGTTAAGAGCACTCCGGTAAAATGAGGAACAAGGAACACCACGAGAACCTTGCGGTTGAAAGACATGAAACAAGAGCTTACGAACCAAAAGAATATGAAACCGCAACGGTATAGCCAAGGAATAAGAATGACAGAATTTGGACAGCACTCCGTCTGAAAATGGAAGGAATCAACATGAACTAGCCGAGTTGGGAAGATACTTGATGAAAACAACAACACACGGCCTCCGGAATAATTAAAAGAATGGCACAAGGGGTAAGAAAGATTTCAGATAGCACTCCGGTTAAAAGAGAGTTAAAACTTGATAAGATGAGGGAACTTGAATGAAGAATACAACACTCCGGTTAAATGATAAGCAAGGGAATGAACATGATCTCGATAAAACGATATGATGGTTTGGAGAGAGCAACATCACAATGCCTCCGGAATGAAAGAATAGCATATAAATCAAAGAAAGACTTGAACGGAGAAGAAAAGACAACTTCTCCGACAAATGAATATGAAAACCATCCTTACGAAGAAGGGTTGAACGGAGTTGATGGAAAATCAACAACGAAATGAATAAGCTTGATGTGGGCTTATGGAAAACATCTCAAAATTAAGAGGTGACAACCCGCCACTAACGGAAACGATTAAATGGATTGAGATCAACAAGGAGATGAAAAACTTATTTCACCGGAAGGATAAATGAAGAACTTGGGTCATTTATAAGCACCATAATAGCAACAATCCTTAGGTAAAGTTTTTAGGTGAATTATAACCCGAGATGACTCCAACGAATAATTAAAGGGTTGACAAGATCTCCTGAACAAAGAAAAAGATGGGTTTAAATATCTCATACTTGAAAACTCGTGAATCATGAAACATGAAGGAATTGTCAAGAATGACATAACACCATCTGAAAGATAAGGGAGCAAGAATTGCACTTGGAATGCATGATGAAGAATGCTTGAGCTCCAACAAGAATCTTGATGAAGACTTCGAGGATGAATTAAATCTTGATGAACCACCATGAAAACTCCGGTAATGAAAGCATGAGAAGTGAAAGATTAAAAGAATAAGATTCAAGGCCTGTGATGAATTAGATGGAGCTTGAAATGATATCATAGAAGTAACTTGGAGCTCCGGAAAAACAAGATGAACAACTTGAAACCTAGAATTTATTCCTCATGAATAAACTCTAAACGAAGGGACTAATCCACTTGGATGAAATAAGAATAAGAATTATGTTATGCACATCCTTCACCAATTTAAATTGATGACAACCCAAGGATTTGGCATCCTACTTATTCTCGTTGGAAAGGATTAAGAGATATCTCGCACAAGCTTGGGTAAATCTTCAACGAACCACCGGTAGGATTATGAAAAGAACGAGTGAATTAAAACGATAACAACGGAAGGGTAATCTTGAAATAACCACCGTAAAAATATGGAGACGAACGAAGAGGCATCAATGAAGAATATTTGGAGGACGAAGTTGAAAACTGAGAACGAAGAAATCTTCTGAAATGATGGCCTTCGGAGGATCACACTGGAAAGAATTCATGAAATGCTTTGGATGGTATAAAAGAATTCCTCACAATCGGAACAATAATGAGGATGGCATGAAGCTAGAACCACGAATCTTGAAGAGAACGGGCCAGGATTCAAGAGAAACACTTCTCCGGTCTTCAAATGTTGAGAATGAAGACGAGAAATGCCATGAAGAATTTCGAGATACTCCGGACGGATGACAAGAGGAATGTGGAACAAAAGATGGAAATAATTGAAAACAAGCTTGGAGAAGGCATGTGACTGATGGAAATCATACTTACGTCACACTTGAAAAGAATTTTAGAATAACTCCGGAAAAATTAGAAGAGTCAGGTAAGATCCTGGAAAAAGACCTGTGGGTTAGGGCCCACTCATAAGAAATCACCGCTGAAAAAGATTGCTTAAGAGATATTGCACCGGTTGAATTAAAAGGCTGAATAAGATTATAATCCTCAAAATAGTTTGAACGGATTAAGAATTGAATTATGAATCTTCTGAGATATCTTCAACACTCCGGATATGAATAGCAAGAGAAGAATGATTAATTGGAGCACCGGAATATGAAAGCATTGTGAAAAGGAGGAAAAGGATAAGATCAACACCGCAATCTTGAATTACATCCACCGACGGAATTAGAGAACAAAAGAATGATGAACTTGAAGCTCTCGAGCATCTTCACGATAAATCGCCGGATAAGAACATTGAAGGAAATGAATGAAGAATTATCACATGAATAAAATGGATACTTCATCTGAGAATTTCTGGCTCCATAAGAAAAGGGTGGGAGGGTGGGGAAACAAAGAAAACTTGAGACGAACAAAACAGACAAATCGTCAGATTTCTCAACGGTGTCCGTATGGAATAACTTGAAGAGAAGGCACACCGGTTGAAAAGGATTAACATGAAGATCTCGATGATCAAGAAGGATTAGCACTCCCATAGAAATATGAGAACACCAATTAGGAAGGTATGGAATCAACATTTGACATCGAAGCAACTCGAATACCAGAATCAAAACAAGAACAAAGGGGTAGATATGTTGCAGAAGAATCTTCACAATATCATCCGAACAGCGAATTGAACGAATGAGTTCCGCAGATACATCAACTTGTCGAGAAGCCACTTGGAGAACAAAAGGTAAAATAAAAGGAACAAGGTACAGATGGAACAAACACAAGAGAGGAGTTTCGTTCTAACATCTTTGTGCTGAAAGCATATGAACGCGTTACGAAAAGGTTTTGCAATCCCCGGATCAGCATAGCCAAGGACCCTTTAAGATGCAACTCCTGATAGTAACATCGGTCATAAACCACTTCACTCAATGTAGAACCCCGAACTCACTAACCTGCATTCGTTGGAAGAATACCTACGATCTACTGGATAAACCCACCTATAGATTTCCGAAAGATTCCAGTTATGCAATCAGATGTTGGGGATACACGGGAAGCACCGCGCAATCAACTCTAACCTACATCCAGGTGTATCCATCCTTCAACACATAACCAGTCTTTCTCGGAAACTGTGTACCTCGGATCTTCGAAAAGCATCCACTATAACAAGCTATGGCAATACTCCCGAACTACCTCCCCAGTACTGGGTGATGTCGGGGTTATCTTGCCACTGGCCGTATAGGGGAGATTTTCGATGTCGGCCGTCTTAAGTATTTAGTACTGCCGCGATATGCTTGTGACAACAATACCCCGAAGCTCAACTCCTCGGTAACAGGAGGCATCGAGAACAATATCCTTGTCACAAGAACATCGAAACAATCCCAGAATACTCGCGGGATTCCTAAAAAAAAAATTGTGCAATTTTTGAAGATAGGAGAGACAAGAGTAGTCGTCAGGAGTCCTCACCAGAGAGAAAGGGGAAGAAAAGCAAAGAAATCCTACTCTCCGATATAATATAGGACTCAAAAAGTTTTTCAGTGTGTGCCTAGACTCGACCGTCAACGATTCGATCAAACAGTGGGGGCTCCTAGGTCGGAGAAGGCTCTGAATACCAACTTGTAATGCCCAGGATGGAGTTATACCTCCTACGTGTCGAGGCACGACTTAAAGGCATAAATCCATCCTAGAATGATCTCAAGTTCGGTAATCTTTGCACAACTCATGTAAAAGAGGGGATAGTAAACAGAAAATAGTTGGCTTACACTCGCCACGTCACAGAATTACAGTACAAGTCTCAAACATCATACATTAAGAACATCACAACCCTCTAAGGGCAAAAGCCAAATGTCAAAGTACCAAACTTAGATAAATAAACCACAGGCGGATCGAATCCTAGTAAGAGTCTCCACTACTGATCATCCGGGTATCGCACATAGTACCGACTACGCTCCTCGTCGTACTCCCAATCCAGCTCGGTGCCATCACCTGGATAGCTCACAGCTGGACCTGCATCTGGTGTGTGAAGTAACTGTGAGCCACAGAGGACTCAGCAATCCCGTCTCCGGGTAACAAGACTATCCAAGCCTTTGGGTGAGGATAAGGCTGAAGAAAAGTATAAGTGTCTGCAGCAGCAACTAGCATCTAGCTTACGTAAGTGAGAGCGAGAAGAGAAGGCCTCGGCGAGAAGTGATCACGAAGTGATCCTAGCTACAAGCTCAACAAGCATAACCCCTCCGTGTTCAACTCCCGAATCCCTATTCGGAAATTGACAGTCACGGAACACACGCTGGTAGTGTATTAGAAACATTGTGTCAAGTTATCTACAACCGGAATTAACAAGCTCCCATCTGCCACATAACCGCGGGCACGGCTTTCGAAAGTTCAAAACCCTGCAGGGGTGTTCCAACTTGACCCATTACAAGCCCACGATCCGCGGAGTCGCAACTCCAAAGTGGGAAGACCCGAGTATCCTCGGAATCCCGTGCTCAAGTTAAACCGAACTAAGGTAAGGCTAATCCAGCAAATCCTCCCGGCGTGCCGACACCCTGATAGTAGCCGCGCGTATCTCGTCTCAGGCCACGACCGGATGAGCACAACGTACAGTGGCCGAAATACCCAAGTTGCCAAGGGGGGCCCCGCACACGACTCTAGTTTGGACCAACACTCAAATCGAGCACTGGCCCAGGGGGGTTGAATTAATTAAGCCTCGGGTTAATTGCTCCCTCGGAAAGTTTTAGTTGTTTAGGCGAATGGTACCAATGTTGGGACTCGCTGGAAAAGACTTAGCACTTAGCGGTTTATCAAGGGGGTCCCATACACCCCAACCGTGTTAGGAACGCATAATCAAGGAACATAACACCGGTTTATACGGTTCCTAACGGCATGAGTGGAACAAATCACCAAGCAAAAGGCTTAGCCTTCCACCCTTGCCAATATATAGATGATTTCATTTTTAAGCATTTATATAGTGTGATATAACCCAACCAATCTTCAACAAGAAGCAAGCATCTTCAACTTCACCTGTAACTAGCAACGCTATAAGAAGGGCTGAGCGAAGCGTACTTTGCCAAGCAACGGTTTGCATAGGTAGGTTGGTTAAACATGGCAATTGGTTACAAGTAGGAGGCTGACAAGAAGATCATGGGCATCGAGGCAAAACTATAGATCGGAACTACTAGCAATAGGCAAAGATAGTAATGTTATCGGGGTTCGGTCATCTTGCCTGGGATTCCACAAGGGAGAAGAACGGATCCACGAAGTAGACGGAACAACAGAGACGAGCGAATCCTCACAACTCCGGAACGAAACCGAAGCTATCAAGAGAAGCAAACCGGAAAGAAACAAACAACACGGTAAACATACAAGCATAAACATGGCATACGATGCACATCCAAGTAAGATGCATGTCCGGTTTAAATATGCATGGCATGGCAAAGTGCACAAACAACACTACAAGTTAAGTGGAGCTCAATATGCAACGAGTTGCATATTGACGAAACACCACATTTAATTATTTAGTTGACTCTCATTTAATTACAAGACAAGATTAAATGTTGGTTAACATGACAAGAGGTGAAGCAAAAGTAAACTACCTATTTAGGCATTTTAAATGAGGCCGGAAATAACAACAAAGATTCCGGAAACTCCTCATGCACATATTTATGAGTTTGGTACTGTTCTGCCTATAACCACATTTTAAAGTTGTTAAACAGCAAAACAAAGTGCATCATGTTATTCTACACATTTTTCCACCCCAAATACATATAAAGTTTATAAAATTTGGAGCTACGGTTATTTAGTTATGAAATAAATCATTTTAGCATGGCATTTGAGCAAAATTTAAATAAACAGCAAGTTAAACATTTTTAACTGGGGTGAAAGTGGCATATTATTAAACTACACAAAATTCTAAGCAATTTTCATATATAAAGTTTTTACATAAGATGCATGGTTATTTAGTTATTAAATGTATGATGTTGGGGTCTTTTCTATAAAACTGCTGTTCTAAGGAAAAAAAAGGAAAACCGTCCTGACAAAAAAAACAACACGTAAAGGGCTGAAACCCGGGTGGACTGGGCTTCTCACCAGAGGGCAAAAGGCCCGTCAGCGAAGCTGGGCTGCGGCCGACGCAGCAGGCCGGGAAGGCCGTGGCCCAAGCGGTTCTGCGCGTGCGTCTGCTTGTCCCCGAGCAAGTGAACGACGGTGGCGGCGCCACCGGCTGCGCTGGACCTCCGGCGAGGCGCGAGGGCAGCGCGAAGGCCAGGAACGGGCAGCGGGGCACGGATCCGCGCCGGATCCGGTGAGGGGGGCTGGTTCCCGGTGGTTGGAGGCGACGCCCGGCGCGGTGGAGCTCGAGGTCGTCCATGGCGGCGGCCTCCTTGCTCCTGCGCGATGGAGCTCGCGGATCCCAGCGGCGGAGGAAGTGGTGGCGGGGCCGGCGAGGCGCGAGGGCAGCGAGGTGCTCGGGTCGTCGGCAGGAGGCGCGACGGCGACGCTCCGATCCTGCTCGGGATCGACCGGAAGGAGGAGCGGGTCGGGCGAGGAAGGGTGCTTTGGTCGCGGCGGCGCGGTGCGGGCCTCGGGCCCAGATCCGGCCCGGGGCGGGCCGGGGACGGGCCTGGCGCGGTGGGGAGGCGCGGGCACCACGCGGCGGCTTCCGGTTGGTCGCGCGGTGCGCGGCTGGCGGCGCTGGCCAATAGGAGGCCAACAAGTGGCAACGGCGAGGTGGCTGGATGATCTGGCGGCGACAAGTGGCAGATCCGGAGCGGCTGGGCACGGAATGTGAGGTGGGAGGTGGCTGGGAGGTAGGGGAAGGAGTAGGTGTCCATATTTGGCAAGGGAGGGGTCTATATATAGCAAGGGTAGCTAGGGTTAGGGGTTTTGGGGCCTTTTGGAGCCCTCAGATGTCGATCGGACAGCTCCGGTCGGATGAAGGGGTAGGTTGGGCCTAGAAGAGGTTTGTGGGCTGTGGGAAAAGGCCTCAGGATGAGAAGAGAGAGAGAGAGGGGGGGGGAGGCCCGCGGGTTTTTGAAGACCGAAAACGTCCGACGTTTTAACCGGCTACTAGTGCCGCTATATTTAACCGTTGGGCTATCAAACGAGCTCCGAATGCGATGAAATTTGGCCGGCGGCCTGTCTACACTATAATAAGACCACACGCCAAGTTTCACCCCATTCCGAGAACATTTTCTGGCCACTTATAAAATAAATATTCGGAGTTGCCGCGGGCGCGTGCGAGTGTGTCTGGGCTCAGAACGGGCAACAGAGAGAACTGTGGAACCCGAACGAATGCATGTTTTGAAAACATGCTAATGAAATGCACATGATGACATGATGACATGATGCAATGCAAAATAAATAAAGCAAGCACAACTGAAACACACGGGAGAACCCGGAACATCTGGAATCTTCTGGAATCTTCTGGGACGTCGGTCTTCGGGCGTCACAGATCATGACTTGCTGTGTCATCTTGCACAACATGATCATTGAGAGCGAGCAGGAAGAGCCAATGTCCATACTACAGGCAGGATCCTCTTGCCCAAGTCGATCACCAGCTACCGACAATCTGGAGTGCCTACCTCAATATGTGTCAGGAGATCCGAGACCCACAGATGTATCAACAACTGCAGGAGGATCTGGTGGACCACCTGTGGAGAATCAAAGGCGACGCCTAGCTCGACGTGTAAAGAAATATGAGTTTTATTTGTTGAACTATATAATTTGTGTTAAACTATTTTTTGTTGAACTATATAATTTTTATTGATTTTCTGTGATGAATAATGTGATAGAAAAATTATTTGTGCTGAGAATTCAGGGCGAACTACGCCCAACCACGCCGAAAATGGGTCGATTCGCGCCGCTATCGGGCCATTTTTCACCCATATTGGACCGAAAAAAGGGCCGGCGTCGGCGCCTGTGGGCGACCTGTGTGCGACGGCTGGGTGCCAAACCGCCCCAGGGCTGACTATACCGCTGCTCGCCCCCAGACGGCGGTTTTTATGCTCTTAGTAAGGGCCTCTTTGGATTGCAGGATTGTGAAACACAGGAATCTGAAAAACATAGAAATCTCACAGGTTTATCATGCAAAACAGAGGATTGTAAAACACAGGAAAGTCACAGGAATAGTCATTTGGATAAAATGCAAAAAAAAAACAAAAAAAAAGTGCCTCGATCCTACGCGCTTGAGTCTAAAAAAGAGGTTGGAGTGGATGTTTAAATTCCTATGAAATTGAGTCATAGGAATCCATTCCATGGGAATTTGATTGGCACCATTCCTTTGATCCAAAGGCAAACCATAGGAAAAAAACCTAAGGATTGAAATCCTACAAAATTCCTATGAAATTCCTACAATCCAAAGATGCCCTAACTCATGAGTGCATGTGGCATGTACTACTGCCCTAATTGGGATATCGGGGCCAGCTCGAGACAAATAGTATGTCACAGTTTGAACCAAACTAGGCCGCTCCGACAATAAATCTCCCTTTCGGGTTGCACACACAGTAGATGTTCTTTTTTGGGAGGAAGTCCATGGATAGTACCTATCCACCGATAAAGGCATGCAGTGGGTTCACAGATGGTGCCATATTCTGCATGTGTATGACAGAAGGCGCAGAATTAACAGCGAGTTGATGGTCCAAGGCAGCAGCATGGACAGAAAGCACTATTCAAGCTGCTTCCTTAAACCAGTACAACCGCGGGATCACACGAGGTGATGATAACTATCAGCCTAGGGGCCACGAAGGAGCTGGGAAGCTGACAGTCTCAACACATTGCCATCTCACTCACTGTCGGCAAACATCTGGAGAAGGCACGGGGGAAATGCGGGGGGCAGGGCTCCACCACCTTGCGGCTTCGGCGCCAGGTTTCAGTTCCCCATTGCGACGAAGGCAAGTCAAGATTGCAAAGATGATCCGGAAGGCGAGTCCGGGTCCCGGCCAAAGATCTGAAAGAGATCGGGATCACTGGAGAGGGATCACAATGGGGCCAAAGGAAAATGCGCGTATCTTCGAAAAGGCGGTGGCGGGCGTGCGTGCGCGCCTTTGCGATCCGACTTTAAATTTGTCGCAATCCGCAACCAAACAAACCCAAACCCAAACCAAACCAATTGTAACACGTTGGCAGGGCCAGAAAGAGACTGCGACGCGATGTCGAAGCGTTGCGGAGAGCACTGAGATCACCACAGGCATGAGGGCCTGAAGAAACTGGTATGTGATTGGGAGAGAGGCCGTCACATTCACCCTCCAGATAGACCGCTGGCCTCAGGAGAAGGAAATCATCTTTATTTCAGCCATTAATTCAATGGGTGGGCACTCAAAAATGGTCAACCAGATAGGGACCCGAAAGGCACATGGCGTGCCTTTGCAGGTGGCAAATTATACGCACAATTGTTAAAGGATCAGGTGACTTCCCTCTCTTGGATCTATCTACATGAGCTTCCCAGGATCA
Organism: Secale cereale; assembly: GCA_902687465.1. NCBI lineage: Eukaryota > Viridiplantae > Streptophyta > Magnoliopsida > Poales > Poaceae > Secale > Secale cereale. The sequence continues at coordinate 65,408,041 of LR738714.1, read as the reverse complement.
TATCGATCATTTTTTTACTGAGGAACAGCACTGCTAGTACATGATACTTCTTACTGTTACTGAGAACACTTCTAATTGCTATCTGCCAGGATTAGCTCACTAGTCACTAACTCCCAACTAAAATTTGGAGAGTTTATCAGGATTAGCTCACTAGTCACTAACATAATTTCATGCAATAAACTCCTACTAAAATGTGGAGAGTTTTACCACTGCATAAAGGCTTATCCTTGGGTAACATCGTCAATAGTTACATTGTGGAACCAGAACACTATCAGCGCACAGAATATGACCAAAACAAACATTAAGCAACACTGGTAAAGAGTCTAATATTAGAGGCCCTACATCAACAGCATTGGTATTCCCGCGTGCATACCAAATATGTCATAGTTACTACTCCTTTGGTTTGTAGGAATTTTGTAGGAACTCTATAGGATAGGATTTGCAAAGGAAAAATTCCTTTGAAGCCCTTTGGTTTATAGGAATGGATTCCTATTCCTATGTAGGATAGGAATCAATCCTTCACATTTTGGAGGGAAAAAAACATTAGCCTAGACTCAATGGAAAAATTCCTATCCTATGCATCAAATGGCATCTCTTTCTCTATAGGAATTGAGATGCATGTCATCTCACTTCCTATGATTTTCCTATTCCTATAAATTTCCTATCCTATGGACCAAAGGAGGCCAAAATGGTCTATATCACATGCATGACATAAACATCAGAACGCTGACGGCTTTGCGCTACACTTGATCTATGTGCTTTGGTTCCAGTTCACAAGACTAGGACGAGTTGCAGAAACATACTTAAAGCCGAGGGTCGCTGGCTCCATATCTTCAGAACTCGACAGAACCCACCGACGCGATTACGGTGCTCAGGCTTCTCGATTCCTGCCTGCCAACGTAGTTATCACAACTGTTGCCGAGCCTCCTCGCAGGAGCCGAGCTTAGGAGGTCGATGCCCTGCTTTCCCATCTGCTGCACCTCCTGTGGCGTAAGTATCTTTATGCAAGATACGCTGTTCACGAATTCCCTGCAGATTACATGATCCATGAATGTAAGTGTGGACACAGAAACAGTGGCAAAAGATTATTGGGAAGTTGTTGCCTAAAAACTTACTGCCACGGATCATCGCCAACTAGAAGGATATCATCCTCTCGGTCAACAAATACAAGCTGCCAGCCTGATCTTGCAGGGTCCTCCAACTGGCCCTCAAGGCCAAATAGGCGCCCTACCTCGCTACGAAGTTCATGGTAGCTGCTAAACTTAGTGATGTCCAGCAACCTTCCAAAGGCCCCAGATTTGTATACCTACATGACGAGGTTTGTCAGTTCAAAGTGCTTTCATGAGAAAAAAAATAGAAATGTTATTGGTACGATTAGGTGGGTAAGTCAATTCGGTCACCTTCACGAACGCTGCAGTCGGTTGATTTACATGATCAGAATTTTCCGAAAATGACACATATCCTGATTCATCTAAGCAGCCTGAACTAGCTAGTGCTTCATTCAAGGGAAAATCATTCTGAGAAGGGCTCAGGAAATTGCACGTGGAATATGGAATTGTGCTCGAATCACTGTCGTCCTGAAGGCTTGCAATGCAACCATTGTCCTCCTGAAGGCTGGGAATGCCACCTTGCATCAGAAGTGACTGAGAGTCTATATTAACACCAAATAAGAGGTGATTTTGATGATCAGAACTCCCATCTTGATCCACCAAGCACTCTCTTCCAGGCAACGGTGCTAATGAGGAGCTTTGTGGTATATTAGAAGGCGCTGAATCCAACTGTTGTATATGCGACGAGTTAACATGAGAGCTAGAAGGGATCACAGACTCCATCGCAACCCGCTTAGATGACCATGGGTCAGAGACAGGCACAGGGGTGGTTCTTGGCACGCCTTGGAGGTTCGAACCTGCTTCTGAAGGAAATGGTCTCAAGGTGTCATGCATGGACGGGACATTCGACGGAGAAAGAGAGCTGATACTTCTGTCTTGAAAGTTCTGCTGCTGCGAGAACGCTGAAACTGTCTGCAATGCGGAAGGTGGAGACTGAGTGGTGGAGGAAAGCTGAGAGAAAACCGACAACCCATTTGGTACAGACTGAAAGTCAGGCGTGTGCTTCTGTTCTTGCATTTGATGATGATGTGGTGTTTGCATGCACTGTGACTGTTGCTGCTGGTGCTGATGGTGTGATTCTTGTTGCTGCGGCGGTGGCGATTTCTGCCCATTAAAGGATTGGCAGCGCTGAAGCTGTTGCTGGATGTACTCAGACTGATTGTGGCCTTGGATTGCACTGTCATTGATGTTTTGGTGGTGCATCTCCTGAAACTGAGGCTGAACTTGCTGCAGAATCTGACTCGATAGAAGAGCAGATCGACCAGCAATGTTCTGAGGCTGCTGGAACTGCAGCAGTGTAGGCGATACTTGCTTCGTCGTGTTCTGAAAAGCTGCTGCTGATATTGCTTGGTACATGTCAGGTTGCAGGCCAAGGAAGGAACTATCCATCCTAGGCTGCATCCAAGGGCTCATACCAAGTCCACCAAAATTGAATGACTGGAAACCTGGGTTTGCTCCATCTCGAAGCCACATGAGAGAAGAGGTCACATCATCCTCCTTTCCACCTGCAAAAAACATCACAAGTAAGATCACTTTTACCATTACAAAAATGAATCAGTAAAGAAGAACTTATTGATTGTTCACTGATATGGGTTGAAGGTATTGACTAAAGATGCAATGGTTAGTTGTACCATATAACGAAGGCAATCCTGTTGGCCAAGGCCGCTTCAGTCGCATAGGGAAAGGAGATGAATACATCGGGTAAGTCGTCAGAGGCTCAATCTCCCAAAGAGACACCCTTGGTTGCCTCTCTCCAGCAGTTGACTCATCCCATCCAACCTGCATCGTTCAAGAAAAAAGATTGCATGCTCAATTCTAAAGCACATGGCAGAAGTCGTTTAGAATGTAAAAACATACCATCAACTTAAAATCGAACTAGTACACAAGTAAAGGTCTACCTTTACTGACAAACAAACAGATAATTATTATTACAAGATCTACCTTAACAGAACGCCAGTGTGAGTTCGGCCAACGAGCAGGATCAAGGTCACTTATTCCTGTAATTGTTCCCATGTATCTACAAGAACACATGGGCAGTTTAGGCCACTTATATCACGTACTACTGAAAACATGGAGCTCACTACGACAAAGCAGAAAACAAGCTAGATAGATATACATATAGAAACGGACTCAAGTTTAACGGAGTCAAGTGAGGAAGTTATGATAGTTTAGGGAGTTCTGAAACATACTTTCTCTATAAAGATAACACAAAGCACTACACAAAGAACCAAATATAGAAGTCATAGAATGACTTTCTACATTGCATAGTTTGGTCAAATGAAATCAAGACAAGGAAAGAGCTCCATGTGATGTATGCAAAATCATTTATATGAGATAAACACATGATCAACATACCTCCTAACACTGGATTCTTCTGTCTCAAAAAGCATCCGGAAACGCATGCCCACAGATATACGGGTATGGTACACAGCCTTTACGTACTTAGCCAATGGTATGACAAACTCTGAAGGGCTTGCTCTGCAGGACACGTGGACAAATCTGAGTATCTGAGAGGATAGTGATCAGACATTTGTACAAAGGTGTTCTACCTTGGATTATAGAAAATAGTGAACCGGCTATTTGTTGATGCAGCATGAGCAGCTGCAGCGAGAAGACCAATATGCATGCTGTCACTAGATAATACTGATGATGGCATAACCGTTTGCGACCTATTTGCTCGACGTATTCCTAGAAGCAGCTGATTATTGTCATTCCTGATCAACCAAAGACAAATGAATATCAACATAAAACTCTGCTATGAACAGTAGGGTATGGAGAGCACTGAGTAACTGTTCTAAAAATAAACAAATTGGAAGAGCAGATGTACCAGATAAATAGGACAGAGTCTCCAGCAACCAGTCTCTTTGCACTTATAAAGACGCTCCAACCTGTCGTCAGAAGATGCCGCTTTGGTTGACCTGCACCAGCAATTTGATTTAAAGTTACTTGACATCATATACTAGTTTTTGAAATCTTACATGAGCTACATCAAGCAAGGCTGTATGAAATGAGGGTATGTACAAGGCTATATACACTACACATGACCGAAAGTTCACAAAAGAAGAGCCAACAAACATAGCTACAAAATAACTAACCTCGAAAGATATGACGGAATTTCCACTCATTGCCATGGAGGTCTTTTGCCATCAACTCCTGTGCTGGAGGCTGCTGAGTGAAATCCTATAAATTTTCAAAGGAAAATATATAACTAAATATAGTCCAGTTGATCTGAAAATGTAACATGTGGTTCAAAAGATACATCTGACAATTGCTGATGAACAGCACGTACCAGCGGAGGAAACACCTTCTCCGCTGCTCGGCGGGGAACAGAGAATCCACCATGCGTACTGGTGTCACTTGCAGTTAATGTTTTGCAAAAATAATTCGTTGGTTGTTTGCTAGCATTGCCCAATTCAGCAGGTAGAAATGGGTCCTTGAGTTCTTGCTGCAAACAAAATCAAGGTAAAATATAAGTTTGCTACAAACAGAAGTACGTGGATAGATGGCACTAGGTTGGCAATGCTGTATTACTGGACTGAGCGGCTGTAACGTCATTTGTGCATAGACCTCATCTGTCTCTGCATCAGCCTGAAGGAAGAAATACAGCAACGTTTATAAGACAACGCTAATGCTGGTACTACTAGGGTCTTGAAACCGATTCGTAACATCGATCCGAACTTACGTGCATGGTCACATTATGCAGTTGGCATATAAGCTGCGCAGGTAGGTTCGGATAGTTGGGGATCTGAGACTCTATTTCCTTGTTTGTTGATGCCGATACCTACGGTAGAAACTCAACCATGTGAGTCCATTAGTGTCTTAAAATCTTCAGTTCTGGCAGAACCATCTAAGAACTGCTGCAAGACATGGAATCCAAAAGGGAACTAGCGAAAATGAAATCAATTTTGCAACCATTACTGGTACTTGTAGATATTCTACAACATCTCAGTCTAAATCGTTCTACTGAGAGGAAGAATAGTAACCTGCTCACTGTGACCTTGAGGAAAATACAACACCCGACTGCCGACCGCAGGCAAAGAAACGAGGGGGCCGGCACAGGCGTGCCACAACTCTGAGTTTAGGCACTTGTGCTCTTCTGATACTGAAAATGGAAAAATCGTCTGAGAAGTAGGCATAGGAGATATGTAAAGTTCAGTTAACAACACTAGCAAAACTGCATCCAAGTTCAGAAAAATGGTTCCTGCATCCTACTACAAGCAATAGTACTTTTGCACCTTTCACTGGGAACAAAAATTGGCAAGAAACTCTGCATTAATAAATATTAAATTCTTTATAAACATTTAAATGGGTAGATTGTAAAGAACCAGAAACAGTGTCATCAAGTGCATTAGTGATACATTAACATGACAGTTATGTTGTCAAGAAGCATATAAATCACCCAACGAAGAATAAATTGATAGGTTGATGGGGCTCACATGATTGCACAGATTTAAAGCAGGAGAAGTGAAAACTGCCAACTGAAAAGCCAAGACAACAATACCTTCCGGCGACGCTGGCTGATCCGGCAGGCCGCCGCCGCCGGCGGCGGCCGACGGTGAGAGATTCATGCTTGACGAGCGAGCTAGAAGGCAATACAGGAGCCCGCGAGACGGAGAGGCAAGGGAGCAGAGAAAACGAAAGAAGGCTTTGTTTTCCTGTTTCTACACCAAATCACGAGCGCTTCCAAACAGCATCACCATCGCTGTCTCCTCCCCCAAACCGTCCAAGCCGAGCCTCTTGCTTCCGCCGCACCCGGCCCGAAGGCGCGGTCCCTTTCGATTCAAGAACTCCGAATTTTCGAGCCTCTCGATCCAAGCGCCCCAGCCCCGCCTCCGGGAGGCCTTCGGGAGCAGGCGGCGGTGGCGGCGGGAATGCGCCGCCTTTGCGGCCGCGGGAACTAGGCAAGAAGCGCGACTCTCGATTGCGAGAAGGCGGCGGCGCCTCAGATCTCGCCGCCACGGGCTCCGAAACGGCAGGCCCCGGCTCCGGAGGACCCGGCCGTGGCTCCACGGCAGATCCGCCCGCCGCCGCCGGAGGCGAGCAAGCTGCTGGTACTGCTGCTGCTTCTTGCCTGCAGCTTCCTGCCTGCTCGTGCTACTGTGCTCGTACTGCTAGTTAGTAGTGAGAGAGAGAGAGAGAGAGGGGCAAGTGCACTTGTTCTCCTCGGTGCTGTTCTTCTTGCTGCAGCTTCTGCGCCTTGTGCTGCTGCCCCAATGCAGTTCTTGGGGTTTTAACCCCACGAGTGGTGCTCGCTCTCTCCCTCTCCCTCTCTCTCTCCTCTCTATCATGCACTTTAAAAACCAACTTTTTCTCTGTGCAACGTGCATGCTTCTGGTAAGTTTTTTCTACATTTCTTCTGCACCTCACCCCGTGTAATTCATGCAGGTATTCACGTATGTACCCGGCTGAAAAAGGTACACTTCTACCACTGAAGTAAATTATCTTTTTTTAGAACACTGAAGTAAATTATCATGCGGGGCAGAACATAATTTGCCATCTCGGACGTCAGATTTGTCGTGTTTAAAAATACGATGTCAGATTTGTAGTGAGATCTTTTCTTTTACCGTTAGCTGAATTTAGTTTCTGCAGCAGACAGATTTCACTTTGAACTTTCACGAATATCAGACATATTGGTCGACGAACAAACGTCAATGTGTTTTCTATGGCTGCTGTGCGATTCACAAAACCCTTTGTGCCGCTCGATCTGTTGATAAAGAGATGACGGAGTGCTCAGGTAGTATGGAATATCGAAACGTGTTCGAGAGATATGAAAAGGCGTCAACTTCTCTCCTACAGTGTATACATGTATTTTTCGGTCGTGGTCAGCTAGTGGGCTTTTTCAGTCCCGTGTAGATCCCCCGTGATACTGCCTTTTTGACCAATGTTTACTCGCCATCATTACGTATTGTTTTCTTCTCGTCTCTTTTAGTACAAGTATCATATAGCTGCTCTGGTTCATTAGCGTGGTCAAACCAAACGTACGTGTACGACTTGATATGTTTATTGCTTGGAGCACATGCATCTAGACCAGACTTATTTAAATTCACTCAACAGTGTACTGGAGTACTGGAGCTCTGCTGGCCCCGGCTTTTCGAGGCACTCGTCTGGAGTGCAAGCTTTTCACAGGAACTTGTTTAATTACCGTATAATATACGAGATCTGGACGCGACTTTTTGGTTCATGGTTCTGTTTTTTTTAACAAATTTCAATTTATTCATCCTAATGAGAAATAATAATAAATACATTTAGTTCCGTAGTCCACCTCGCGACAACTATAAGCAATGAAGCGAGCTGAAGGCCTGTCGTCGTCATCGCCCCTCCATCGCGAGAGCATGGCAAAACTTATTGTAGTAGATAGTCGGAAAGTCGTGCTGTTAAGGCCTCACAGGACCAGCGCACTAGAATAGCAACCATCGTCAATGAAGAGTGGCATAGATCGAAAGGATTCAACCTAAAACCACACGAGACGAACGGCGAATAGATTTGAGCAAATCCACCAAAGACAAATCTACGAAGACACACCTCTACACGTCCACCGACGATGCTAGATGCATCACCGAGACGGGAGCTAAGCGGCGAGAACCTTATTTCATCTTCAGGTAGGTGCCGCCGTCTCGTTTTCCTGAACAGGACTCAAACCCTAACAAAATTCGAAGAAACATATAAAGACGAAGTCCTCCCACCGATAAGGGTCGAGATCCATCGCGCCCCATAATCCTAAAGTCACCAGAAACTAGGCGAACCAGCGACAACGCCTACGGGAGGCAGAAGAAGCCGAGGTAATTTAGTGGTTCATAGTTCTAGACGCTATATGGACTTCTACTTTTAATATATTTTTACAAAGAAAAATCTGAAACTTTTTCGTGGCGATATGGCCAAGTATTCGACTCACCTATGAAGTTCCGGAAAGAAATGACTTCGGTATTCTTCTCGGCAAAAAGAAAAACCAATTCGCAACACAGAAGTCGTTTCATCACGAAATTTCATTAGTGAGTAGAGTAATCGGACGTGTTTGCCACAAAAAAGATTTAATTTTTTGAATTTCTTTTATTATTTTACAAAAGATATTCAAATAGAGTGCCCCTACACCCAGGTTCATTTGGGTACTTCGTACAAGATCCATTCATTCAAAGCAAGGTCAATCTTGTAGAAAGGATTGATGGAATTGTTGTTGTATTGCTTGAGCCTCGTTGGTGTACATAACTATTTTGGAGTACAAGACAATCTAGAACAAATCCTAATCTATCATATATTTCCTAAATAATCACGATGCTCA